>CM050166.1:32904315-33255246 GCA_027410445.1 Discoglossus pictus | reverse complement strand
GTTCCTTTATTTTGTAGTGACTGTTTGTGCCTGAAGATGCCATGTTTGTGTCCTCTATACGTCTTACTGCTTTGGAGACTGCGTGGGAGTGTTCTTGAAATGTTATTATCTATTAGAGACTGGTATGGGGGATTTGTGGATTCATTGGATGTTTCAGAGAAGATTGCAGCACATTCCTCCTCCCATAAGCTCGTAGGAGGCAGATTGTAAATATACTGTAGCCAAATTCTTCTACCTTAAGAAGGAAGTATGAGTCTTGTGGCAGCTTCCATGCAGTAGAAGAGTCTGCTAAAATTAAGTTTTTCTCTCGAAAACATTTGTATACCCGTGTCTTGTATGGGTGCTTATGTTAGCTTGCTGTCTACTTTGAAATCATGCAAACATTTTGCTAATGTACAGGGGTCAATTAATGTAATAATTGATAATTTTGCCCCCAAACTAGCCAATGGCAAGTATAGCAAGTTGGGGCTGGGCCACGAAGGGAAGGAGCGTCGGTGCCTGGTCAAAGAGGTAGGAGTAGCAAGGAAGCTAAGGGGAGGGAGCGGCTTTGCCAGTGCGTTTTAGGGTTATTAAGAGGGACCAGTACCTGGGTGAGGGGTTCTTGAGGTGAAGGGAGCTGCTTTGGGAGGGGGTCTTGAGAGGGTAAGAAAATAAAGAGGGGCCAGTGACCAGGAATGGGGGGTTTGATGGAAATGAAGCTGTTTTAGGAATGGGTATTTTGCAAGTGGCGCCAGAGGTTGGGGAGAAGGTGGCAATGAGTGACTTTAAACCTGGTAGTCCCAGAATTTTTTTTCTGCTGACTCTTAACTTTTGACTCACTTTGCATATATTTCTATATATATTCCACAACCTGGCTCCTAAAAAAATGTTTGATAGGCTCCTAACTTTCATGATTAGTTTGTAGTAATGTATAAGTTTCCTATATGAATATTGTGAAGAATCACGCCGTATCATTGTGAGAAGAAAAACAGCCATATAAATGTGAATAAAATATTTGAGGAATTTAAAGTGTACAGATTAGACTGTCAGGTGATTTCATACAAGCGCATGTCATGTATGTAGTCGCAAACACAACCTTGGCCTTTGTATGTATAGTATCCTGGAGACATTAAGCGTACACTAGATCGTGTTTAATGTGTGTGAACTAATCTTTCTTTCTTGGAAAGCTTAAGCAGTGACTTTTGTTCCCTGTAACCTCTGTTGATGGATTAGGAATGTTTTTCATTTGAAGATTTAATAGCTTGACCGGGAGTTAGAGTTTACTAGATGTTGCAACACTAACGACCTTTGATGTATCTGTAGAGTTGATGCATCGCTGAGAAAAACAGCTTCGCTTCTTGTGAGGTTTGCAGGCTGAACATGTAAAGACAGTTACAAATATGTAATGTTTAATGCGCATAAAGGTGCCACAATGTCACGTAACCTGACTCCTGGGATATCTCCACCATGTGTAATATGTGTGTGTGTGTATATTATATATATATATATATATATATATATATATATATATATATATATATATATATATATATATATATATATATATATATATATATATATATATATATATATAGCAATTGTTTCACATATGGTGGGCTAAGAGTGATAGAAGCCCTCCACCGTAAAAGTACAGTAGTACAAATAAGGAATAGTACATTAGTGATTCCATTTGAATGTTTAAAAATAAGTTGATGAAAACGTATTTCCTGCTCAAATTTCTCAGAAATACAGTATATGCACTGCAGTCTGGGAAAACTGGGCGGGGCATGCAAATGAGGCCACATAATGCACCATCACTCTGTCAATCCAAACCATTTTAAACATGGCTCCTTTTACGCATATATAATCACTAATCTAGTTTCCGTATTGTGTAACGCTCCAGTGGGAGCGCATGCGCACTACGAAAACTATTGTACGGATTCTGTACATGCCACATGCGCATTGCACTTCTCTGTGCAAGATGGGAAAAGGGGGAAAGACACAGGGGAGGGGGGAAGAGATACAAGGGGGGGACACATGCGAGAGTGGGGAAAGAGACACGGGAGAGGGGAAGACGCACAGGGGAGGGTTAGTGGAGGGGAGAAACACGGGAGGGAGTGGGCGGAGAGACACAGGGAAGGGTGAAAGACCAAGGGGAGGGAGAGGGGGGAAGAGACACAGGCAAGGGAGAGGGGGGAGAGACAAAGGGGAGGGAGAGGAGGGAAGAGACACAGGCAATGGAGAATGGGAGAGACACAGGGATGGGAGAGGGGAGGAAAGAGACACAGGAGAGGGAGAGGGGAGGAAAGAGGCACAGGAGAGGGGAGGAATGAAACACAAGGGGGGGGGGGGGGACATCTAATAGTATACCATAATTTATGATGGGCAAATGACTAGTATATTAAACAAATAGTACATTTGTGTTCAAGTTAAGAAAATTGTTTGCTGCTCAAAATTCAGAAAAATACAATTATTGCGCTGCATTCTGGGAACCGGGACAGGGACATGCATATGTGCCCCGCAAAGGCTTCGATTTTGTAATAAATATATATTTATCATATCAGACTCTACGTGCCCCTAAGGTACACAGCACACCAGGCATATATTGTGTCTGGTCATGCTAATCCATAAGGTTTTCACGATACTGGAGTAGGTTGCCAGTTCGTTTTTCAGTGGACCACGATTTGTCTGACCTCTCAGCTATGTCCTGCCCATCTTGGGTGACCCTACATGGTATAGCTCGCAGCTTCATTAAGGTGCACACCCCCTTCACCACAGCAAGGTAGGAATCCAGAAGAAGCTATACAGAAACAAAAAAGCTAAAGTGATCAAAATATACCCACAAACAGAAAATTATGGTCAAGTCAAAGCTTATGTATGTGGACATGTATTTATTATATCATTCTATAAATAAATATTATTTGTAAAGCCCTTGACGACCTCCCAGTAACAGCAGCATAATGATGGAGGCTTAGCCACGCAATCATATGACCAGACAATCACGTGAATGGCGTTGGATTTAGTCAGCACCTAGGAATGACAAGCAGCCGCAGATTGTGTCCAATGAATCTTGCAGTATGTCCAATATAAAAAAGAAAAAAACATATTCAGAATGAATTTGAATAAATCAGACAAGAAAATCAAATAATTTTGCATTTAAACTCAACTTTTTTTACTCATGTTTATGACATAGTTTCCAAAAAGTGAAAGAATGCTTGTGATAATCTTATCACCATCTTGAATATAAATAAGGCCGTGGATGGAATGTGATCTGGGATCTTAGGGCAAGTATTGACAGAGAAGGCTGAGTCACATGTCATATATTGTACAAATTGCAGTGGCAGTAAATACCATGTTGTTGTTTAGTCGTTAAGTTGTGTCCGACTCTCCTTGACCCTATGGCCAGCAGCTCGCCAAGCACATCTGTTGGCTCTCTTCCCCGTCTTAGCTCCATCAAGCTCATGTTAATTGCTTCAATGACCACCTTTATCCATCTTCACCTATGTTGTCCCCTTCTTTGTGTGCCTTACAACATGTACAGTCTCCATGTCCGCGAAAAGGCTACACAACATGTACAGTCTCCATGTCCGCGAAAAGGCTACACAACATGTACAGTCTTCATGTCCGCGAAAAGGCTACACAACATGTACAGTCTCTCCATGTCCGCGAAAAGGCTGCGCAACATGTACAGTCTCCATGTCCGCCAAAAGGCTGCGCAACATGTACAGTCTCCATGTCCGCCAAAAGGCTACACAACATGTACAGTCTCCATGTCCGCCAAAAGGCTACACAACATGTACAGTCTCCATGTCCGCGAAAAGGCTACACAACATGTACAGTCTCCATGTCCGCGAAAAGGCTACACAACATGTACAGTCTCCATGTCCGCGAAAGGGGTAAACAAAATGTACAGTCTCCATGTCCGCGAAAGGGGTAAACAAAATGTACAGTCTCCATGTCCGCGAAAGGGGTAAACAAAATGTACAGTCTCCATGTCCGCGAAAAGGATACACAACAAGTATAGACTCCATGTCCGCCAGAAGGCTACACAACATATACAGTAAAATGCATTGTGGATTTCCCTATAATATAACCATAAAGTATTTACTGCCTATTCCGTCTAGGGCCTGCCATTTTACTTTGATTGAGAGCACCTCCATTTCATGACACTTAGCAGCTGCAAATATGTTTGGAGCTCATGTCCATTCTTGCATGAATGAGATGGTCACATAATGCTTAATAGGCGAACTGGTAATGTCACATGAGAAAGTAACCAGCACGGGAACAAGAGTACAGCCAAAGTGGCAAAGGAAGTTGCAACTGTGCATAAGATGGAAATGCCCCTCACCAAGCAGAATTTTAAAAGTAAAATGGCAGTGATTAGACATGAACAAAAGGAAGAGAAAAAGCAAGTGATTTATTTATCTTTCAATATAAGCATATTGTATGCATATATTATAGAAATATATTTTCAAAAGAAGAATATTGATTAAATCGACAATAAAGGAGTTACTCCCTTTTAGTGTTCCTTTAAGGAAGGTATAGAAAAAATATATATTGAAGGAGAAAAGAGGGAAATGCAAGTCGTTTGGGAGCAAATGCGGTTTCCTACTACAGAGAACAAGACGTAAAAAAGCATGGGAAGCTTCCAATGGCTGCCGATTTTTCCATCAATTATCTTACCATCGTTATCCATTCAGATTTTAACAAAATTAGGCGGTTTTTTTTTTTTTTTCCATAATTTTTATGTCGGGTTATTTACTCCTCCAAGTGAGTGACCAAGAGCAGCAGAACTCAACTTTTTGGTGTGGAGACCTTCTAGCTACCCTGTGATGAGACTGGCCAGCTACCTACTGGGGGTATCAGATGGTTTCTTCTGCTATTATTTTATAATAATTAGAATATAAAAAGATATTGGTTCTACTCTTTCTTCTAGCCCTGTGGAGAACGATTTGAGATCCAGAACTTTTTTAATGAGTTTATATCACGTAAAATTAGCCTTGATGACAGATCGAACTGGCTGTTGAGATCTTCTATAGGTCATATAATAATCTAGGTCACTCCAACTGGGAATTTATTTTGTCTGGCTTTCTGGTTTTCTTGTTGGCCTACAGGTATGGCAAGCAGTCACCCTCAAGAACTGGAGTCGACCAGGTGGGGTCTGAACTGTGTCATTAACATAAACTTATATCTACAGTAGCATATACTAGAATAACTTCTCCCTGCTTCGTGTAATGTTTATTGTTCAGACCCTTGTCTTACTGGAGCATTTAATATGAATGAGGAAAGCATAGGATGTTCAGAATGATATAAAAATATGCATTCAGTAAAAATAGACACCATGGCAGATTGCCTCACTGTCACGGAAGTGCAATTATATGTTCAATCACGACAAGTTGCACATAAAGCTCCTATGATTATCTTGCCACATAAAGAAGGAACAGAGAGAATTGTAAACATTAGTCACCAGGTCGGAGCCCGGGTGGGTGTGGGACCAAAACATCTTCCGCTGCAACAGCAATAGTGTGAAATTATATTTTTCCATTAGCTTCTGGAAGTATTTTTTTCAAAATCTTTGTTGGGAAGAAAATGTAACATTTGATTATAACAAAATCTGAGTCTTACAAGTAATATGTGTCGCACATTGGGGTACAATGGATATGGAATAAGACAATCCTGGCACACAGAATGAGTTAGGTGCTTCCATGAGACAACAAACAAGCATTTATATTATAAATCACATCTTGGCAGCCTCAAGTGACTGCATATTACTTTCTTTATCTTAAAGGACTACTAGTTTGTTATTTAGTAATTCAATTGTGTCTGACTTCCCGTGACCCTGTGCACTACCGCACGACACCTACATCTTAAATCTGGTTGTGATTATCCATAAGGTTATCTTGGCAAAGATACTGTAGTGGGTTGCCAATTCTTTCTCCTGTGGACTGCAATTTGTCTGACCTCTCTTCTATGACCTGCACATCTTGGGGGACCCTACATAGTATAGCTTCACTGAGACACGCAAGCCCCTTCACCATAGCATGGTAGCGATCCAGAAGGTGAAAAGGACCACTATAGTCATATTTAAAATATACTTTTTAAAAAAATGACACTTCCATGATTAACAACATCTTCCGAAACCGGTGGGTGCAAGCTCCGTGAACACAAGATTTATATTTTTTTCAACTGCATTCAGGAATTTAATCAGCCATCTGTTGACCCACAAGTAACATTTAGCAGTCATTTCCATGTGCATTTGGGATTGGTTAACCCTCTTTCTGTTTCTGCTCTCTGCACACGGCTCTTGCTGTCAGTCTATCTTGCCAGAGTCTCATGTAAACAGAAGTATTTCAATATGTTTTTAGAAGTATTTTACAGTGGTGGGCTTCAAGTTGTGCTGAGTGAACTGGTCCTTTAAATATAGAACATAATAGAACATGGAAACGGCCTCTACTTTATAAACTTTTTTATATGTAGTTATGCTCCAGTGGAATCTACCATTTTTTGTTTTCTGCTGATCAACATCTTGAGGTGGCAGGAGACTGAATGCAGAGATGATGCTTCTTTCTACACAATGGGAATGTAGAAACTATATCTGTCACCGTTTTCATTAGTTGTAATGGAAAACTCATTAGTGTACAAGATATGCCTCTTTAAAGGTATATATATGTTTCCTGGTTTTCAAATGTTTGGTAATAAACAGGCAATGATTATCAGGAAATTATGAGTTATATAGAAAAGTTCAGTGTACTTGCAAAGAAAAAATCCATCTTTGCACACCCACAGGGAGTTTACATAACCAAGTACACTCAAGTGAGCAGCCAGGTACAGCGTTTTACATTTCTGGTAGAGACCACAGGAAGTGCTGCTTCAGGGTGGAATTACATGGTTGGCGGGATCTGAGCTCACAGCTGAATCCGAGCACAATGAGAGAGAGAGACTACATATCCCAGGTGGCACAGTAACCTCAGATTATGATACAATTGTATCAACAAGCCTCTGCTTTCTCCTGATTGGCCAAAACTAATTATAAATGTAGTGCTAATCTTAGCAGGGATTGTCAGGGGTGTCAACACACAAAAGCTGCAGCTTGCAATCTAAAGGGATTTAGCAAACATGAGGGTGAGTTTGTAAATGTTTATTTTGGGATTTTTTCATGCAAAAAATATTTTCATACACAACTGATTCGCCTCATAATCCAGGAAACTTAGATATGCCTTTAAGAAAGTTGCTCACTGTGCCTTAGGGAATTCAGCTACACCTCACTGACGAGGCCCAATGATGGCCGAAACTTACGTCTGGGGTTTGCTGTTTCTCCTGTTCAGGGTAGAAGTGCCTGGTATTTTGGGGCTGGGTCACTGTAGTGAGTGGGACCAGACAGATATACTCCTTTTTATTTCTCTATGTAAAGGGCACAAGTGAGCTACAAGAGGTTGCTCTCAGAGTGGGTTATCATGTCCATAGAACTAACCTATTCTGAATGAGCACCTCTGACTTTGTTTATGAAAGTAGCAGAATTATTCATCAAATACGTTAAGTTATGCAAAAGATCATATAGAAAACAATGGACCACAGTGGTCTAAAGGTTATGACCTTTTATTTGGTTTAAGATCCCTGAGGCTTATACAGTATGTAGAGCTTCAGGGCAATCTGGATATACAGTATAATTACATTACCAGACCAGGAAGGATCACAATTCTTAATGGGTTTTGGCACAAGGGTAGGCAGCAATAAGTCCTACATCGAAAGTCAAGATCAGTCCAGGCAGCAATAAGTCCTACATCGAAAGTCAAGATCAGTCCAGGCAGCAATAAGTCCTACATAGAAAGTCAAGATCAGTCCAGGCAGCAATAAGTCCTACATCGAAAGTCAAGATCAGTCCAGGCAGAAATAAGTCCTACATCGAAAGTCAAGATCAGTCCAGGCAGCAATAAGTCCTACCTAGAAAGTCAAGATCAGTCCAGGCAGCAATAAGTCCTACATCGAAAGTCAAGATCAGTCCAGGCAGCAATAAGTCCTAAATCGAAAGTCCAGATCAGTTCAGGCAGCAATAAGTCCTACATAGAAAGTCAAGATCAGTCCAGGCAGCAATAAGTCCTACATAGAAAGTCAAGATCAGTCCAGGCAGCAATATGTCCTAAATCGAAAGTCAAGATCAGTCCAGGCAGCAAAAAGTCCTACATCGAAAGTCAAGATCAGTCCAGGCAGCAATCCAACAAGGTTAGCCATTCAGTGACCACAGACGTACCTTACAGTGAACTTTCTAAAAACTCAACAATATCTTATGGCCTGTGTTGAGAATTATATACAGTATTTGTTGTAATACATCAAATCTGTTATTAATATATTATGCAAATAAGATAATCACTTTGCGTGCATATTCATATATAACTCGCACTCTTAACCACATGGACACGTATGCAATATAGCAAGCAAGACAAGCTTGGGTTAAAATGATGCTGCAGACTTGACAGTTGTTTAGTTGTTTTTGACTCTCCATGACCCTATATACATTAGGTTTTCTTGGCAAAGATACTGGACTGGGTTTCCAGTTCTTTCCCCGGTGGACCTGCGATTTGTCTGACCTCTCTGCTATGACCTGCCAATCTTGAGTGATGCTACGTGGTAAAGCTCACAGCTTCACTAAGGCACAAGGTAGCGATCCAGAAGTAGGGACATGACCGTACATCAAGACATTTTGAGAAATCTCAACACCCCTACACCTTCTTTTATCCAATATAGTATAACATATTGTCAGAGACATTGGGTCTGTATTATAATCCACATTGATCTCATTTTACTTAAAAAGACACTTTTTTGTCAAGTATGTAGGAAACTAGCAATATTAGCAGCTGCACAAGCCATGGACATAAAACATTTTTTGAACACATTGAATCCATTTTGTGTTTGTTACATCACATCCTGAGACCTGAATGATTTGCTAGGTGTTTGTCGTTATCAGTGTAGGGGGTGGCGGGGAAGGAGGGAGCAGGCAGATGTCAAGTGCCTTTGTATGATAATTGGATAAGATTGACACCACACCCTTCCCCTCCCTGACCTGGATGCAGACATATTGCATCATTTAATGGAACCACATGTACATTTGATCCCTCATTTCAATAACTAAACAAGTACTGACAGTTTAAGCAGGTACAGCTCCATTGCGCAGATAGAAGATTATTCTGCATTCAGTGTCTTCTTCCACCTTAGAAAGCTGAGCAGTAATTCTTCAAGAAAGTGAAGAGTATCAAGGGACATTAAAGGATTACTATGGTCAATTGTTTTCAATATAGTATTTTAAATGACTACAGATGATAATGGGCAAATGTTGTCTTTGACATTGTCACTTGTATATGCTATTATTCTTTATTGGACTGCAAGCAGATCCAGGACATGAGCCCAAACTGTTCACTGGAAGGTTTGATCATGAGGCTGAAGCTTAAATATTTGGGCCATATCATGAGAAGACAGGGTAGCCCAGAGAAGACTCTAATGCTTCGAAAGATTGAAGACACATGAAGAAGGGGATGGCAGAGGTGGAGATGGATAGAAGAGTTCATAGAAGCAATGAATATGAGCTTGAGGGATAGCTGGCATGCTGCAGTAGATAGGGCCACAGATAGTCGCACACAACTGAATGACAAAACTAAATTCTTTACTTAAGGCTTTCCTTTTAATTACTAGGCTGCTTTTTTCAGCTTCTATCTGAACAAGACGTGTCCTTGTATACTAATAAACCGAGCACCGTGCTAATGACCGCACTTGCAGGTATAAGTGTCACATTCCTACTGTGCAGATAAAAACCTCCTCTCTGCATTAGAAATATCCTCCCACCTCAGGAAGTAAATCACTAGAAATTAAAATGGTAGCTCCCACAACCGCATAAGTGCATATAAAATAACTAAATAAAAAGCGGTATTTCTTTTTTTATGTTTAAAAAAATGCTTATTTTTAAGTGAAATTCTTGAAAAGAGGATATTATAAATATATGACGGCTGTGGCCCATTAAGTCTGTCTATATTGCTGAATTCCTATTTCTTTTGTTCCTGTGCTACTAAGTCAACAAAGTTACAAATTGAGGCGCCTTGGCCGCCAAGGAACCAGGAGAGTAAAACAGCATTTGTTGGGTTTCTTTTTTCTTTTTTATCAGTAATGTTTAAACGAGCCACGAGTTCCTTCCTGAAGTTGTTTAAACTCAGATAAAGCAATATACACAGTGATCTCCCGTGAGGAGGCCTCTCACGCACATGGCTCGTAATGGAAGCTCCTATGTACATTACCAAAACAAAGGTCTGACTAATCACACCAAAAGCCCCATTTGTCATTTGGACAGCGTGTTACATACATGTGGAACAGTAACCTGAAGTACACATGGACCGGACAAGGCACCCTGAGGGGAAATTAATGTTCTTACCAGCTCATAAAGTTTTCTGGATTGTACAAGATATAAAATATACCTGTGTAGCGATAGAGGGGAATCAGCAGCGTATGAACACATTTTTTTGCTTGAAAAAAATCCACAATAAACATTAATAAACTTACCCTACATTTTGAACATTTCTTCAGCTTTTATGGCAGTTGATTTTGCGAAGTAATGCCCCTGAAAACTCTAAGCTAAATTAGCCTAAAATGCATACCGTATATACTCGAGTATAAGCCGAGGCACCTATTTTACCACAAAATATTGGGAAAACTTAGTGACTCGTGTATAAGCCGAGGGTGGGAAATGTGCTGCCCCTGTGTCCCTCTTGTGCCTTCTGTGCCCCCCTCTCCCTCCCCTGTGTCTCTCGCTCCCCTGTGTCTCTCGCTCCCCTGTGTCTCTCGCTCCCCTGTGTCTCTCGCTCCCCTGTGTCTCTCGCTCCCCTGTGTCTCTCCCTCCCCTGTGTCTCTCCCTCCCCTGTGTCTCTCCCTCCCCTGTGTCTCTCCCCCCTCTCCCTTCCCTGTTTCTCTTTCCCCCCTCTCCCTTCCCTGTGTCTCTTTCCCCCCTGTCCCTCGTGTCTCTTTCCCTCCTCATCCTCCCTCCTCATCCTCCCTCCTCATCCTCCCTCCTCATCCTCTCTCCTCAACCCCCCTCCTCATCCTCAACCCCCCCCTCCTCGACCTCAACCCCCCCTCCTCATCCTCCCTCCTCATCCTCCCCTCCTCATCCTCCCTCCTCATCCTCCCTTCTCATCCTCCCTCCTCATCCTCCTTTCTCATCCTCCTTTCTCATCCTCCCTCCTCATCCTCCCTTCTCATCCTCCCTTCTCATCCTCTCTCCTCAACCCCCCTCCTCATCCTCAACCCCCTCCTCACTTTACCCCTCTAATTACCTCCCCCTCTCCCTTTCCCCTCACTTACCTTCCATCAGCTGCTGCTCCTCCGCTCCTCATCGCTCCTTCCGGCTGCGTTGGGACGCGCATGTGACGTCATTAGCATATGCCGGGTCCCGACGCAGCCGGAAGGAGCGCAGAGGAGCAGCTGCTGATGGAAGGTAAGTGAGGGGAGAGGGGGTGGTAATTAGAGGGGTAAAGTGAGGAGGGGGGTTGAGAATGAGGAGGGGGGGTTGAAGATGAGGAGGATGATAAGGGAGGGGGGAGCATATGCTGCACTGGGCAGATATATACTATTTGTGTATTTTAGTCTGTAAAACAGCTTAACTAAATAAAAGTACAGAAACGTATATAAATACACAGCTATATTATATACCTCCTCTTCTGGATTGCTACCTTGTCATGTGAAGGGGCTTGTGTACCTCACTGAAGCTGTGAGCTATATCATGTAGGGTCACCCAAGGTGGACAGGTCATAGCAGTGAGGTCAGACAAATTGCAGTCCACTGGAAAAGCAATTGGCAATCAACTCCAGTATCTTTGCCAAGAAAACAACATGAATAAGTACAACCAGTTACACAGACAGAAGTACCTAACGTGCTACGTCCATGTGGTCACCGACCGAAGTACTGAACAACAACAACAAATAATTTATACCTTTTAAAATCCGGAAACCATCCATATCCCTTTAAAGAACATTTTTTAACCCTTGAGGCAAGTTTAAAACCCTACTTTTCTAAAGGAGTGCAGCATGTCTACTGATCTCCTTTAAAGTGCTGGACTGCTTAGACAAGTGGAAATATGTTGTTATATTATATTGTATATAAATGTATAATATTGAGTGGATTGGTGACCTTTCCCAACATAATTAGTGACCCCTCAGTGGTATATTTCCAGCCATTCATGTAACATATGATAAAAGCTTCCATAGTCTGGCTCTGACTAATTGTTCCTGTGTTTTTTATGTTAACAAAACTGAGTATTATACATTATTTGTTACTAATTCTGCCCATTTATTGCATCAGTCAAAATGTTGTAGACTGGTGGAGCCCACAAGGCAGATAATCTTCGAAGGCGGGCTCAACAGTGTCTTGTAATGTATGTAGTAGTTGTGATAAGCCTTGTAGCTGTAAACATCTTGTAGGAGCCCTTGCCCCGGGTCTGGATCATCTCTCGTCTTTGCATATAACACCATTTTGCTAGTTCCAAACGTGCTCCCATAAACACAAGACCAGAATAGAAGTATTTAGTCATTCAATATTTTACTAGCAAATAACCATGCTCCCTATTGGATAAAGACATTTACATTTTTTATTAAATTGATGAATTAAGTTATTAAAAATAGTGTTATAATTTTATTTTAAAGGCGGCCGCACTCTTATAGGACGAAACAGTGCAGTCTATGGGTTGTGCTACTACTTTTACATGTAACCTGTGCTGTTCATAAAGAGCCACTGTAATCCTTTTATTAAAATATACTTTTGAAAAGTTGCAACATTTTTACAATGCAACAAAATAATAATCTTTTTTTTTTTAATATGAAGTTTTGCTGTGGAACATTACCTGTTTCTGCTGATCTGATTCCTGATGTAGGAAAACACTGGATACAGAGGAAGCTTTCATCTATACAATGGGAATGCGGCAGCCAAAGCTTTTAGTTGGGGCTAATTGAATGCAAATTGGTTTAAAAAGACACATCCTCCACAATAAGCAGACCGCATCAGCTCAGAGAAGAAGATGAAACCACAAAGCAAAGAATGATCGCATCTTAAAGTTGAACATTTAGAGGTTGTATTTTTGTTTTGATGCTTTCTAAAATAATTTTGTCTTTTAGAAATTTTAGTTATCCAAAAGAACACAGAGAAAACATGACCAAAGTGATCCTTTAAACGTTGCATTAAATTGGTCTGTACAGATAAGAAAAAAATTGCTTTGGTGGACAGTAGGGGAGCTAGAGAAAAAAATACACTTTTGCTGTCATGCAACCCTTGCTCTCTTACTTCTTCCTTGATCCACATCCCCAGCATGCTGAAGTGCTCCACACTGCCACTTTTTGGAGCGTCAGTAGAAATGTTCTTTATTTAAATAGGTACCAACTGATTTCTGGCCAGGGTGGATGTGCCAGCCAGGGGGGCTCTGGTGGGTTTGGCTGGGGAGGGGAGGCCCTTAGGGGGACCCCTACACTACGGAAAAAAATTGAATCCCCCCCCCAAAAAAAATGTACGCAGCAGTGGGCCCCTCCAGAAGAGGGAACTGGTGCATTGCACCACCTAACCACTGGTAGCTCGGTCCCCGGCTTTGGATCAAAGACATGTTATGGTCTCATTTGTATATCCCTGTCCAAATCCCTATGAAGAAACATTGAATATTTTGTAATGGAGCTGGGTTTATTGACCTGTTTTAGTTATGTAAATAAGCACACAAATGTATTGTTTACTTGCTACAGAATACAAAAGCCACTGACCAACATGTGCAGTACATTCAAGTTCAATAGAATTCCCCGTTTTTGTATTATTATTATGTTTTTTTTTTTTTATGTTGTAAGTTGTAGTTGTCATTCTTAGTTCTGACCAGCCAAGAAAATGTAATTTGCTCACGGGTATTGAGGATACGGATGTGAGAGCGAACTATAAAGAAGTCTGAGCGCCTTAGAATTGATGCCTTTGAATTGTGGTGTTGGAGAAAACTGCTTAGAGTCCCTTGAACTGCAAGAAGATCCAATAAATCAATACTACTTGAAATCAAGACAAACTGTTCACTGGCAGATCTGATCATGAGGCTAAAGCTCAAATTGTTTCACCATATCATAAGAAGACAGGATTCCCTAGAGAAAACTTAGAAAGTTTGAAGGCACATGAGGAGGTAGGTGATGAAGATGGATAGATGAAGTAATTGAAGAGGTATCTCTCCATAGGGTCATGGCGAGTCAGACACAACTGAATAATTGAGCATCTTAGTGGAGTTCTCAGATCTTTAGGAGTAAGTGATACATAACGACATTATCATTGCTGTGATTCCTTCAGAATATTGCTATACACTGATCCTCAGAGCAGGGGAGGCGGCTTTTGGGCTGGTCATTTACATTCAACATTAATTGTGACATTTTGACAAAAGAATAATATACTTAGAGTGATGGAAATCCAAAGACGTCATTGTATTTTCAGTTTTTTCTCAGGGCTCTATAGTCCAAGAATTTTTAAATAGGTCACACCTTTTTATCATCATATCGTGGCAGCTTTGTCTTTGCCGGGGCTGGACCCCTTCAGTCAGATGGACAGATTTACATGTGGAGGAGAATAGTGAGCATGACTTAGTTTGTGGAAGTATGATAACGATTTATTGCTCTTTAGTCTGTTTTCATTTGCCAAACCTTGTAAAATAATAGATACTTGTCAGACAAGTTAGTTCTTAGAATCTATAATTACTTAGACAATTATTTTTCATTTGAAGTGCATATCTCACAGACTTACGTGCATAGACGCTTTATTGGAAAGAAGAATTTTATTGAGAATTAAAGTTCTCTCTGTTCATGCGCTTCATTTGGACCAGATATATTTAAGAGTTTTGCCTGTAGATAAGGTTTCCGTGCTCCTTTGATTCCCTTGTGTACCCCTTGGCTACAATGATTACAGTGTATGTATATTTTTATATAGGCTTAAAACCTGCTGATCGCCATCGAAAATCTCTCCCTAAAGGGAAATACCCATTTTTCCCACTGACATTACGTTGGTAGGTAGGTTTCTCAGAGATTGGACCTGTGATGGCCCACCTGGACGCCCTCTCCCAAACCCGTCCCCCAGCTCCTGGTATTCCTAGGTAATCTCCCATCCAAGTACTGACCAGGTCCAACCCTGCTCGGTTTCATGTTGGTGTGACCTCTTGGTTCCCCGCCTGGAATCAAACCCAGGTTGCAGTGGCGAAAGTGCTGAATTCTAACCACTGGACCACCAGGGAACCCATTATCCCCACCACACACACACCTTCCTAAATATGGTTCTAGTCAATTACTATTCATCATCCTCCCTCCTTTCCAGTCCCTGTTATTATTAGACAGGAAATTTGAACCCTGGACTGTAAATCTTGCCAACAACTTGCCTGATGGGATTATCTATCAGTGGATGGGAACTCCAATTAGTAAAAGTGAGTTAACTAGTTTACGGATTGGACTTATGTCTATAGATAGTGGTGGCCAAAATTAATATATCAAGCTGAGGTGCTAAATGTTTTATTTTTTAATTATAGGATCTAGTTTTTTCTCTTCCTAGGGCAGCAAGATACGAGGCAGGACATTCTTATCCCCAGCAGGCTGCTGTGCCATGTAATTATGATAGACGAAGACATCCACAATTAAGGATTAGTAGGTGATGCCAGTGTCTCTCAAGCTTTTGATCTGGGACCGGCTTGTTACCTTGCTGTGCACGTGGACCCACTATTAAGATCCAGAACATTTTTAACAGACCAATATAATACATTTTCATCTGGTTTTGCAATATTTTGAGTAGACTACATTTTAACCACAGATAACTTATTTAGTAATCTATTTACAACTGTGATTAAGGGTAGTGTTATGTTTAAAGGACCACTGTGGTCAGTTTATTACTATGTGGTCTTTTGAATAACTAAAAATAATGGGCAAATGGTTTTAGAGACCACACACAAACTTTATATGTTGCAACTTTTATTATTACATCCATTTTGCTTTCTAGCGTGATGCTGTGTCCTTGTAAAATAATGAGCTTCCCTTTTGTGCTGCTGAGAGCACTGGCAGTTACATATGCCAGATTCCTACATTCCACCTCAAGCAGATGTAAGATCCTTGGAAACCAGCCCCATGTACATTTGATTTAAGCTTAAAGACAGGACCCTCCATTCTTCTGCATTTTGTTTTTGCTTTGTACTTAACCCCAGTATGGCGCTACGGAATATGATTGCGCATAACAAATAAAGGATAATAATATGACCATCTGCTAAAACCAAAATGGTAGAATTAACAGCAACATAATTGCATATACAAGTTAATAAATTAGACACTAGTGTGTGCTGTTTTGCATTGCAGGGCACCCATCTGTCCGGTTTCATATTGGAATTCGGTTTCTCCATATCAATAACATACCCAAATGTTTACCAAAGAACAATTTCATAAGACCTTACAACACAGTTACGAAACGCGGAGTATGCGGTCCTGTCCTGACAAAGCATTTATATGGATGATTTCTGGGCACCAGACACATAAACAGATCGTTGTGTTGAATGCTTTTATACATTGCACACTATCATCCTATAATTCTGCTCACTTATCTATGAGAATATTATATTTACAAACTAGCATATATCTAGAATGGTTTGAATTCCAAGCAATTCTTTTTTTAAATTTATATAACATGAACCAAAAAACTTTGTTTCGAAGTTGACCGCAAGCCCCTTCCAACTACATTACTAAATGTTCCGTTTGAAGAATGCTCCCCCTTAGGTTCCACTAAGGTACCACAACCTAAGTACCACTGTAGATTAGTATTGAACAAACTATAGGTGACCCTTGACATTCGCGATTTATGACTAACCCCTCGCATGAGATCCTGCGTTCTGGCCGGGGAGCTCTCCTCTAAGGGGTGGGGTGATGCTAAGCCCCACCCCTCACCCTTAAAGGATGCTTGTACCCTTGCGGACGGCCCAAATGCAGCCTTTCCCCGCATGGTAAATTTTGACCCGCCGGGTAAAGATAATTTACCTACGTTTTTATTATTACTTACAATATTTTTTGTCAATCGCGGAATGTCGAGGGTCATCTGTAGTAACATTAACTATGTACGCCATGGGCATAAAAGCATTTTCAAAGAAATTCTTCTTTTTAGCCAACTCTGCTAGGGCATGGAAGCTGCCATGGCAGTAATGCTTCATTTACAGGTATACATGCAAACTGCCTTCCACTGAGCGTGTACAGGAGAGGGGGAAAATATCAAATGGTAAAATGGACAATGAGACAACAACCCAAACTAGCAGGAAGCATGGAATATACCAACACACACACACAATACAGGTGCAAACAGAGTCTGCTAAAGGAAAGCTTTTTTTCTAAATATGCTTCTGTTTGCATGTCTTACTCAGCTGGTTATATTGTTAGTTTGTTACATCCTTCAAAAACATGATGTTTTTCACAAACTACATCAGTCCTTTATTGATCCAACTTCTATATTAAAATGCAGGTTATTGATTACCCCTTATAATAAACCTGTCAATAAACCAAACATAAATAGCTCTACCTTTCTTAAATATAAAAATCTGCTTTTTTATTATTGTTCCTACCAAGCTGAAAATATAGAAGTTTTTTTATCTTTAATTCCATGAGCTATACAGGATTTATGACGGACTAGTTTCTATCCAAAATATTTTTCAGTGAATTCCCCTTTAATTAAAATCTAATGAAATTCTATAATGATGAAATCAAGAGGATACATTAAATGAGAAGTTAAAACCCAGTATACTATATTTTTATATCTACCCCCTTACTCTAATCTGGTAAAGAGGGGGGAGTTGTAAGTATAATAAAACAAAAGATGGTAGTTATTAATATATTTTTAAAACTTCACAACCTGCCTTTTGACTGACCAGTGTGGCAAAAGCCCACGTCCGGAGCCCCCTATTGCCCTTTTTGTTATCTTCACATCTTAAAGTGTGTTTATCATAGCATTATGGGTATTGGTGTTCTCTGTCACAGCAAAATTGACAATGTTTGAATATTGTTATTAAGATCATGTAACTTTGTAAAAAGTCATTCTTAAATTGCTGAAAAGTTTGTTATACATCATACAGGACATTTCTTTTGTAATGTAAATCACCAGAGATATTCAGTATTGTTTCAGCCTTGTTTGTGTTGTAATTTTATGATGGGGTCCTGAATACTAATGACCTGTTGTGATGGGCTGTTTAGTGACCATTATTTTTTTTGTAATGGCAAAACAACATCTCCCATGGTTATCAAGTACATTAGATCCCCTCCCCCGACACTTATCAAGCATTCTAAACTACAAACTAGTACATGGAGCTGCATTTAGAGGCGTAAATGAGCCAAAAAAACAGGAATGAATTACTGTAGAAAGGAAAAGACTAATACAACGTAAAGACAGTTTTCAATGCTCTTTAGTTTCATCTTAATCTGTGGTTTGAGTGACAGCGCCCCTAAGCCAAATTAGGCAATTGAGAAGTTTTCATGTACAAATTTGCCTGTAAGCATGCTAGCGTGGAGGATGGCAATGGTAGATGCTTAAAAGCATATCCAAGTGAGCTGGATTATGACTGCATCTGATAGAGGAGAATTAGTAGTTTATGCAAACATATTTTTTTTTTGTATGAAAAAATCCCCAAATAAACATTTAAACACTTACATTGAAATCAGCAATATCTCTTGTAATTTCTGGCAGTTGCAAATTAGGGTTAACACCCTCCAAACCCAGGCTAAATTAGCATAACATTTTAAAATTATTTGTTTTGGCCAATCAGTTTAGCCGAAACATTTGAATTAACTCTTGGGCTCCTGTTTGTGCTCATTACATTGATCCATTCTATACACATACATATATATATTATTTGTTTTGTTGTTTAAATTGGTTTCCACACCCCAGAGCTGGTTACATAGGCACATAGTACCTATCAATAGAAACACTGTATTTAGCAACAGCAGCTCCGTGCAGAAATCCAGAGCAACAATGTCTGACCTCCTCCTTGCTTCCTTGTGTTAAGAGCAAAAGACTACACATCCCATGATGCTTTGCTGCAGAGTGACTTTCCAGACATTGCACCAATGTTATAACTGCCTGTGATTGGCCAAAATGAATGATGATTTTTTTTGAAAAGGCATTCATTCTCACAATCAACTGAAGACTTTTGCAAACGTCATGGTATGTTTATTTTGTGAATTTTTCATGCAAAAATATGTTTGCATGCACTACTGATTCTCCTCTATTAGATGCATTCATAAACCATTAAACTTAAATATGCCTTCAATTATTATGAGCATGGAAGTTCGGCATTCAGGGGAGGAGTGGTCCACCCCTATGCCCTCCTGTCGCACCCCATTTCTTAGGAAAGTATTCTTTGTTTATGTCAAGATATTGCACAATTACCTGTAGCTGGTCTACAGTACATTCTCATTCTTACAATTGGTTTCTTTTCTCATGTACTGGTGATTTCATTCACATTGTTTTAACTCCTGAAAAACTTGTCTAGCGCACTCTAAGAATAGCCATTGTGAAAAAAATCATGTCAGGGACATTGACTGATGATCTTGAATAGCTTCATGCCATGATCACATCTTATATTGATATATCATCGCAATGGTGACACTTCAAGGTCTCCTGTGACTTGCTAGCTATGTAAGGACAGCCATTGTGATGCACTAATCCTAACTAAATATATTTTATAGGGTTAAAAAAATAGGTCCTCATCCTGACGCCTTCGTTCTCCATAGTTCCTGTGATTATTTTGTTACTTGTTATCTTTGTGTTTGCTTGACAACATTGGAGAAACCTACATGGACAGATTTCTGAACAGTGTTTGAAGGAGCCATGAAAATAGGATATGGTCTACAATATGGGACCACTGTGGTCACGTTGAGCCTCGTTTTAATTTTTTGGCCGCCATTTTTTTTATCGCTTAGCCGATTTTCGAGTGACGAAACTCAACAATTTCAGCTTCAATTTGAGTGCAACTTCACTCCCAGACGTCTTGGCGTTCCCCCCGTGCTGTGTGTGAGTCTTTTTTTATTTTTTTGTCGTGTTTTTCCATTTTTCGCGGTTCGGCTGTTAAAGTCGTTTTTTTGCCCCTGAGATTCCTTGGCGCTCATCGCCTAAGTACTCCGAGCTCGGAAGGCATCTCTGCTTTCAAGTGTGACGACAACTCGCAGTTTGACAACTGTTATATGTGACTAGTCACTTGCCTGTCAAAAATGATGGCATAATATTATCTAATGTCTGTTTGTGCACCCTCTCTCTGTGTACCCTGTCTCTCTCCTCTCTACCTCCCTCCCTCTCGCCGCTCAATGCGAGCCTCACAATGCGCATGCAGGTCACAATCCTCTCCCTCGTTTTCTCTCTTTCGACTCTCCTTCCTTCTCTCTCCTTCCCTCCTTTTCTCTCTCTCTCTCTCCTCTTTTCCCTCTTCCTTTGCTGCGCAATGCTCAAACAGGAATATCCGTAAAGCATAAGCTGTTCCCGAGTCATTCCTGAGGAGTGTACTTGAGAAACCCCTTTGTTTGTTGTTTGAATGGTTCAGTTGTGTTCAACTCTCTGTGACCTATGGACCACAACACGCCATGCTGATCCACCTGGTATTCATGGCAGAGATACTGGAATGGGTTTCCAGTTTCTTCTGCAGTGGGTCACAGCATACAGCTCCTGGTATTCCTAGGTGGTCTCCCATCCAAGTACCGGCCAGGCCCAACCCTGTTTGGCTTCAGGGTGATGATATCTCTTGGTTCTCTGACTGGAATTGAACCCAAGTTGCAGTGGTGAAAGTACTGAATCCTAACCACTGGACTACCAGGGAATCCTTAAAGATATATGGTATATGGTAGTCCACAAAGTGTAGATCTCATGTTCAATGTGTGCAGACTCAACGCTCACTGTGCAGATACAACAGAATCCCTGTATAGGGAAAAGCATACTTCTGTTGTACTTGTGGCTTGGATGACTGACACATAGACGGTCGGGTATGGGAGAGGGTTTGGTTAACTAGAAAATAATAGATCCCATGTGTGGGCCTCTCCTTTATAAACTATTTCAGGTTAATAGACCCAGTTATGTGACTTTGATTGCCTGTCATGAGCATCATTGCTAGAACGAGTTCTAGGTTTCATATGATTATACTTTTCATTTCATATATTTATTCATAATATTTGAAATAGCATAATGTGCTAGGATATTATTCCATATTTCTACGAAGCTCATCATATATTAACCCTCGGCGGAATGCCCCTGAGAATGCACCCGATATATGCACAGGAATTTGTTATGAAAATATAGCTGTTCCAGTTAGACCCTCAAGGTAAGAAAAAGAATGGGATACACAGTAGAGGAATGCCATGTTATTGATAATAACCTTCCCCGACCATTTTAATTATTCATATCTTTCAAAACATTTAGCAAAGAAAACCCAATAACAAAGCTTTTGTAGAATAAAATGGTCAACGCTTTCAATAAGTAACCCCAGTACTCTACTGAGAAAAGTGGAATTGTTGGATGGTTGAAATAGCAGTAGTAATTCCAGGAAAAAATATCATTTTTCTGTAGTATTGTATATAGTAAGTTGTAGCACATGTTATGAACGGAGAGCGGAAGCCCCCTGGCCCACCTCTTCCTTGCACACCTCAGTTCACTTTTGAGTCTGTGCTTAGAGTATGTTCCTCTGCGTTTCCTTGTCTTTCCGGCTATCATCAAGCCTTACATTGCAGATTGTGTCAGTCATCAAGCTCAGCAGCTTCACATCCTTGGTGCAAAACCCCTCTGCCTCAACGTGCCCCTCCTCTCTCCTTGTCTTTACATCTCTCATTTAGCCCTATATTGGAGTTTTTGGCTCTTATCAAGATAAAATGAAGTTGTGGTGCTGACCCAGAGGAATCTAACCCAAACACTGCACTGGCTCAGTCACTCATGCCTGTCTGGTTCCAGGTAAAACATCAAGAGGTGCCGGTGCAGCGTGGGTCTCATTATAATAAGGGGTGCAATACCCTCCATTACCTCACCAGAAAATAATGTCCCACCGCCATTGTTAATTCATATATCTAATGTTACTTTCTAATAAATCTATAATTAGGCATGTAGATTCTAGAAAATATAATGGACTGTATATTACATATAACTGTAGTCACATATAATTATTTTGTTTACTAAAACATACATGACTGGAAATATTGTGTTTTATCTTAGGAAATCATGTATACCTATGCATTGCAATATAATTGAATCTAATATAGATTAATGTCTTGGCAAAGTTAATTGGGGAGATGGGCAACCAAAGCTCATGGTCCGTGAACTGGGCTGGTTTGTATACGCAACGTGGAGCAAGACAAGATGGTAGTGATTCCATTAGGGGATATTTTCCTGTCTGTCTTGACTTTTTTTTATCATTTTTTTATATAAATTGACATATTCCACAGTCCTAAGTAGTAGTAAAACATAAAACAAACATACCACAAGTTTACACATGGTCAAGAGTTCATTAAGGTTTATAATCTTATCGGGTGTTGGTGGTCGGGAGAAACTGCCAAATCCATTGGCTTTCCGGTATAATTTAGTTGGTAGTTCTCAACATCTGGACCCTGAGACATTTTCTGCTAGTCTTTCAGAACACAAATGGAAGCGGGAAACCCAATTCTTCAAACACACCACTAGCATTACTCATAGTTCTAGATATATTATAAACTTATCTGCAGTAAAATCTAACCAGCCGTTCTCCAGATCACAAAATATGAGACCCATTAATTTAGTTTAATGTGGGTAGCAGGTTGGTAGGCATTTGTTGGTAAGCCTTGAAGAGTTTGCCAGACGAGGCAGCGTAATCCATAATATAGGCACAGCAGAAAGTCAGGAGACGAGAATAGAAGACTTGCTACCATAACGACTGATGCTGGGAAAGCACACCAAGAAGGGGACAACAGAGGTGAAGATGGATAGATGAAGTATATTTTATGCAATAAACATGAATTTGATGGAGCTCAGAGGGGCACTGGCTGACCGATGTGCCTGGGTGCCTCGATCCATAGAGTCATGGAGAGTCTGACACGACTAAACAAAAACCATAATGACTGTTAGTGAATCTAGGCTGGGAGTCTTTCTCTCTTTTTCAGTGCTGAAATAAATGTATTATTTCGCTTTGTTTTTTTCTAATGTGCTCCAGATAATGACACATTTGCTAGTTCCATTAAGTATACAGTTATCATGTTCTTTATTGGTTTCATATGCTTTTGTTGGTGATGACTAATAGAGCGGAGTGATCGTTGATGCAGAAAGACAATGCAGATAATATTGTACATATGCTATATTCATTCTTGGTATTAAGTCCATGGCCGTGCAAGCACATCTAGTATTCCTTGTAAAGTTAGTAATTGTTGGTTGAACTAATGTAAAACATTCATTATTTTTTTAACACTGCTGTTTTTCTGGCCGCAGGAATAATCCAATCTGTGATGACTCATGAGCCAGACAGGGAATAAATCTGCATTGCTGCAAAAAAAGGGAAATAAAAACCAAAGCAGATTCTTCTCCACGACACTTTTTTTTATATGAATTTGAATCTGTTATATTCGCTGTAACTTTACTTTAGTATGTTTGTAATATTTAGAGGTATCTAATTTTCCCTGTTTTTGCCTTTTTCTAATCTAACACCTGCTGCTTCTATCAGAAACACATTACATTGATTGATTCTATACACACATTGATATATTTTATTTAAAAATAAAATGTGGTTTCCACACCCCCAGAGGTGCTTACATAGGCATCTCGTACTAACCAATAGAAACACTGTATTCAAGTATGTTTTTTTTTTCTTTTAACCTAATATTAACCTTCAAGCCAACAACAGCACAGGGCAGCAGTGCATGAGCTGCTTCCTTATGGTTGGAACAAAAGGCTACACATCCCATAATGCTTTGCTCCAGAGATTGAGTGCTCAGACATTGCAACAATGTTGTAGCTGCCTCTGATTGGCCACAGTGAATTATGACTTTCATGCTAATTTAGCTTGGATTTGCAGAGGCATTTCTTATCAAAATCAACTGCCAAAAAACGCAAGAAATTTGCAGACTTTAGGGTAAGTTTATTTTGGGATTTTTTTCATGCAAAAAAACATGTTTGCACACACTACTGATTCTCCTCAGAGTGTGATTGTGATATAAAATCATTTTGCATCGTTCGAATACCGTAAAGAGGCATGGTGTATATCCTTGATATGATAACATAAAGGCAGAAAGGATACATTGTAGATATGACTAATGATAGGGTTGTTTGGCGGTTCTCCTTGACTGGTAATGAAGCACTGTGCTGTGTTATGTGTCCTAGACAAAACATTACATTTATGTTGCAGAAAGGGAAACAAGAAACCGTTGTATCATTTTACGTCATTTGTCGAGTCTTCTAATCACATGCAATATTTATTTTGGAGCACACCTGAGAACATACAATACATAATAGCGTGATAATGTCGGCTGATTGTGCATTAAGTTCATTTGTGCCAATACAATGGGGAAGTTTCCTGTAACTTAATCTGCCCTTAAAAATAATTAATTACCTGTTATTTTAAAGATTGCATTTCCTAAAGTGAAAAAAATGTAAATGTAAAAAAAAACTTTAGTGGTAGTCAATTATTTATACAAATTTCACAAAAATGAGCTCAAGGTCTGGAATCCATATTTTTTTGTGGATTCACATGGAAATCTTTTAATGTACTTCTAATCAGCGCTACGGAATATGTTGGCGCATTACAAATAAATTATAATAATAAAATAATAACAATATTTAAAATAACACAAAAAGAAAGTCTACAAAGTTATGGAGACTTAAGAAAAGAACAACATGTATCCGTCGTTTTTTGTTTTGTTTTGTTTTTTAAGTATTTGAAAGCTTCAGTATAGATATATAAGAATATTTAATAATGCAGATTCAGACCCAAGTCCACCTCCTGACTACCCCTTCCCTAGGGATTTGCATACACAAAAACAAAATGTGATGTCCAGTACCATGGCACTTGTTACTATTTGTTGTTGTTGTTTAGTCATCTAGTCTTGTTCAACACTCTGTGACCCTATGTACTGCAGCACGCCAGGCACATCTGTCATCCACTGCCTCCAGTTCCCTCAAGCTCATGTTCATTACTTTATTGACCTCCCCTATCCATCTCTGCCTCTGCTGTCCCCTTCTTCATGTACCTTCAATCTTTCCCAGCATCAGAGTCTTCTCTAGGGAATCCGGTCTTCTCATGCTATGGCCAAAATATTTGAGCTTCACCCTCATGATCAATAAGTTTGTCTTGATTTCCAGTAGTACTGATTTATTGGATCTTCCTGCAGTCCAAGGGACTCTTAAGTAGTTTCCGCCAACACCACAATTCAAAGGCATCAACTCAACTTTCTTTATGGTCCAGTTCTCACATCTGTATGTTACTACTGGGTATACCATAGTTCTAACTATGCTGACCTTTCTTGATGGTAATATAGTTTTTTTTCTTTTTAATAGCTTATCCAGACTTGCCATAGCTTTCTTCCCTATAAGCATTTTTTTTTATTTATGGCTGCCGTCACCATCTGAATACTTCCCAATTATGTATTTATTGCTGACCAAATAATTAAATCTCCCACTCACCAACAGGCTAAGTAAAAAACATTAGCTTGGTGACACTAGCCAAATAGACTGATATTTATTAGTTTACCAACAAAAAATACTCACTGGACTAATTATAGATTTTTTGTTTAATTTTTTGATCACATATAAATCATGTTATCAACTTCAACCCTATGACATTTTTACAGACCTAACCGCAGTTTGTACTACTTGTTAAATAACTTCCTTTAATGCCCTTTTGTAGTATCCTGCCAATAATTGGCTGTATCCATTGTGATCAACAAAATAAGTTTCTCCTTTTTTGCTGTTTCTCTCTGTGGAAGTTGAACTTGAAGCCAAAAACCTGATCTACCTCTGTTTCCAGGAATCCATCGGCCGTAAACAATCCTCCCTCTGACAGGCTCTGATGATGAAACTATTTTCACGCTCCCTTGAATATTGTCTATATTAGGAGGCCAAGTTTAACCGAGCTTGTTTATTTTAAGGGGCTAATTACCCCATAGATCAGTGGCTCTAAAAAAAGGTTCTCCCTCCTTAGGAAATTGATAAGATGAGCCTCTGTCACTCTAGCCATTGGCATAAGTACGACAGATGCCATCTTTAAGAGGCATATTAAAGGGGCATTGTGGGTTGTAAAGAATGTAACAAACTAGGCACATCAGCAGCTATATGAGGCATGAACATAAAACAAGCCTCTGCTTGTGTCATGGGGGCTTCCATCTTGGACAGCCAGCCTGCCCTTATTATTCTTTATTTGCAACACACTAACATATTCCGTAACCCAATACAGGGGTTTAGTACAAGGCTAAATCAATATTAGCATTTCAAAAGAATGGAGTGCCCTGTCTTTGAGCTTAACATTTAAGTTACATAGTGCTTTTTCACAAAGCATCATACTAATTTGAAAACTCACAAACTTACAGTTATTATTATCGTTTATATGTAACATGCCAACATATTCCGTAGTGCTATGCATACGATAAGATCAAGGCAGAACAATATACAGATTACAGAAGATGGAGGGCCCTGTCTTTGAGCTTAGAGTCCAGTGTCCATAGTGCTTTCCCTAAAGCACATTGCAAGATTGAAAACTTGCAGACTTAAAATCTAAATCTATGTAGATATTTGTATATCTTTCACCAAACTTTAGCATCCGCTACTCAACAAATGAAGCTACAGACTATGAAGCTGAAGGTCTTGGGTTTAAATCCTCACATAGCCTATTTTTTTCTTCTTTTTGTTTGCCTTTAGCCTAAGTAGTTATCGTACTAGGACTTACTCACTATAAAGTCCTATTCAATGCTCTTTCAAAAGAACTGAATATAGATGTTAAAACAGTGTTGTACCGATACCTCCCCGATGTTTAGTCCCGTTGATAAAGATAAAATGTCACCTTTAAAGCAAAACTGAATATAATTGTTAAAGACTCAAATTTACTTACCAGAAACACAGACAGATGTGTCTGGCCTATTGCATTGCGTCCATATGGTCACTGAGAGTCGAACACAACTGAAGGACTGAACAACAAAAACATTGTTTCTGTTATAAATTCAAGTTCTTCATAAGATCATATTATATATATATATATATATATATATATATATATATATATATATATATATATATATATATATATATAGGTTTTAGTTGTTCTTTAATACCCTTAAAAGACCACTGCAGTGAAATATTTATACCGTATATACTCGAGTATAAGCCGAGGCACCTATTTCACTACAAAATACTGGGTAAAATGAGTGACTCGAGTATAAGCCGAGGGTGGGAAATGAGCTGTCCCCTGTGTCCCCCTTCTCTCTCCTGTGTCTCTTCTCCCCTCTCCCTTCCCCGTGTCTCTTCTCCCCTCTCCCTTCCCTGTGTCTCTTCTCCCCTCTCCCTTCCCTGTGTCTCTTCCCCCTCCTCATTCTCAACCTCCCTCCTCATCCTCAACCAACCCCCTCATCCTCAACCCCCTCCCCATCCTCAACCCCCTTCCCATCCTCAACCCCCTTCCCATCCTCAACCCCCTCCCCATCCTCAACCCCCTCCCCATCCTCAACCCCCTCCCCATCCTCAACCCCCTCCCCATCCTCAACCCCCCTCCTCATCCTCAACCCCCCTCCTCATCCTCAACCCCCCTCCTCATCCTCAACCCCCCTCCTCATCCTCAACCCCCCTCCTCATCCTCAACCCCCCTCCTCATCCTCAACCCCCCTCCTCATCCTCAACCTCTCTCCTCATCCTCAACCCCCTCCTCAACCCCCCTCCTCATCCTCAACCCCCTCCTCATCCTCCCTCCTCAACCCCCCTCAACCTCACTCCTCAACCCCCCATCCTCATCCTCAACCCCCCATCCTCATCCTCAACCCACCATCCTCATCCTCAAACCCCCTCCTCAACCCCCCTCAACCTCAACCACCCTCCTCAACATCAACCCCCCCATCCTCATCCTCACACCCCCCTCATCAACCCCCCCATACTCATTTTTAAAGGTTGTATTAATACTAATGTTGGTTGAACTTTATTTTCAAATGATTATAAACCTGGGATGAACAGTGGATGCAGATAAGATATGAACTGACTTAAGTTAACAACATCCTCTTTGAGTAGTATTCATGGGCTGAAGGAGTGAGACCCCACAGAGTTACAGACCGACTACTAATCTAAGATAGATTTACCCATGACATAAGCACAGACATCTAAATATAAGATTTTCTCTAAAATACTTGTATCTTCTTGTCTTGCATACCTCCTATTGTTGTTATTCTCTTACATAGGTCAGAAACATGTGAAGTTTTTACTAAACATGACCAGTTTCAGTTGAAGTGCAGTCCTTCTCTGCTGTGGGTTCCTCAGGCAAAGATGGAATTAATAAAACCGTGAAGACAAGTTCCCCCACATTTGGATTCAGTTATCTGATATTGTATTGGAGAGTTCTTCTGTTACACTTGATATATGGGATTTTTCATATACAAATTCTTCTAACCTCATTGTATATGCCAAGAACGGCATCTGCAAGTGATATAGTATTGCAGGCTCTGAAAACATCAATCTTTTTCTATTTCAAGAAAATGACTTGTTATAATCATTCAAAGTTTTCTTATATACGTAGAATTTGAAGGTATATTTAATAAGTAATAATAATAATATGCTGGTTTAAAGCAGCACATACAACCTTCAGTGGAAAGAATCTCTTTTACTTCTTCTTACAAGCTACTAATATGTGTTTGAAATAATATTTTGCAGTCCAAGGGATGCAGTGAGCGGTCATTGCTCCATCCCTCCAGCACTATACACACACTGGAATGAGGAATAGACTATTGATATTTTTGTTTGCACAGACAGAGCAATCTTGCAAATCAGTCTGCCATACTAATGAAAGTGGACTGAGTAATAGATTATTGATATTTTTGTATGCACATGACTGATTGGCTGGAGAAATCATATATGGTGAAGGTTTTCATTGGGGAAGCCTTCTAAGTACTGCTAAGTACAGAGAAGTAAAAGTGGATTAAAAGGGAATATCGATAAAGTGTTTTCTTAGCGCAAGTTACGTGCTCATACCCAGTACTGATTTAGAACATGCTCTTAAATTAATTTTATAAAAAGGATAATGGTATTTTCTTCCTATAATATATGTTTTGACTCAGATTTAAAGGAGTATATATAAGTTCCATGGATTATGAATGCATCTGATAGAAGAGAATCAGTAGTGTATGCCAACAAAATAAACATTAATAAACTTACACAATAGTTTTTAAATTTCTTCAGTGTCCTGGCAAGTGCTTTGAGAAGGAATGCCTCTGAAAATCCAAGCTAAATTAGCTTAAAAGTCATAATTTGTTTGGGCCAATCAGAGGCAGCTACAACATTGTTGCAATGTCTGAGGACTCGATCTCTGGAGCAACGCATCATGGGATGTGTAGCCTTTTATTCCAACCATAAGGAAGCAGCTCATGCAATGTTGTGTGCTGCTGTTGGCTTGAAGGTTATTATTAGTTAAAAAAAAACATACTTGAATGCAGTGTTTCTATTGGTTAGTACCTGGTGCCTATGTGGGGGTGTGGAAACCACATTTTTTTTTTTTAAGAATTCCATTTGTGTATAGAATGACTCCATGTAATGTGTGTGTCTGATATAAGTAGCAGGTGTTAGATTAGAGAAAGGGAAAAACAGGGAAACTTCCATATACCTTTAATAATAGAACGTTTGTATAACCAATAAGGAGTTATTTAGCCTGATTTATGCATGCCTTCCATAGCTGAAACAACATCTTGTTCTTGTATGTCAGAATCTCAAGATAATTAGCCGATTTGAAGCATGTTGGGTCATTCTGAAAGGTTTCATCATACAAAGAATTCAGTATATTTCAAGATTACTTTTGTCAGGAGCAGCTTGGTAATTTCCTGTCTTAATGTTTCATTACATGAATGTCATTCACAGTCTGACTCATTGTATATGCCAAGAACGGCATCTGCAAGTGATAGAATATTACAAGCTCTGAAAAGATAAATGTTTTTCTTTTTCAGGAGAATCATTTCTTATATTGATTACAATTTTACTAATGTAAGGAGTGTAAACAGTGGTGGCATTTTGAATTTGAAGGTATGAACTGTGCATTTAAAGGGAAACAACAAAGGTCCCAGTTATGCAGAAATGGAAAGTACATATATAAATAAGTATAATTACAATTAGTTTTGGTTACACATTTTGAACAGAAGTATTAGATAATTTCCCCTTTCTGGGTTGCTACCTTCCATGATGAAGGGACTTGTGTGCTTCAATGATGCTGTGAGCTATACCATGTAGGGTCACCCAAGATGGGCATAGCAGAGAGATCCACTGGAGAAGGAACTGGCTACCCACGCCAGTATCTTTGCCAAGATAACCTTATGGATAAGCACAACCAGATACAAGATGTGCCTGACATGCTGAGGTCCATCCGTCTGGAGGGTAGGACATGACTGAACTACTAAACAAATTAGATAATTGAGCTTTAATGTTGAGTATTTTAAGCATAAATTACACTAAAAGTCCTCCAACTTTCCATTGACTATCTCTCTTTATACTTTATCTCTCATAGTGGGGTGGTTATAAACCACAAGAGCATGTCTATTTGGTGTAAGTTAGAATGATGATTAGACTTTAACACTTAATAGACTCTATGTCTGTTATGATTTATTCATCTGGGCACGCTCTTGTGGTTTATCACTGGCAGTGGGAGGACTGTTTCTTATCATTTATACTTAAGTTAAAGAACTTTATGGTTTAGTTGTCTAAAACTTCAATTCAAAATGTTTAAAAACAACAGATTTAAATTATTGATTTATGTGAGGTTCCCATTTCTGCAATAATTGCGACCTACTGCTGTCACTCTAAAGGCGCAACATAGAGGTAAAACATATCAGCAGGTATTACAATTATAATGTTCATCTACAATGGTATACTAAAGCCTGTATAGTCCAGAAAGATAAAGAAAATAATTATAAAAGTATTATCACTATGTATTTTTTATATTTCTCTGCCCATTTCTAGGACACTGTCATGGTGGCCTCTCTTCCTGCTCGTGACTGTGTAGGTGGGCAGCAAGCTGTCAGTCTCCAGATTGCATTTCTTAATACTGCCAGCAGCTTCCTATTGATCCAGTTGGCCATGCTTGAAGCAGCAGCACTACATTACCCAGTAGGCCAATAGAATATGTTGGTTGTGTAATGTTTGCTTAAAGGACCACAAAAGTCACCATATGTGCCCCAGGAAAAATCATCTGGAAAATTCATTAACATATTTAAGATTTACCAAGGATTGACTTAGATATTGTCATTTTGATTAGCGCTTTAAAAAGGAAAACACTTTTTCCACATGCTTTTTCACCCTATCTATGACATATGGGAACTTCTGGGGGCTTTAATAAGGTGCAAAATGGAGAATCACAAAAATGGCACAGCTTTGTCCCCCCACTTATACAAAGGCACACTTTGAGGGATGAGAGAAGGTAGAGAGGTCATCATGTCAGCCATGTAGTGATGCGAAATGGGAAAATATAAAAAAGTAATATTAAAGTAATAGTATTCAATTAACTTATGTAATTGGGTTAATAGAGCTAACTGCAATTGATACTTTTTAAATGGCCATTAAATGTTTACCACTACCTCGTCCCTCTAATAAAATAGGTAGCATGTAAATAAAGGGACCCTATCACCCCAACATTGAGCATTAAAAACGGTCTCTACATTGTTATAGCAGTTTTTCTCTATAGTCTAATTATAATTTACTTTACTTTGTGGCTCCTGTGTGCTAATGTGTGGCTCTGAGTACTTGCTAAGGGTGAAAAAGTGGTCTAACAGCCAGATAATATTGTAGGCATGGCCGGATTACCTATTAGGCCAACTAGGCAGCCGCCTAGGGGCACTTCCGTGTGAGGGGCACAACTTTAAGAAAAAAGGTTCCTGCGTTTAAAAAAATGAAATGCTGCAGTTCATAGACTAGCTACTAAGGGGTAACCGCCTAGAACAAGAGAGTTACAACAGGAAAAGGAACTTACATGCACAGAAAAGGCAAAAATGGGGCTGTGCATACCTTGCGTACTCGCTCGCAGGGGGCTTCTCCATTTCACTGCCCAGGGGCTCCAAAAAGGTAGATCTAGTCCTTATTGCAGGTCTATATTTTGGCCACTACAGAGAACGCCAAGCAAACTGCAATCCTAGCCCACCCAAGCAGCTAATTAATATGCACAAGCATCTCATTTACATGCAGCAACAACAAGATTGAATTTACTAGGATTTATTAACTTTAGAAAAAATTAATAACACAACATAGAGACAGTTTTTCATGCTCTTTAAGAATAACCTGTAAAAAGTTTGAGGGATTTTCGGGGTGACAAGAGTCCCTTTAATTTGTTTCATTGCGCAAAGTGTACTCGTCCGGTTTATAATATGACCAGGTTTTCCTCTGGATTCACATTATGTAAGATATGTTATTTGGAATCCAAAAATATAACTATTCCAAGTATTTATCTGGTACATTTCCTAACCGAGCCCGAGTTTGGTATTAACTGTGATGTAATACAAGGAGTAAGGCTGTTGTTGTTGAAGCTTAATTCTATTAGGTAACATTCTTGTGCAGTGACTTCAGAGAATAATCTGGTACTAGTCTTATATACTGTATACCGACACCTATTGGTTATACCATATATACTATACATAAGATGAGGCCGTGGTCTTTAATATATGTATTTATTGGCACATTTGCATGTCCCTGCCTAGTTTCCCAGAATGCAGTGCAGTAACTGTATTTCCCGGAATTCTGAGCAGGAAACAAGTTTTTTAAACTTATTTTAGATGTTCAAATATGAACACAAACGTACTATTTATATACTATATATTTACAGGAACACAGACTTTTATATAGATTGTGTTCAGAAGGGCAGAAGTAAATATGGTGAGTGAGACTGAGAGAAAATACACCAATTAACAAATAGTTTTACAAGACTAGTACCATTTTAAAACTTGGCCTCACTCATTAAAGGGCTATTTAGGGTCCCTGGATTTTACTAGGTATATAATATACCTGTGTATCTCTTTACTTTATTTTATTAAGGTCTATTTTAAAATCAAACAAATAGTTACTGTATGTGTCTAATTGCAGTGTATACAGACACTGTCTCTGTAGGGCTGGATGTGGAGTGTAGTGTCCTAGCCTATCAGGGACCATGTCTCAGAAGCATGTTGCAGAATATTGCTGAGAGAATGTTAACCGATTGGTTAGAATGATTGTTTTTTTGTATGTGGTCAAAAGCTACTACCCAGAATACACTCGATCAGTGGTTCCCAAACCTCTCCTCAAGACCCACCAGAGTGGCCATGATTTCAGTTTAACACTGTGTGAATACAGATGAGGCAATTAGTCTGTTGAATGCTAATAGCTCCTTCTGTGTTAAACCAAAATCATGGCTGCTCTGGTCATAGTTGATTTTCATTGAGATTTGAAAGATGTGCACATGAAACAATAGTGTATGAGTAGAGTAAAGTCTCATGTGTTTTCTTTTCTGGGGTGGTCTGGGCTTCAGAGCCTATCCCCTAATATTCTCAATGGTGACAAGCTAAAGCCCCCCACATATAGAAAATCATCTAAACAAATATCATTTTTAAGAATTGGTTTATATGACCTGTGTCACATTTATATTTGTGGAAAATGTGACCCCTCATATGATATAATTGGGTAAGAGTTGGGGTGATAGGCACTGAGTGCTGAAAGGAAGTTTCCTAAAGGACCTGTCATTACTCACTGGGCATCAACAGGGCTTTACAGATGAGTAAAAGTAGATACCTTTCTCTGCAGAGGACTACTCATACATATGTATTTCACAGGGAACAATTCAGTTATCTGATATTTTATGTTTTTCTAATGGTCTAATATCGACCTTTTATATAATCCCTATATTGCAAAGTAAAAATACCAAAGCGTTCTAATCACCCATCCCTGAAACACTGTGAAAGAACTGCTACGAGTGACTGCAGCAAGCGGAGGCTGGAAATGATGGCAAACGTTTCCATTAATTTTTGCACTGCTGAAACTTTGCGAGTTACTCTGTTAGACTTTTACACAAGACCCTATGCTAATAAGACTTCACGGATATCTTGCAAACCAGGAGAGTGCCGTAACCTCAAAAATATTACGGGTACCAGTAATAGGACCACTCACTGCAGTTATAGACCGTATAGCACCAAAAAAACAATAGAAAATAATGAATGTTTATCTTAATTTCACACTTAACAGTCCAATATACACATATGTGTAATTCAAACATATGATGTTTTATTATTATGGCAGTTTCATTATACAACATCATTGGTAACGCACCACCCAGCACTCAAGGGGTTAATGCATATCAGGAAACCATGTGGACTAGGAACCAATACTCGAATGCATTGCGAGTGTGTGTATCACATATAATAGTTGTTGTTGTTACGAATCTTGTCACGCAATATTAAGTTACAGGCTTGCGCATGCGCAATGAGCGTCTAAGGCCCACAGGACTTATGCTGCAATAAATTGTGGCCTTTCATGTTCCCTCTATGTGTCATCTGTCCCGTCATGCCTGTTATTTGCCCGAGGACGTTCAACCGATAAAGGATGGAAACAGATTGCAGGCACACATATTGACAGCGTCGATCGCGGCCAAAGACCGTGGCACGTTGGCGCTGATCGAGAGCAACACAACACTTTCAGTAAATTACGACTTAAACTGGAGAAATGTTTTAAAACACATACCTCGAAAGACCTCCAAAAAACACCAAATAATTAGAAAAACATCACACACCGCACATGGGCAGTAGCCAGGGAGCCTGTGAGTGATGTTACAAGCTAATTTTAGGTTTAATTGGCATTTTTCCTAGATTGAAAATCGGCTAAGCAAGGAAAAAATGGAGGCCGAAAAAATTAACATTTTATCAAACAGGATCAAAACGAGGATTAAGCCAGTAACCCCCAAACAACGCCAGGCACGCAGGACTTAGAAAATACACAACGCAGAAGCCAGTAACACAGCCGAACAACGCGCAGCATGCTGGATTTTGAAAATAGAAGCAAAGGCACACGCTAAACTTAGAAGGGTGCATAGAAACACAGGGCTGAGAGAAGAAAGAAAAGAGACACAGGGGAGGGAAATAAGGAAAAACAAAACACACAGGGCAGAAAGAGGAAGGGGAGGGAGAGAGGGGGAAACAGACACATGGGTCAAAGAGTGGGGAGAAGTTTGCAATGAGCGCCAAAGGTGCTCATCACTGGCCTCGGGATGAGCGCCAAAGGCGTGAGGCACGAAAGTGCCAGGTTGTACGACGTCTGTTAAGAGGCCCGTAAACTACACGGAGGAGGAGGTCATTGTAAAGCATGAAAGTTGGATTCTTATTCATTACCATATAAATTATAACAGTATATATATATATATGTGTATATATATATATATATATATATATTTAGTAAATAAATAGTACATTTGTGTTCACATTTGAACGCTTAAAACAAGTTAAAAAACTTGTTTAATGCCCAGAATTCCGCAAGATACAGTTATTACACTTCATTCTGGGAACCTGGGCAGGTATATATTTTATATATATATATATATATATATATATATATATATATATATATATTACACACAGCAGTGATGACCTCAATATTTTGTCCAATGTGCTGGAGCCAGACATCTTGGAGAGTGAAGTGAGATGGGCCCTGGGATGCCTTGCCAATAACACTGCTGCAGTAGTTGATGGAATCCCAATTGAACTATTCACAATTTTACAGGAAGATGCTGTGAAAGTGTTACTTGCCTTATGCCAACAAATTTGGAAAACTCAACAGTGGTCAATAGACTGGAAAAGGTCAGTCTGCATCCCAGTCCCAAAAAAAGGCAGTGCCAAAGAGTGCTCCAATTATTGACCAATTGACAAGCTCAACTCCAACAATATATGGATCAGGAACTACCAGATGTGCAAGCTGGGTTCCTCGGAGGAAGAGGCATAAGATATCAAATTGCCAATGCCCGCTGGATAATAGAGAAAGCAAGAGAGTTCCAGAAAAACATTTACTTCTGCTTCATAGACTATTCTAAAGCCTTTGATACTGTGGATCACAACAAAATGTGTCAAGATCTTAAGGAGATGGGAGTACCAGATCATCTCATCCACCTCCTGAGGAATTTGTATCTGGACCAATAAGTCACGGTCAGGACCGAACATGGGACAACAGAATGGTTCAAGATAGGAAAAGGTGTGTGACAAGGTTGTATATTGCCACCTTATTTATTCAACTTATATGCAGAATACATCATGCGTAAGGCTGGACTGGATGAATCCACAGCTAGAATCGGTATTGCTGGAAGAAATGTCAACAACCTCATATATGCTGATGATACTAATGTGATGGCTGAATGTGAGGAGGAACTAAAGGACCTATTATTGCAGGTAAAATAAGAAAGTGCAAAAGCTGGCCTGCTGCTCAAAAGTTAAAAAGACAAAGATCATGAGAAACAACAATCTTAGTTCCTAGAAATAAAGACTGGGTAGAAGTAGAGACAGTGACATATTTTATTTTCCTGGGATCCAAGATATCTTCAGATGGAGACTGTAGCCATGAAATTAAAAGACGTTTGCTTCTGGGGAGGAAACCTATGGCAAGTCTGAACAAGCCAGTAAAAAGTAAAGACATTACACTATTAACAAAGGTCAGCATAGTTAGAACTATGATATTCCCAGTAGTAACATACGGATGTGAGAGCTGGACCATAAAGAAGGCTGAGCGCCATAGAATTGATGCCTTTAAATTGTGGTGTTGGCGAAAACTGCTTAGACTGGACTGGATTGGACTGTGAGAAGATACAATAAATTAGTACTTCAGGAAATCAAGACAAACTGTTCACTGGAAGCTATGATCATAAGGCTGAAGCTCAAATATTTTGGCAATATCATGAGAAGACAGGATTCCCTAGAAAAGACTCTATTGCTGGGAAAGATTGAAGGCACACAAAGAAGGGGACGACCAAGGCGGAGATGGATAGATGAGAACTTTGAAGCGATGAACATGAACTTAATCAAGCTCAGAGAGGCAGTGGCTGACAGATGTACCTGGCGTGCTTCGGTCCATAGGGTCACAGACATTCAGACACGACTGAACAACCAAACAACAACAAAATATATTGATTTAGATTTTTTTTCAGATTTTTTTTTCTGTCCACTTTCCTGCATCTTTTTTTCATTGTTGCTTTTGACATGATAAAGGGAGGTCCATCTCTCAAAAGCATGTTGCTATATTATGAATAATTAAAAAAGTATCACTATGTATTGCAATACTCTGATTATTCATCTAGAGTACTGGACACTCACGGCTATCTCCGTCTTCATTTATATTTATATTAGTCACTTGCCCGTCAAAAATTACGGCATAATATTGTCTTAAAAATTGTGTCTTCTGTCTGTTTATGCAGCCTCTCTCTGTGAACCCTGTGTGTGTGTGTCTCTCTCTCTGCACCCTTTCTCTGTGCTCTCTCTCCCCTCCCTTCTTCTCTCTCCCCCTCCCTTCTTCTCTCTCCCCCTCCCTTCTTCTCTCTCCCCCTCCCTTCTTCTCTCTCCCCCTCCCTTCTTCTCTCTCCCCTCCCTTCTTCTCTCTCCCCCTCCCTTCTTCTCTCTCCCCCTCCCTTCTTCTCTCTCCCCCTCCCTTCTTCTCTCTCCCCCTCCCTTCTTCTCTCTCCCCCTCCCTTCTTCTCTCTCCCCCTCCCTTCTTCTCTCTCCCCCTCCCTTCTTCTCTCTCCCCCCTCCCTTCTTCTCTCTCCCCCTCCCTTCTTCTCTCTCCCCCTCCCTCTCCTTCTCCCTCTCCTTCCCTCTCCTTCTCCCTCTCCTTCCCTCTCCTTCTCGCTCTCCCTCCCCTCTCCTTCTCGCTCTCCCTCCCTCTTCTTCTCGCTCTCCCTCCCTCTTCTTCTCGCTCTCCCTCCCTCTCTTTCTCGCTCTCCCTCCCTCTCCTTCTCGCTCTCCCTCCCTCTTCTTCTCGCTCTCCCTCCCTCTCCTTCTCGCTCTCCCTCCCTCTCCTTCTCGCTCTCCCTCCCTCTTCTTCTCGCTCTCCCTCCCTCTCCTTCTCGCTCTCCCTCTCCTTCTCGCTCTCCCTCTCCTTCTCGCTCTCCCTCCCTCTCCTTCTCGCTCTCCCTCCCTCTCCTTCTCGCTCTCCCTCCCTCTCCTTCTCGCTCTCCCTCCCTCTCCTTCTCGCTCTCCCTCCCTCTCCTTCTCGCTCTCCCTCCCTCTCCTTCTCGCTCTCTCTCTCTCTCTCTTCCCTCCTTCTCCGTCTCCCTGACTCTCCGCCTCTCTCTCTTTCCGTCTCCCTCCCGCTCCTGCTCACTTTCCCTAGCCTTCTCACTCTCCCTCTCCTTCTCACTCTCCTTCTCTCTCTCCTTTTATTATTTTATTTTCGTTTATTTGTAACGCGCCAACATATTCCGTCGCGCTATACATAAGTTAAGTTACAGGCAATGACAAGATTCTCACATTGCCATGATTGGTGGGCCCTGTCTTTGAGCTTGGAATCCGGTGTCCATAGCGCTTTCCCTAAAGCACCTTCCAGGATTGAAACTCGCAGACTTACAATCTAAAGGTTGAAGTTTGTATGTGGTACAGTAGGGAGAGAGTAGTGATGAGCATTTTAGGGAGGAAGGTTATAGTCTTCTTTAAAGAGGTGTGTTTTTTTTTTTTTTTACGTTTTCAAGGATTTAAGGCAGGAGGATGGTCTGGTGAAGCAAGGCGTTCCAGAGAATTGGGGCAGCAAGAGAAATGTCCTGGAGGCGGGAGTGAGAGGTGGTGACAAGAGTGGTAGAAAGAGGGAGGTCGTTAGCAGAACGAAGAGGGCGTGTGGGGGAGTATTTGGAGATGAGAGCAGAGATGTATGGGGGTGCACTGTTGTTAAGGGGTTTATAAGTTAGGGTCAAGATATTAAATTTTAATCTGGAGGCTAAGGGAAGCCAGTGAAGTGATTGACAAAGAGGAGCTGCCGACACTGAACGATGTGTGCGGAAGATGAGTCTAGCCGGAGGCATTCATTGTGGATTGAAGTGAGGAGAGGCGAGTGATGGGCAGGCCAACAAGGAGCGAGTTGCAATAGTCAAGACGAGAAATGATGAGAGAGTGTATTAGAATCTTAGTAGTGTCTTGTGTAAGGTAATGGCTTATTTTGGATATGTTTTTTAGATGGAAAAGACAGGATTTGGTTAGAGACTGTATGTGTGCGATAAAAGAGAGGGAAGAGTTTAGTAGAACAGTCTATTAGGGTGCCTAGGAAGGGTCCTAGGACTGATCCATGGGGTACGCCAATAGACAGGGGGCGAGGAAAAGATGATGTGCCAGAGAAGGAGACGCTAAATGATCGTTCTTGGAGGTATGATGAGAACCACAAGAGAGCAGTGTGTCGAATGCCGAGGGAGGAGAGAAGCGGATGGTCAACTGTGTCAAAGGCGGCAGAGAGATCCAGAAGAAGCAAAATGGAAAAGTGGCCTTTAGACTTGGCTGTGAGCAGGTCATTGGTGACTTTTATGAGGGCTGTCTCAGTGGACTGTTGGGGCCGAAAGCCGGATTGGAAGGTGTCCAGAAGAAAGTTAGAGGAGATGAAACTGCTAAGGCGGTTATAGACGAGCCACTCCAGCAGTTTGGAAGCCAGGGAAGTAGAGAGATAGGGCAATAGTTACATGAAACGTTAGAATCAGATGAGGGTTTCTTGAGAGTGGGTGTAATTATGGCATGTTTTAGAGATGATGGAAACGTGACAGTATTTAGGGAAAGGTTGTAGATGTGTGTGAGAGCTGGGATTCGTGTATTAGAGAGGGGAGGGACGAGCTGAGATGGAATAGGATCCAAAGGACAGGTATGAGGTGAGAGGATGATATTGGCATGGAGACTTCATCCTCTGTTGCAGGGGTAAAGTATTTTTTTTTTTTATTAACTTTTATTTGTAACGCGCCAACATATTCCGTAGCGCAATGCAGGGCATAAAAAACAAGGAAAATACAGCATTTAACAACCTTCCAAAAATGGAGGACCCTGTTTTGAGCTTAAAATCTTTGCAGAAAGTGCTTTTTCCCAATGCATCCTAGAAGACGGAAAACTCGCCACTTACAATCTAAAGGGAACGGAAGTTCAAAGTGGCTATGGGGAGGGGAGTAGATTGGGTGTTGTTGGTTAGTTGAGAGGGTGGAGTGTGTGAGCCACAATGAGAGGAGAGTTCATTGCGGATAGATTGAATTTTATGTGTAAAATGGTTGGCAAAGTCTTCAGCCGTGAGACAGGAAAGGATGGGGGGAGGTGGTGGGTGGAGGAGAGTATTGAAAGAGGAGTAGGAGCGTAGCATAAACTTGTAGTGAAGGAAATCTGCTGTGGAGCGGGATTTCCTCCATATTCGTTCAGCAGGGCGGGAGCACTTCTGAATGTAACGTGCGTGTAGTGGGCCATGGTTGTGGATGAGATTGAGGGCGTCTGCGTGTAGTAATGGGGGCAAGGGTGTCAAGGGTGGAAGAGAGAGTAGAGTTGTAGTGTGAGGTGGCAGTGTCAGGGCAGTTGAGGTTGGTGATAGTGCTGAGAAGAGGTTGGAGCACAGTGGAGAGCTGTGTAGGGTCGAGTTCTAGCAGGTTTCTGTGGGTTATTGTGGCTGGGTTTGAAGAAGAGTTATGGGAGGAAGATGTGGTGAGGTTGAAGGTAAGGAGGTGATGGTCAGATAGAGGGAGAGGGTGGATGACTGGGTTGGAGGTATGGCTAATATTGGTAAAAATAAGGTCAAGAGAGTGTCCAGCATGGTGAGTTGAAGAATCTGTAATTTGTGAGAGGCAGAGGGAAGAGGTGAGTGCAAGTACTTTGGTGGCCGCTGGGGAGGTGGGGGTGTCAATGGCAATGTTGAAGTCACCAAGTATCAGTGTGGGAATGTTGGAGGAAAGAAAGTTTGGGAGCCAGGCGGAATAGGGATCAAGACATTGAGAGGGAGTACCTAGGGGGCGATAGATTACAGCAACACGTAGAGAGATAGGAGAGAAGAGGCGGATAGTATGAGCTTCAAAAGATGAAAATTGGAGGGATGGGACAGGGGGTATGAGGTGATATGTACAGCGAGAAGAAAGTAATACACCCACACCACCACCTTGTTTGTTCCCAGGTCTAGGTGTGTGACTGAGGCGAAAACCACCATGTGAGAGTGCTGCAGGGGAGGCAGTATCAGAAGAGGAGAGCCAGGTTTCAGTGAGAGCCAGTAGAGGTGTTGGTAATGAAAAGGTCATGAGTGAAAGTTAGTTTATTGCAGATAGATTGTACGTTCCAGAGTGCGCAGGAGAAAGGTAGAGTGGAGGGTTTGTGACAAGTGATGGGTATCAAATTCTGGGTGTTTTGGGTGTTTGCTGCCCTTGGAGCAGAGCGTGGCTGAAAGCAGGTAGAAATGAGGGAGGGACCTGGGTTAGGGGATACTTCTCCAGCAGCCAGGAGAAGGAGTGAGAGTGAGAGAATATGGGAGTGGGACTTACAGTGATGTTTCTGCTTATGATTGTTGGGGAGGGGATGATATTGTGATTGGAGGAGGGAGAGTAGCTCGTGGGAGCAGAGAAGAGGAAAGCAAGGAAGGTGAGATGGTTATAGTATTGGGTATGTGATTTGGATAGGCTGCAAATGAAAGTCTGAGAGAGAGGCAGAAGAAGATGAGGAGGAGAAAAAAGTGAGAAAGCATTTTGACACAGTGTGTAGGTGTAGGGAGTAGATGAGATAAAGATCCTCTCTCCCTTTCCTCCCCTCTCCCTTTCCTCCCCTCTCCCTTTCCTCCCCTCTCCCTTTCCTCCCCTCTCCCTTTCCTCCCCTCTCCCTTTCCTCCCCTCTCCCTTTCCTCCCCTCTCCCTTTCCTCCCCTCTCCCTTTCCTCCCCTCTCCCTTTCCTCCCCTCTCCCTTTCCTCCCCTCTCCCTTTCCTCCCCTCTCCCTTTCCTCCCCTCTCCCTTTCCTCCCCTCTCCTCTCTCCCCTCCCCTTCTCTCTCCCCTCCCTCTCCTTCTCACTCTCTATCTCCCCCCCTCTCTTCTCATTCTTCCTGTCTCCCTCTCTCCTCCCCTCCTTCTCTCTCTCTCCCCTTCAGCACCCATTGCTAGACTCGCATTAAGCGGCTTTGACACTTATTGCGAGCGTCACAATACGCAACGCACAAGCTCAACTCGCAATTTGCGAGCGTTAAACACAAACTCGCAGTGCAGCAACGATATTAGTAATAGAGAGAGAAAGGAAGGAAGACGAATGGTAGATTTCACTGCAGTATATTTGCTATAAAAGGTATAAACAAGAACTCAAATTTGTTTTTACTTTGTAGATCTAAAGTCGTCATTTATGTCATGTTCTATTAATCACACCCTATTTGTATATGCTCTGACAGTGTGATCTATCAGTGTCACCTTTGTGTATTTAAGTGATGACAACGTCACTTTAATTACCTTACCTGGACTCATCTAGCTCAGGTATACAGGAATTTCCTTGAGCATGTGGTGTTTATAATGTACACTTCTGGTGTTGACCTAACAGCTTTTTATGTTCTGGGATTTCTCAATACATAATTTAGTTTTCAGTTTGTATGATTTGTGTTGTGGACGTGCCTGAATGTGAGCTAATTATTCATCTTAAGTAATGTGAATTGTCAACAGGGCAGTACAGGATGTATTTGCAAAGCTGTTTATGTATGTTATGGCTTGAAACAGATGATTGCACTTCAGAAAAAAGCTATTTTTGTTAAAATAATCATCTTACTCTCCTGACGACTTTTACAATTTTGGCCATATTTGATCCATCATTTTTCATAGTTACCTTGAGGTTAAAAAAAGACATTTAGTCCATCAAGTACAACCATTTTAGATGTCATATTTGTAATATGTGGATTAATTGTTGATTGTAAATTGATCCAGAGGAAGGCAAACAGAAAGAAAAAAAAACATTCAAATATTGGCAAATGTCTCATAAGGAAAAAAAAATCCTTCCTGACCCCAGTTATTGGAAATCAGATTCCTCCCTGGATCAATACACTCTCTCTCTCTCTAATTATCCAGGATAACCCAGAAGGCCCTTTTTATTCAAAAATATATCCAATGCCTTTTTTTAAATTATCTATTGAATCCACGGTCACAACCTCCTTTGGTAGAGAATTTGACCACCCTTACTGTGAAGAACCATTTTATTTCTTTAAGGTTTTTCCTTCTAACCTCAAGGGATGTCCTCTTGTCAGTTGAAATCTTCCTGGCACAAAAAGTTCACTTGGCAAAGCCTTGTATTGACCCTGGATATATTTATATAAGGTAATCGTATCCCCTCGTAAGTGCCATTTTTTGCTTCAGAATACCCTTCTACCTTTTATTCACTTCCTCCTTTTCACATTTCCAAAGCGTACTATATATACTTGTTACTACATTTGACTTCAAGCTGTTTATTTAACGTCTTCAAGCAGTTTATTTAGCAATGGAAACTTATATTTATACATTTTTTTTATATTCTTGATACTCCTTCAGATGCAGTAATTTAATTTCAATTATGATGAAGATGAAACAAATTGTTTGGTGACTGTTGACAAACTGTCTTATTCAAGTAATTTCAAGGATTTTCTCCTGGATCTCTCTCCTGCCTTTGACACAGTTGACCACCCTCTTTATATCTAAATATTCTGCTCTCTTGCTACTTGTGACACTGCTCTCTCACGGTTCACATCATACTTAAAAGAGCATACATTTAGTGTCTCCTTCTCGGGCACTTCTTCGCCTCACCCTCTGACTTGGCGTACCTCAAGGTCCCTAGGCCCTCCCCCCTTCTTCTCCATCTATACATCCTCCCTTGGTACCCTAATAAAATATTTTTTGATACTGAACTGTGTCTCTTAGCACTAGATATATCCCCTTCTCTTCTAGCACAAGTTACCAACTACCTTTCATGCATATTCTCCTGGTTGTCCGCCCCTCAACAAAAACTCAACATGTCAAAGACTGAGCACCTAATCTTCCCACGCTCTATTACAGCTTCCACTCCTCAAATATCTCTCACTGTTGACAATGCCATTATCTCTCCTACCGCCCAGTCCTGTTGTCTTGAGGTTTTACTGGATCCTGTCCTCTCTTTCATTCCTCACATGCATTCAATCACAAAATCTTGTCATTTTTCATATAAAACATCTCTAAAATATGTCGTATCTCGCCTCAACTACTGCAACTCGCTCCTTACTGGCGTCCCAATCACCTGTCTCTCTCCACTGCAATCCATAATGCACGCATCTGCCAAACTCCTCTACCATATTTAACGCTTAGTGTCTGCAGCACCTCTCTGTCAGTCACTCCACTGGCTTCACATAGTTTTTTTAAAATCATGACCCTATCCATGCCGGGATTTGAAGATTTCCTTTCTGTGCACCGGTGAGTCAATCAGTATGACTGAAGAATTGATGGACTCACCTGTGTGCAGCAGGGATATCATCAAATCCAGGCATGTATGTGTCCCCTCTTGCCCACCCTGCCCTAATGTATAAAGCCCTTGACCACTGTGCACCCTTCTTTCTCTCTGCTCTCGTCTCAAATTCCTCTCCCAATCGCCTTCTTCTGTCCACCTCTCTTATCACCTCTTCTGACTCCTGACCCTATCCTTTGAAACTCATTGCTCGCTCCACTAGACTATCCTAGTCTTTTTGCCTGTATTTTGCACCATCCACAAGTTGTTTTTTTTTTTTTTTTTTAAAGAATGCTAAAATACACCATAGGTAATATTTTTTGGTCTACTAATTACTAGCACAATCTGTTTGATTCTTGTGGGCGCAGGACCCTATGTGCTTTAAATAACCATAAAAAATTAAAGAATTAAAATGTTATATATCAGACCGTTTAATTAGGTTCAAAGTAAGGTGTATAGAACGTTTTAACACTAATTAAATATACTATAGAATCCACAAACATGACACCTTCTATGTAAAATGCCACTCGAGCTCCATGTTTGCTCTTTTCAGGAAATACACTTGATAATGTGGCAGATATTTGTATGTAAAGTAAACATGAATATAGACAATATTTAACCATTGTGTGAAATTATTCTATAGTTGGATCAGCTATTTTGTTTTTCTTTTCATTTTATTGAAATATTGCAATCTTTAATATCAGTGTTCACAATAGGACTAATGGAAACTATTTGCAAAGTCGACAATTCAACTCTGTGAAGCAGCTCAAACAAAGCAATGGCTTCCCACAATAAGTAATCATTATAAGACATTAAAGACTGTATTTATTTTTCTTTGTAAAAATATTGGCTTATTGGCATGTTTATTTCTTCGGTAGAAAGGTGGTTCTTTCATTTAAATGGCTTGTTCAGCCCTTTAAAAATATATTATACTAGCGAATTGCCCGTCAAAAAATGACGGCAATGAAATTGTAAGGTAGGTAATGCTGTTTGGTGTATAATAATGTAATATGTAATACATTACTAAATGAATATACTTTACCTATTTTGAAGCATTGTGATGAAGAGCTGGCAATCTGTTTTGATGTTGCTGGAGCATTAGTGGTGTGGAGCTGCTGTGTAAGCATGCTGAATGTGTGCACTGTGTGGTATGAATATCCGTAGGTCGTTTGTGGCGTTTTGCGAGTTTCTTGTGGCGTTTTGCGATTTTCTTGTGGTGTTTTGCTAGTTTAGAGTGCTGTAGCCTCGTTTTCGTTTTGTTCGGCGGCCATTTTTTCTCTCGCTTACATTTTTTTTTAGTCTCTAAACTCTTTTATTTCGAGTAAAATGAAGGTCTAAGTTGCATTTTTGAGGTCCTGGGTGCCCCCTTTTGGTGTAGGTAAGGTTTTTATGTATGTGCTGTGTGTATGTATTGTGTTTTAAATTTTGTAATGTTCGCGAGTTGCGTCCGAGTGTTGCGAGGCCGTAATGTGTGTGAACGTGTGTCGTATGTTGTTTGCGAGTGTCGTAATGTGTGTGTCGTGCTCTTTGGGTTGCGACGTGAACTTTGCTAGGGTCGCAGTTGCTGGCATGGAAAGCCTTCGGCCTACGGCGCTCCATGCTAGCAACTGAGACCCTCGCCCAGTGCCCTCGCTACGAGAGGCCCGAGGCTTGCTATGCGAGGGCCGCGGGCTCGCTATGCGAGCCCGCAGCGTTAGCAACAACTCGTACGCTCACAACTATATATGTGATGAAAGGGGTGAGAGCGGTTGTGCAAGCCATATTAGTATGCTTTTCTATAGAAAATGTTTAAAATAATTTATATTGGTGTCTCTCAACAGTATTGGCAGGTCATAGCAGAGAGGTCAGACAAAGCAGTCCACTGGAGAAGGTACTAGCAAACCCCCTCCAGTATCTTTGCCAAGATAACCTTACGGATAAGCACAACCAGAGATATAACAGTTATGCCTGGCATGTTGCAGTCCATAGGATCAAAGAGAGTCGGACCAACAACAAATGTCAATAAAATGACTGATCCTACATATAATCAAATAAGCACACGTTACTGAGTTATATGTAGTGCACCAATAAACCATACAAAGAACAAAGAGTCCAAGGCAGTATAACCATAGACAGAATCTGGGGGGAATTTGTGAGAATTGGGTTCCCCCCTCTCTCAACTAAGGTGCTGAATGAGACCCCAAAAAGTGTTTTAGGACTGATAAATATAAAAGCTATTGGTACAGCTGTTATTAAAGGCATATATACGTTTCATGGATTAGGAATGCATCTGATAGAGGAGAATCAGTAGTGTATGTAAACATTTTTGCATGACAAATACCAACGTAAACATTAATAAACTTACCCTGACATTTGCAAATGTATTCTGTTTAACGGTAGATGAATTTGAGAAGGAATGGCACTGAAATCACAGGCTAAATTAGCATAAAATGTATTATTTGTTGTGTCCAATCATAGGCAGCTATATCATTGTTGCAATGTCTGGGAAGTCAGTTCTGCAGCAAAGCATCATGGCATGTATAGTCTTTTTCCCCCAACACAAGGAAGACTGAGCTGCTGTTTTGAAGGTTAGTATATGGTTAAACGATGAACTTGAATGCAGTGTTTCTATTGGATAATACCAGATGTAGGCACCTCAGGGGGTGTGGAAACCCATTTGTATTTATAATAATTCTGTATGTGTATAGAATGAATCAATGTAATGTGTGTTTCTGACATAAGCAGCATGTGTTAGATTAGAACAAGTTAAAAACAACAAAGTTTAATATACTTTTAATGTGAAAACATGTCCCTGTAGCGGTTTCACAAGCGATCGCTTCCTTAGAGAGTTCTTCTACCCACCCACCAGCTTCTGATCATGACCTCTTGTTCTAGTACTTTAAAACAGATTATTCGTTCCCAGAGTACACAATGCGGCAGGAAATTGTTTCCCTATCATCTGAGAGCACGTTCTACACAAGCCATAATATTACAGCAGCCGGAGTGCAAAAGTCCAGGAGCCCACGCTGGTTATTTTTAGAGCTACCAACTTGGCCACGTATGTATAAGTGGCAGCGTGGGCAGATCTTCCTCTCTAGCTGTATACATTCCTGTTCTTGATATGTTGTCACGAACTGAAACTAAACTTTTATTGATCTAGGTAATAAACATAAGCCGGCTACATTCCCACCATTTACTGCGCTGCATTCTTTCTCCCGATTACCGTCTATAGCATAAATATTGTGCACAAGCTGCCATGGAAACACTTGTTTTCTCCGCTTGCTAAATTTACTCTTGAGTTGAATATTAACATAGCGACTGGCAGTACATGAAAAGCGAAAAATAACTGGAGTGTGAGTCACCGTGACTCATTCACAGAGCGCTGCCATACAGCTCCGACACTGACATCCAACCACTTGGCACTCTCGCTGGCTTCATTTTTCTAGGAAAACACGCCACACATTTCATCCATGCACAGCCTCTTGTGAAACACTTTGAGCCCCCTTGAGTACCTGCAGATCTTGTATGCGGGACCCCATGCCTGGCATACTTCTCTGTCCACTTGCAAAATCAGTGTCACCCTTTATCTAGTTTTATGGGACTATTAGATAGTTATCCATGTATGTACTGTAATATCCCGTGCATTTTTATTTTAGTTTTAATGGAATTTTTAGGTTCCCCAATTTTTACCTTTATCTAATCTAACACCCCCTTCTGAATGGCTACCTTGTCGTGCTGAAGGGGCTTTGGTACCTTAATGAAGCTGTGAGCTTAACCATGTAGGGTCACCCCAGTTGGGTAGGTTATAGCAGAGAGGTCAGTCAAATTGTGGTCCACTGGAGAAAGAATTGGCAAGCCACTCCGGTATCTTTGCTAAGAAAACTATATGGATAAGCACAACCAGAAACACAGACAGATGATGTGCCGGTGTGCTATGATTCATATGGTCACTGAGAGTCGGATATGACTAAAGGACTGAACAACAACAATCTAACACATTCAGTCTATACCAGACACACACATTAAATTGAGTCATTCTATACACATATAGACTTATTTTATTTAAAAATAATACTTGTTTTCCAAACCCCCATAGCTGCTTACATGGGCAAAGTGTACCTACCAATAGAAACACTGCAACTTGGTATATATTGAAATCCTTTATTAACCTTCAAGCCAACAGCAGCTCAATGCAGAGATCCACACTGCAAAGTCTGAGCTGCTTTTCCTGGTGATGGGAAACAATGGGACTACACATCCCATGATTATTTGCTGCACAAATTGGCTTTACAGAAACAAACAATGTATTAGCTGCCTGTTATTGGCCAAAACAAATTAGGAATGTTATGCTAATTTTAGCAGGGATTTCTCGGGATCTTAACTCACAAAATCAACTTCTTGCAAACTCAAGAGGTTTAGCCGACAATTTTTATTTTGGTATTCTTTCATGCCAAAAATGTTTGCGTACACTACTGATTCCCCTCTATTGGATGCATTCATAATCCATGAGACTTAAATATGCCTTTTTTGGGGGGATTTAACTTACACCGTATCTAGTTTTTATGGGACTATTTAAAAGTTATCGGTATACAATGCATTTATTTTAGTTTTAATCGATTTAAGCTACAATGTGGCCCTAAATCTTCTTTATGCAACATATTATTTTTTAAATTATAGTGCAGAAACATGATGTTAAAGGGCCATTTGCCTAACTGTAAGAGCTTCATGGTGTGAAAGAGCAGAAGATTGTATGTTATAAATGCAATAAAAAAAAATTGATAATTTTAATAGCTAAAAAATGTAAAGTTTTAAGTCTGTTTGCAAGTCTTTCCTCCCTGCTGGCTATTGCAGGAGTAACAAAAGCTAGCCGAGCACACAGTGAAGACAGTGATTGCTAGAGTTTTTTTCCCTGGACTCAGTACTGCACTAACAAATCCATTTATGTGATTCCAGTATTTCATGTACAGTTGTGCTCAAAAGTTTGCATACCCTTGGCAAATTGGTAATATATGTACCATTTTTAAAGAAAACATGAGTGAGCAGGCAAAACACATTTTTTTTTTTTTTTATGGTATTCATATTCAACTGTAGGTTTTAACAGAATGGCACAATACTAAAACAAAACATGACAACAAAGAAAAAAATGAAATGGCCCTGATCAAAAGTTTGACTACCCTTAGTTCTTAATACTGTGTATTGTCCCCTTTAGCTTCAATGACAGCGTGCGCTCTTTTGTAATAGTTGTCTATGAGGCCCCTAATTCTTGCAAGTGGTTTAGCTGCCCATTCGTCTTTGCAAAATGCCTCCAGGTCACGCAAAGTCTTTGGTCGTCTTGCATGAACTGCATGTTTGAGATCTCCTCAGAGTGGCTCGAGGATAAGGTCAGGAGACTGTGACGAGCCACTCCACAACCTTCACAATTTTCTGCTGTAACCACTGGAGGGTCAACTTGGCCTTGTGCTTAGGGTCATTGTCATGCTGGAAAGTCCAAGAGATAACCATGTGCAGACTTTGTCCAGAAGAATGCAAATTGTATGCCAGTATTTTCTGATAACATGCTTCATTCATCTTGCCATCAATTTTCACAAGATTTCCCGTGTCTTTAGAGCTCTCCCCCCCCCCACCAAAAAAAAAATCAGTGAGACACCACCATGCTTCACAGTGGGGATGGAATTCTTTTCACTATAGGCCTTGTTGACCCCTCTCCAAACATAGGGCTAATGGTTGTGACTATAAAGCTCTAATTGGGTCTCATCAGTCCAAATTACAGAGTGCCAGAAGCTGTGAGGTGTGTCAAGGTGTTGTCGGGCATATTGTAACCAGGCTTTTATGTGGCATTGGCGCAGTAAAGGCTTCTTTCTGGCAACTCAACCATGCAGCATCATTTTGTGCTCCTTGAAACAAACACACCGTCTTTTTTTCCAGAGCAGCCTGCATTTCTCCTGAGGTTACCCATGGGGTTTTCTTTTTATTCTGAGCATTTCTTCAGGCAGTTGTGGCTAAAAATCCACAGGTGTGGGAAATTAACCTTTAATTGCCATTTAACCTGTGTGTGTCACCTTGTGTGTCTGTAACAAGGACAAACATTCAAGGGTATGTAAACTTTTGATCAGGGCCATTTGGGTGATTTCTGTTATTATGATTTAAAAAGGAGCCAAACAACTATGTGATAATAAATGGCTTCATATGATCGCTATCCTTCATTACATTTTTTTTTTTTGCTTGATTAGTCATTCTTTCAAAATAAATGCCAAAATTTCTACCAGGGTATGCAAACTTTTGAGCACAACTGTATATACAGATTTCTTATGGGTAAATATATTTTTCTTTTGAAAAAGCACTAACACACTCTCCTCCTGAGCTGCTCTGCATTATTCACATTCCAGAAAAAACCTACATGTTCCCTTCAAACTGGAAATGTAAGCAGTCTTACAATTTACTTGAATAGGGCACACACCCCTGCGACCTGATTAGCTGCAGTAATGCAAAAGCAAGTAAGCAGTCTATTACACATTTAACCACATATTTTATTTATTTAATTTCTCACTGAAAAAAATGCACACATTTAAAAAATTCAAAAAGTATTTCAACATGCTTTTAGGATATATTTACTGTGATGTGATCCAAATTGTGCTAAAATAAGTGGACCTTTAAAGGACCATTATGTGATGAAAAAATATGTGTTCAGAAATTTTTAGTTTAGGAACATAAATATGTAGGAAAGTGTCATAATGCTATTTACAAAAAAAAAAATGAATGCTGGTCTCTGGAGGCATCCATGATATTCTAGTGATGGTTGCATGTGTGTGAGGGATATTTACAATTCTGCATGAGTAGAGCTTGCAGTACATTTTGGAGGCTGTCTGCCTCTTGAGCAAGCTATTAGAAAGCGCTGTAACAAGACAGAATGCAAAAATGATGTGCAGAAATTAGCATTTTTACTAGATACTGTTTTATTCTCAAAACTGCTGCTATTAATTTATTTCATACACATCCTTTAAAGTGGGTCGTTGGTGGGGTTTCCTCCTCTTGCCTTGATACATAATCACGCCGTTCATGTACATTCACAAGGTTGTGATGAATTACTTATTTCTGAATGCCGAGCTAAGCACAGCAGACATAGATCAAGTTTCAGCTCACATATCAGGATTTCTTTGTTGCTTTAGTTTTAGTTTTTAGTGATCATTTATTTAAAGGTATCTGGAAGTTTCCCTGTTTTTACCTTTTTCTAACCTACCACACACTGCTTATATGAGAAACACACATTACATGGAGTCATTCTATACACATATAGATTTACGTTATTTTTAAATAATTGGTTTCCACACCCCCAGAGCTGCCTACATAGGCACCTGGTACTAACCAATAGAAACACTGTATCCAAGTATGTTTTTTTTTTTGTTTTGTTTTTTAACTCTACACTAACCTTCAATCCAACCGCAGAACAGGGGAAAGATCCAGAGCAGCAAAGTCTGAAGCTTTCTTGCTTCCTCGTGGTGGGAACAGAAGACTACACGTCTTATGAAGCCCTTAATCTTGGGGGCGGGGGGGGGGGGGGGACATTTTGTAAAGGGAAAAAATGTGCTGGCTTAAATGCATAAAAAAAATTAATTGGAAATACTGTATTGATGGTACATAATTTTGAGATGTGGCAGCAGCAGTTGCAGCAAGGTGGGGCTAGATGTCGCTGACGAAATTGCACACAGCTTGTAAGCGCTGCTGAGATCGTACACTATTTCCAAGCTTAAACCTTAACCCCCTAACACTAAAGCCATGACATCAGCAGCAAAATCTTGGCAGTATCATCTAGCGGATGCTCATCGACACTGCTGCCACTTGTGGTGATGGTATGCTTGAGTACTTATAACAGGAAAGGACCAAGATATTTAGTTTTATATAGACTATTCAGTCATGTTACAATCTAAAAAAAAAAATTTTTATTAAACATTGCTGTATGTCTGCTCGGATCTAGTCTATTTCGACACCACATCCCGTCAGAACACTGGGGTGTGCGGCTGTGCCATAGCACCACCTGGTGATGCAAAAAAATGACTGCAGGCAAAGAACTATTCCATCCTCTGATATGGTGCAACTCAAACGGCGCTGAGTCGATAGCAAGGCCATCTCTATGTTTGGTGCGGTCACTCCGCCTCCCAGGGCCTCGGGCGCACCTCTCATAGCTCAAGGCCTTTTCTGTCGGCGCGCCTTATAAGCCAGATTGGAGGATGGGATAGTTCTTTGCCTGCAGTAAATTCTTTACACCACCAGGTGGTGCTGAGGCGCAGCCGCACACTCCAGTGTTCTGACGGGATGCAGTGTCGAAATAGAAAAGAACCGTCTGCTCTTGTGATTGACCCAGCAAACATTTTAACCCATGCGTTGAAGCAATATTTATTACATGTATACAGTACACAGTATTGCTTAAAGGGATATGGAAAGTTCCTGGATGTTACTATGTATATAATATACCTGCGTACCTATTGACTTTTATGGACATTGTTTTATTAAGAAGCGCGTATAAGCTCTGTATAGCCTAACTACATAAAATATAACCTAACTACATAAAATATAGTCCCTCTGCAGCGTATGCAGACACAGACTCTGTAGTGCTGGATATGCAGTGTAGTGTCATAGCCCATCAAGGAGCGTGTCTAGGCACCATGTGGCTGATAGATGGTCACTGATTGGTTAGTATGCAGGGGACAGACTCACGCAGGGAATAATTGATTTTAGGGAGTAGAAACCGAGCTTATAAGCACTTCTTAATAATTTAAAGTACATAAAAATAAATAGATTTTTTTTCACGTTTACATCTAAAATAAGTAAAAAAATTTGTTTTCTGTTCATAATTCCATGAGAAATACAGTTATTACACTGCATTCTGGGAACCTGGGCAGGGACATGCAAATGTGCCTACAAAGGCTTTACTCTTGCAATATAGACAGACAGATATAGGTTTATATAGATATAGATCTAGAGAGCCAGATAGAGAGAGATTTAGAGAGAGTAAAATCCAGAACCCTTCCATATCCCTTTAATTCATCTAGGGAAAACATGCTCTGATGGAAGAGCAATAATGAAAGTTAGCAACTTTACCCATGAAATGCATAACTCCCCCAAATATCCATTGGTTCCATATTTGTATGGTGTTTATTTGTGTATTATATGTATGATTTATGGTGTCCCAAGAGCTCACAGACGTATCCGTGTGAATATCCTGCTCTGGTATGATGTATACTCTGAGAGGTGATGCATTCTCAGGTTTCTGGCCTCCTGACCGTCCTCATGAGACAGTCACAGTGATACTACCGCTGGAAGCTAACCACTTACACACAGGAAAACCTTGGAGACCTAAAGAGAAGAAATCCACAGGTTGGTGTTAGATTGCAGGGCCTGACACAGCACTTGGTTCACAGGCGTCCTTGGCATGATATCCACACGGCTGTGTGTCACTGCAGTTAAGAAACTTGCGATATTTACCAGGAAGTTAATGAGCCGCAATGTTCATTGTTTCCACTGAATCACAGAGAGCGTGAAATCACTCCAAGTATTAAAGGTGCAGCAGCCTCGTGCTTTTCCCCCAGTGGGAACATTGTAAATCAAGTGCTGGTAAAATATTTATCACTCACAGTTGCTATTATAGGTGTCAAAAAATGTAAGTTATTTTCTTAAGACCATTAATCATCCCGTTATTTTAGTAGAGTGCTGTGTTAAAGGGACGTAATAATTTTAAAGAACATTAAAACCTGGCTATACATTGTACTAGCATTTTTTCGCTATAGTAAGTCATTTCTGAGCACCACAGGCCATCGTCCCGCGGGATTTGGCTGCAATGAGCGCTCAAAGGCCCTGATTGCAGGGGTAGAGATGAGCGCAACATGGCTAATCGCGAGGCCCACGGGACTTAGGTGCAATGAGTGCCAAAGGTGCTCCTTGCCGGGACAGCGAGTCAGCGGCACAATTTGGCGCTGATTGCGAGGCACACAATACCTTACTTCACGCAATTCTTTATGTCTTTAACAGCCAAACCACCGAACTTGAAAGATTACCAAAAAAATGACAAACACTTAAAAACAATTCGTGACACACTCACACACAACACAGAGGGAGAGCCAAGGAGCCTGTGAGTGAGGTTGCAAGTTAATTTGAGGCACATTTGCTGTTATTCAGCGATTGAAAAGAGAGAAAAAATGGAGCTCATTGCGAGCAACGCGATGAGCACCAAAGGCGCACATCGCGGGGCTCGCAAGGAGCGCCAAAGGTGAACATTGAGAACCAAAAAAGTTGTGGGTTTCCAAGGCCTGCAATGAGCTTATTGCGGGGCTCGCAATGAGCACCTTCCCGTACAGTAGACGGAGGGAGAGCCTCGCAATGAGCACCAAAGACGGGGAAGTCGCTATTCATCACATATAATAGTTGTCAAACTGCGATTTGTGGTCACGCTCGTGAAGCGAGCCGTTGAGGCTTTGAAGCATTCCGAGCTCGCAGGACTTGGGCAATGAGCGCTGAAGTCCTCATCGTCCTGCTTGCCTCGCGAAGCTAGGCGAGCAGTTGAGGCACTGAAGCACGCAAGACTTAGGCTGACATGAGCACTTAAGTAGCTCACTGCAGCCAGCGGCATCGCCACACATGCGAGCTCAAGGGGGAAAATTCGACCTAGGAAAAATACGAATTTAACGGCCGAACCGCAGGGGAAAAAAAAACACGAAAAACAAGAAAAATATAAAAATAAAAACACATTCACACACAGCACAGGGGGAGAGCCAGGAAGCCTGGGAGTGAGGTTGCAAGCAAATTTGAGCCTTATTTGACGTGCTTCGTCACTCGAAAATCTGCTAAGCGAGAAAAGAAATGGTGGACGAAAAACGTAAAAAGTTCTGAAACTGGAGGAAAACGAGGCTGAGCAAAGCCAGGCAAGCTCAACTTAAAAAATACACGACAGCAAAGACAGTAACACTTACACAGATAACGCCAAGCACGCGGGACTTTGAAAATAAAACAAACGGCAGTCACCACGTGCCACACAAACATTCAGCAGACACACAGAGGAGAAGCACAAAACTTGCAGGTTAATGAACCCTGCAATGATCGGTCCGTACAGTAGGCGGGAAGAAGGCGCTCATTGCGAGATACCCGATGAGCGCCAAAGGTGCTCAGAGAAGCCAAAGCCTCACATTGTGTGGCAATCGGCATTGCCTGGCTTACAATTTTATTGCCTTCATTTTTTGACGGGCAATTCTCTAGTCACATATAATAGTTGTCAAACTACGAATCGTCGTCACGCTCTGCGAGATTGCAAGAACTGTGTCACTTGCAAAGCGAGGGACGCAGTTCGGGCCGCAAATGCGGACCCTCGCAAAGCGAGGGGCCGCATTTGTGGAAGGTGGAGGCTGCAATGAGCCGAAGGCTGGGGCCGCATTTGCGGAGGTGGAGGCTCTACGGCGCCTCACAAGAGGTTATAAACACCCACAGAAGCGGGACTTACATCTAACACGCAATGACTAAATACGGACTTACACAAAAAAATACGAGCCGCGGGACTTGGAACGAAAAATTTACGTACTTGCACAAAAAAATACGAGCCGCAGGACTTGAAACAAAAAATGTACGTACTTACACAAAAAAATACGAGCCGCGGGACTTAGAAAATAACCCATTATGATCTTGCAAAAATACAACCTTAACTGCCAAACCGCACGCAATAATAATATTTAGCCGACTTTGCTTGTGTCATGGGGGATTCCATGTTGGACTGCAAGTCTATCCATAGCTTGAGGGGGAGGATTATCCTACTTGGGGTTTCTCTGCTATGTTTATCTAGCTATTGAAGAGAGCTAAATAAAGTTATTTTATAAATCCAAGGTTCCTTTCATTCATCTCATGTGTCTGATCCTGCAAATGTTAAATCAGAAGTAAAATCTGGATATATTTACAGGTTTTATAAACATATTGCACATTATCAAGTCATGCTCTTGATAAGACCATACTAACTACAATGGTGAGCAACATACTTACATAATTACATAGTAATTAGGGTTGAAAAAAATACTTCAGTCCATCAATTTCAACCTTTTTAGATCTCCTCTGATCTGCAATATGCAAATTAGTTGTTTATTTATCCAGAGGAAGATTAGTAGCCTTTTCGCAAACTTTACAGCAGAGTTAGGAACCAGCCCCACATTATTTAGTCCTTGTATGTAGCATTATTGTATTCTCTTCTATGTATTTTACTGTTACATCATTTGCCTCGGCTGTCAATTGGCAGAGATTTTCAGTTCTGGAGAAAAAGCACTATATATCCAAAATATTATTTTATCTACAAAACCACATTTCATTGTTGGCAAATGATATTTTGGAGTCTGCCTGAACCATATTTGTCAGCAGCTGTTGTTTGCATGCGTTCGGTACCTTTTGTACACAGCTTTTGCTAAACATTCAGTTCCGCGAATGCATCAGAAGAGTAACCCCTTACATCAAAGGCAAGAGTTTAAAACTGTATATATTAGTATATCATGATAACTGTATATAAAACACATATTGCTAATTTATATACAAGTGATTTGTCATAAGAGATATTTAGTGGTACCTTGGAACGCAACCATAATCCGTTCCAGGCGGCAGGTTATGTTCCAAGGTAGCATTTCCCATAGGGATCAATGTAAATTGAAATAATACGTTCCAAGCCAGTGAAATGTCACACTTTACTTTGAATTTATAATTCTTATAGGGATAGGCTTCACTTTGATTCTTGTAGGCACAGACTGCTCTTATAGGCACAGACAGCTCTTTTATTATTATTATTATTAACTTTTATTTGTAACGCGCCAACATATTCCGTAGCGCAATACAGGGGATATGAACAAGGAAAAATACAGCCATTAACAACCTTCCAAAAATGGAGGACCCTGTTTTGAGCTTAGAATCTTTGCAGAAAGTGCTTTTTCCCAAAGCATCCTAGAAGACTGAAAACTCGCCACTTACAATCTAAAGGGAATGGAAGGGGCAGAAATCAGGGAAAGGTTCAACAGATAAGGAATAAAAAGGGTCAGAAGAGAAGTGAAAGTTAGAAAGGTTTTTTATTTAGAGGGAGAGAGAAGTCTCTTTAGTATATTGAGAGTTCTTGTTGTCCTCATGGGCACATTAAATACACACAGTACAAGGTCTACCGCAGAGGAACGTTGAATACATCCCGTCTCCCACTTGGCTTCTCAGCCAATCACAAGTCATATCCCAGGATGTCTTTTTTTTTCATTGATCCCACTGTTATTACCCAATAAGGCAACATGACTGTAACCGAGAACTATCAGAGAGAAAGTGCACAAATTTAACTTCCCCTCAATTTTAAGGCATTGATATTTAAAAAATTGTATATGCTGATGATTAATATAGATTTAGATATGTTTTATTTGCTAGGAACAATGAAAGAGATATGGGGAAAATAAACTTAAAATACCACTGTGGTCAAAATTTTTATATGCAGTTAAACTTTGCATCGCTCCCATTTTTTTTTTGTCAAGAGGGTTTTTACAACCCCGGTGGAGCCCACATAAATCACCTTGTACTAACCAATAGAGACAATGCATTCCGGTACTTTTTTAACCCTATACTAATCTTCTAGCCAAAAGCAGCACAGAGTGGAAATCCAGAGCAGTGTTTGATAGGAAAAAAAGACTACAAATCCCCCTATGCATTGCTGCAGAGACTAAATACCCCATACGCTGTTACATTGTTTACATGCCTCTGATTGGCCACAACAAATTATGAATTTTTGGCTGATTTAGCTTGGATTTTTGGGGCATTGCTTTTTGAAATCAACTGCCAGAAAACGGTTTATTAATGTTTATTTTGGGAATTTATCATGCAAAAAGAAAAAAAAAGCTTGCATACACTACTGATTCCCCTCTATCCGATCATTCATAATGCATGAAACTTTCATATACCTTTAAAATATATGGCCACAGTGGTGATTTTAGCCGGGTTCCCTGGTGGTCCAGTGGTTAGGATTCATTGCTTTAACCGCTGCAACCTGGGTTTGATTCCAGTCAGTGAACCAAGAGGTCACACTACCCTTAAGCCATGCAGGGTTGGGCCTGGTCAGTACTTTGATGGGAGACCACCTAGGAATACTAGGAGCTGTATGCTGTGGCCCACTGGAGAAGGAATTGGCAACACACTCCAGTATCCCTTCCATGAAAATCAAGTGGATCGGCATGCTGTGTTGCAGTCCATGAGGTCACAGAGAGTCAGACACGACTGAACAACACACATTTACCATCCAACTTTAATGCTCAATACAGTAGAACAAAATTGTTTAATTGACAATGTCTGAATCGTATGATTATTTTAATGTAAATATAAATTAAATTGTTTCAAAAGAAATAGAAAGTTTTATGCTTTGGGAATTTTCTATCAATTGATCTAAAATATGAGGAACTTCCTAAAAATAGTTCATGAGATCCAGTTGAAAAAACATTGCTATAAGGGTTACAGAGTGTATGTTAATGCTGAGTAACTATGTTATATCACAAAAGCAATTTATTGTCTTTATCTCAATGACTGTGACTTTTATCTGCATTCTGCGTCATTGCAGGATTTATATAAGCTGTATCAGATGGGTCAGCGTGAGGAGCTCCAGTATCTGCTCATCATCTATGTGCATGTCTGCTTTCTGTAACTACTACAGTATTAGGAGGAAATATTATGAGTACAGGTCAAACGTTGGGTCTGTTTTTGTATATTGGTTTGATAAAGATATTTGGCAGTTTACATAAAAAATTATCAAAAAATATGCCCTATATTTTTTTTTCTAGAGGCTTGGGACTTGATCTGACATCATCTTCTTCTGGGGGACTTCTATTTAAGTCCACGTACTTATCTGATCGTCACTCCCAGTAGAGAGACATAAAGTTTCAGTTCAGGGTGATTTTTTCCTTTGTTTCTGCCCAAACTAGATTTTATGTTAGTGTGCAAGATAATGGCTTCAAATTGAATTAAAGTTATTTTAAGGTGTACATAATATAGTCCAGAGGTCCCCAAGCTGTTATTAGTGAATCACCAGTGGTCCATTATCATAGTTCATGTGGTCAACCAAACTATTGGTGTTTAAAAAGAAAAACAAATACAATAAAAAGTATAGGAAAATGGAGCACATTAATGGGTCGCTTGGAAAAACTATCTAGTTTAAAGTTCAGGTTAAGTTTTATTCTGTTAACATACAGAGATTATAAGATATACTCTATATATCAAAAACGCAAGGAAACAGAAGTGAAGATTTAAAGTTAGGGTAGGAGTATTTTCATTATGTTAAAATGTTTTCTCTCCTGTCTTCTCTTCTGCAAATGAATATATATTAATAAGTAAAATATTCTTATTTACTTTTACATAACTTATTATAAAATAAATTTCATATATATATATATATATATATATATATATATATATATATATATATATATATATATACACACATACAGTGCCTTGCAAATGTATTCACCCCCTTTGGCATTTTTTGTGTTTTGTTGCCTCATAACCTGGAATTAACATGGATTGTTTGAGTATTTGCATCATTTAATATACAGAACATGCCCACAACATTGAAGATGTTTTTTTTTTATTGTGAAGCAAACAACAAATAGGACAAAATAACAGAAAAAGTCAATGTGCATAACTATTCATACCCCTACAGTCAATACTTTGTAGAGCCACCTTTTGCTGCAATCACAGCTCCCAGACGCTGTGGATAAGTCTCTATGAGCTTGCCACATCTTACCACTGGGATTTTTGCCCATTCCTCCTTGCAAAACTGCTCCAGCTCCTTCAAGTTGGATGGTTTGTGCTTGTGAACAGCAATCTTTAAACCTGGCCACAGATTTTCTATTGGATTGAGGTCTGGGCTTTGACTAGGCCATTCCAACACATTTACATGTTTCCCCTTAAACCACCCAAGTGTTGCTTTAGCAGTGTGTTTGGGGTCATTGTGCTGCTGGAAGGCGAACCTCCGTCCTAGCCTCAAATCACGCACAGAGTGGTACAGGTTTTGCTCAAGAATATCCCTGTATTTAGCACCATCCATCTTTCCCTCAACTCTGACCAGTTTCCCAGTCCCGGCTGCTGAAAAACATCCCCACAGCATGATGCTGCCACCACCATGTTACACTATGGGGATGGTGTTCTTTGGGTGATGTGTTGTGTTGGGTTTGCACCAGACATAGCATTTTCTTTGATGGCCTAAAAGTAAAATTTTAGTCTTATCAGACCAGAGCACCTTCCTCCATACATTTTGGGAGTCTCCCACGTGCCTTTTCGCAAACTCAAAACGTGCCATTTTGTTTTTTGCTGAAAGTAATGGTTTTTTTCTGGCCACTCTGCCATAAAGCCCAACTCTATGGAGCGTACGGCCTATTGTCGTTCTATGTACAGATACTCCAGTCTCTGCTGTGGAACTCTGCAGCTCCTCCAGGGTTATCTTAGGTCTCTGTGCTGCCTCTCTGATTAATGCCCTCCTTGTCCGGTTCATGAGTTTTGGTGGGTGGCCATCTCTTGGCAGGTTTGCTGTTGTGCCATGTTTTTTTCAATTTGGTTATGATAGATTTGATGGTGCTCCTGGGGATCATCAAAGAATTGGATATTTTTTTTATAACCTAACCCTGACTTGTCCCTTACTTGTTTGGAGAGTTCCTTGGTCTTCATGGCAGTGTTTGGTTAGTGGTGCCTCTTGCTTAGGTGTTGCAGCCTCTGGAGCCTTTCAAAGAAGGTGTGTATATGTAATGACAGATCATGTGACACTAAGATTGCACACAGGTGGACATCATTTCACAAATTATGTGACTTCTGAAGGTAATTGGTTGGAGCTTTTTATGGGCTTCATAACAAAGGGGGTGAATACATACACACATGCCAAGTTTCTTTTTTTTTATTTCTAAAAAATAGTTTTATGTATATATTATTCTCATTTCACTTTACCAACTTAGGTCCTCATTCAATTGCAATTTGGCCAATTGAATAGGGCTCTAAATAACCACATAGCATATTTTTTTTAAATAAGTTTTTAGTCTGTGAAAACCTTGCTTTTGGATAGATGTTTACTAACTAAAAACTTCTTTAAAAAAATATGTTACGTACTTTTTTAGAGCCCTATTCAATTGGCCAAATTGCAATTGAATGAGGGCCTTAGACTATAGTGTTCTGATCCATCACATAAAATTCATATTAACAAAACATTGAACTTAAGGCTGTAATGTAACATAATAGGTAAAAAGTCAAGGGGGGTGAATACTTTTGCAAAGCACTGTGTGTATATGTATATATATATATATATATATATATATATATATATATATATATAATTATCCTTTAGACTGTACGTTTGCGAGTTTTCAATCTTGCAAGGTGTTTTGGGGAAAGCACTATGTACACTAGATTTTATTTCAAAGACAGGGCCCTCCATTCTTTGCAATGGGCTAATAGTGTTCTGCCTTGAACTTAACCCATGTATAGCACTACGGAATATGTTGGCGCATTAAAATAAACAATTATTATAATATATATATATATATATATATATATATATATATGTGTGTATAATAAGTTTTGTAAAAGTGTGTGTGTGTGTGTATATATTTTTTTTATGTATGTGAATATAATATACGCCATTGTTGCTCAAACCACATACTATAGTTGCTGATTTATTAATATTCAAATACTAAGTTATTATTATAACATCCATGAGAAATTGTCACTTCCTGTTGATTCCGGAGGGATTTCAAGCATACATGTCATACTACATAAGAATATTTTCATAATGTCACTGTTCTGTATCCGTGTTCCCCAGTAATACTGAATATAGCCCAGTGGTGGGAAACCACTTTGTGGATAGGGGATAATTCCTGGGACTCTATTCTTGTCCATCTCAGAGGAAACAATTCTCAGAAGACCAGCAATTGGTTAGAGGATGCAACTGGGAATAGAGTAAAATGTCATTAATGTGCATTAAGTAACATAGTAACCAAATAAACCAAAACAAATGAGGTATAATGAGAGAGTTGTATGCTTGTTGTTGTTTACATGCTGTTGCAAACTGTACTTATATTTATCCATAATTAAAGCTGGGAAAATATGCTAATTGTGTAGTTTGACACCTTGCGACTTTGTATCCGGATTCTACAGGAATCTTGGATTATGAATGGGGAGGGCATCATAAGCACCTATGCCCAAAAGGAAAATCTTTTAAATATAAATTTTCCAATAAAAAATAATTTGTACTCATGGCTGGCATAGCTAGTTTGTCACATACTTCACAATTGTGTTCAGTTACTATTTTATCTGGAAGCTGGTTGACTTCATTTTAAATGAATTCTGTTATTATTTTTGTATTGTGAAATAATGTCATATAAAACAAAATCTGCTCCGTCTCCAGATGCCTCCAGGCTTTAGTCATCTTGGAACCACAGCTTTTACTTAATAGAAAACCAAATTTCCAACCTTTACAAAGACACCCAGCATGAAACAATTTTTAAATGTCAATTTATAAATATAAACTTTTCAACTAATAAGTGGTATGATTTTGTGTCTCTATTTAGTCTAGTAAAAGACGTTATGTCACACCGGCTATATTTGGATTTCCATGTATCCAGGCCTGGTATTATCTACATACTGCAGCACTTACTTCTGCTGGAGATAGCAGCCAAAGTACCAGCGAGAATGACGCTGAGAAAAATAGATTGGAAATATATATTTGTTATGGAAAAGATCTCAAAAACTTTAATATGAGTTCTGTTTAATAGATTCTGGATGTGGACACTTTTGCAAATTGCCACCCATAATTTAAAGACATATTTAAGTTTCATGGATTATTAGTGCATCTGATAGAGGAGAATCTGTAGTGTATGAAACTATTTTTGCATGAAAAATTCTAAAATAAAATTAATAAACTTAAAAAACTGTTTTCTGGCCGTTGATTTTGAGTGTAAGCCCCTGAAAATCCAAGCTAAATTAGCATAAAATGTATTTGTTTTTGCCAATCAGAGACAGCTGAAAAATTGTAGCAAAGTATGGGGATTCTGTCTCAACAATAAAGCATCATGGGATTTGTAGTCTGGCACATATCTATGTAGGAAGGTGCTTTGTATTTTCATACAAAAGTCTCTCTCTCCCTCTCTCTCTCTCTCCCTCTCTCTTTCTTTCTTTCTTTCTCTCTCTCTCTCTCGCTCCCTCTCTTTATTTCCCTCTCTCTTTTTCTCTCTCTCTCTCCCTCTCTTTCCCTCTCTCTTTCTCTCCCTCTCTCTCCCCCCCCCTCTCTCTCTCTTCCTCTCTCTCCCTCCCTCTCTCCTTCTCTCCCTCCCTCCCTCCCCCTCTCCCTCCCTCCCCCTCTCCCTCCCTCCCCCTCTCCCTCCCTCCCTCCCCCTCTCCCTCACTCTCTCCCTCCCTCCCCCTCTCCCTCACTCTCTCCCTCCCTCCCCCTCTCCCTCCCTCCCTCCCCCTCTCCCTCCCTCTCTCCCCCTCTCCCTCCCTCTCCCTCCCTTTCTCCCCCTCTCCCTCCCTCCCTCTCTCCTCTCCCTCCCTCTCTCCTCTCCCTCTCCCTCCCTCTCTCTCTCCCTTCCTCTCTCCCTCCCTCTCTCTCTCCCTCCCTCTCTCTCTCCCCCCCTCCCTCTCTCTCTCCCCCCCTCCCTCTCTCTCTCCCCCCTCCCTCTCTCTCTCCCCCCTCCCTCTTTCTCTCCCTCATGTCTCTGCAGCTTATTTCCACTATGCAACAGTTTATCAAGGTGCTGTGATTATGTGCAACCTACTATGACAAATGTTCCTTTTGTTTAAATATTATGTCATTTTTAACCCCATTTGACTGTCACTTTTCTGTACTGAATTCTCACTTTTGTCACTTAATTTTATAAACTTGTAATCGATAACTCACAACTTTTCTGTAATGCATTTAAAGGTACTTTATTATTTTGCATAAAAGAAAATGATTAAGTCAAAAATTGCAGTAAAAATGCTCTCTTCTCCTACTAGCCTAACCTTTGTCTCTTCTTATTCTCTCTTCTATTCTGTGATGAATCTATTTGTTGCAAAACCTATAGCAATACGTGGACTTCGTTAGAAACCACAATGTTATATAGCACTAGGAACTCTGCCATACAATTATTTCCCATTTATGCTTATATAGATTGGAATGCCTATTGTTTGGTATTTTATGGAGCTCTAACCTTTTATAGACAACTAGCGAATTGCCCGTCAAAAAATGACGGCAATGAAATTGTAAGGTAGCTAAATTAGTAAATGAATATATTGTACCTATTTTGAAGCATTGTGATGAAGAGCTGTCAATCTGTGTTAATGCTGCTGCAGCATTAGTGGTGTGGAGCTGCTGTATAAGCATGCTGAATGTGTGCAGTGTAACACTGTGCGTGCGCGAGACCAAACCGTTAGCGTAGTCGTGTACTTCCGCATTGGTGTAAAATGGCGAGTAATGTGTGGTATAGGTCTGTATCGGAATATCCGTAGGTGTTTTGTGGTGTTTTGCGAGTTTCTTGTGGTGTTTTGCGAGTTTAGAGTGCTGTAGCCTCGTTTTCGTTTTGTTCGGCGGCCATTTTTTCTCTCGCTTCGTTTTTTTTTTAGTCTCTAAACTGTTTTATTTCGAGTAAAATCGAGGTGTAAGTTGCATTTTTGAGGTCCTGGGTGCTCCCTCTTGGTGTAGGTAAGTTTTTTATGTATGTGCTGTGTGTATGTATTGTGTTTTAAATGTTTGTATGTCGGCGTGTTGCGTCCGATGTTTGCGAGGTCGTAATGTGTGGTAACGTGTTTCGTACGTTGTTTGCGTGCCTCGTAAAATTTAGCGAGTGTCGTAATTTGTGTGTCGTGTTTTTTGAGTAGCGACGTGAATTTTGCGAGGGTTTGAGGCCCTTGCCCAGTGACCTCGCCAGCAACTGAGTCCCTCGCTTCGCGAGGGGCCTCAGTTGCTGGCATGGAGCGCCTTCGGCGCTCCATGCCAGCAACTGAGGCCCTTGCCCAGTGACCTCGACAGCAACTAAGGCCCTCGCTTCGCGAGGGGCCTCAGTTGCTGACATGGAGCGCCTTCGGCGCTCCATGCCAGCAACTGAGACCCGTGCCCAGTGACCTCGCCAGCAACTGAGGCCCTCGCTTCGCGAGGGGCCTCAGTTGCTGGCATGGAGCGCCTTCGGCGCTCCATGCCAGCAACTGAGGCCCTTGCCCAGTGACCTCGCTACGCGAGGGCCGCGGCTCGCTGCGCGAGCCCGCAAGCGTGAGCAACGACTCGTACGCTCACAACTATATATGTGATAAGTTTAGCCTTTTTTTTGCTTTCATACTTGTAACAAAGAAGTATAATGTAAATAGACACCAAGAATGAACCATAAATAGTGACATAAATTACTCGGTATTTTGTCAACCCTTAATGTGGTGAGTATATTAAAGGCATATAGAAGTTTTGTGGATTGTGAATGCATCTGAAAGAGTAGAATCAGTAGTGTATGAAAACATTTTTTTGCATGGAAAAATGTACTAATAAACATTAATAAACTCTGCACTGTGCTGCTGTTGGTTTGAAGGTTAGTAAAGGTTTAAGGTACCAGGTGGCTAATGTAGTATGGGGGTGTGGAAACCAAATATGTTTTTTTAAATAAAGTACATCTCTATGTGTATAGAATGACTTCATGTAACTTGTGTTAATTATATAGGCAGCGTGTGTTAGTTTAGAAAAAGGTAAAAACAGGGAAACCTCCATATCCTTTTAAAGGGTCACAACTTCAGAGGTCTAGCACATAACATAACAGACTCTGCTTGTGCCTAAAGGCATCCATGTGGTCTCTTTCAGCACTGCCTAATAGCTTTGATTTTCAGAAGTCATTGTTTTTCTTTTTAGGAGTTTGTGGAAGAACGAGGTGGGTTTGGTGGTCTGATTGGTGAAACAATCTTTGGTTTTCTTCATATGTAGACATTTGCACTATAATCCTGCTCTTTTATCAAACCTCCATGTGTTAAAAGATAACACATCACATTTTCTCTAACAATGCTTCCATGTGCATGGTTTAGCTGCTAATGTTGCTACATACATAATAAATGTGCAGTTTTTTCCAAAATACTGTGGTATTTTAATCTATCAGAGTGGGATTTATTTCTTCTTGAGAACAATATTGCAAGCTTTTAAAGCATTTATTCATTTCAGCAACGGATTGCAAGCTCTTTAACATAATGCAAGAGCTTACCAGGATGCAAATTCTTAGAATAGTCTGCTTTAAATAAGACTTTAGTACAATACTATGATGGAAATCATTCAGGGGTCTGACTAAGATGGCTGGAAAGATTAAGACATTCACCTACAAGATCATCCATGCCCAAAGCTCTAATACAATGCTGAAACCACCTTGGTACTTTAACATGAAGTGCTTAAGCTCAAAAGAGCCATAATTGATTACAGGTATTTCAAGTTTTTATTTGTGCAAATGACCCTTAGGGCTTAGTCTGCCTAAGGGTGATGGGAGACTCCAGACGTGGACTCCAGATGTGGGCTCCAGACGTGGGCTCCAGACGTGGGCTCCAGACGTGGGCTCCAGACGTGGACCCCTTGCTCACTGTGCCATAGGGAGATTAGCTGCAACTCACTGACAAAGCCTAACTAAGGCCAAAACATACATCTGGGGTTTGCTATTTCTCCCTTTCAGCTTAGAATTGCCTGGTATTTCGGGGCTGGATCACTCTTCGGGGCCAGACTGATATACTACAGGATATTTCTCCCTGTGAAGAACTAAAAGAGACTGCTCTCTGTGTATGTTACTATCCTGTAGAACAAGCCATCTTCAGTATTGTTTGTTCTTAGATTGAGTGTCTCTGAGGTACACAAGCCCCTTCACCACGACAATGTAGTGATCCAGAAAGGGATATAAGACTATAGTGATCCTTTAAGCTGCGTATTGATAACTGTCCCCATACAATGTACATCTTAATCACAATAGGAAATTTACATCCAAAAAAGATTTCAAAGGCAAGATGCTGCAGGTTACTTTGTTGCAAAGTTAGTGGCGATATCACTTCCCTCTGCCATCTTGCTATCTGCGCCCGGTCTACTACAAAAAGTGTGATGTGAGCAGTTTGTTTAAATGCCCATAAACATAACCGGTAGGGCTGCCACTTCGTAGTAACACACAGTTTAGATAAGTTTATTGTTTACACAAATAAGTTTAAAGGGTTTTCAAGACGTGGCGAAAGCGGGTGATGTGCAAGACGTGCAGTTATTTTATTTATCCCATGAATCCGTCAGATCTGGTTAATGTCGACCTTCACAAACAGAATTCATAGCTTTTTAGTGTTTTGGACACATAGCATCGCAGCTTATGTATAGCAGTCACTAAGGGGATTCTGACATGTGGTAGTTTATACTGATAATCATTAAGGTGCACAGAAAAACTTATTGTAAGAGCTGTGATCCCGGTCCCTCTCCTTAAGGCCCCCTAGACCGCCCATGATTTAGGTTTTAAAGTTATATAGAAGTTGTATGCATTACAAATGCATCTGATATAGGAGAATCAGTAGTGTATGCAAACATTTTTATTCATTAACAAAATCCCCAAATCAACATTATAAAACTTACCCTAAAGTTTGTAAACTTTCTTCAGTTTTTTAGCAGTTGATTTTGAGAAGGAATGGCCCTGAAAATCCAACTAAATTAGCATAACATTCATAATTAGTTGTGGCCAATCAGGTAGGTAAACAATGTAACAGTGTATGGGGGTTCAGTCTCTGCAGCAATGCATCAGGGGATTTGTAGTCTCTCTTTCCCCCCCAAACACCTCTCTTTCCTTGAAAAGCAGCGAATGTCTGAGGATTTAGTCTCTGCAGGAAAGCATTGTGGGATGCGTAGTCTTTTTTTCCCACTACAAGGAAGCAGTTCAGGCAATGCTACTCTGGATCTCTGCACTATGCTGCCATTGTCTGGAAGGTTAGTATAGGGTGAAAAAATGTACTTGAATACAGTTTTTCTGTTGGTTAGTACAGGTGCCTATGTAGGCAGCTCTGGGCAAGTGGAAACCAATATATATTTTTTTTAAATAAAATTAACCTATATCTGCATAGAAAAACAGTCAAAACACAATAAATACACACAAAAAATATATAAAAAGCTTACCCACAGCGAGGGAGGCACCCAGGACCTCTGCAAGTGAAGTTACACCTCGATTTAAGTCCAAATTCACAAGTTCAGACACATGAAAATCGCCTAAGCGAGAGAAAAAATGGCCACCGAAAAAAATCCAAAATGAGGCTACAGGACCCTAAACACGCAAAACAGCACCAAGCACATACAGATTTTCTAAAAAGCCGTACGAGGTAAAGATACACTTTTACTAAGAACGGAAAATCATACACACCAGCGCAACACATACACATTCGCGCCATATATCAATGCAGAAGTACACAGCTACACTAACGGCTTCCCCTCGCGCACGCAGCATATTTACACTACACACTGCACACATTGCTGGCACAAACACCTCAGCTCCAGAACCCTGCAAAACTACAGTGGATGCTGCAGGAACATAGAAACAGATTGTCAGCTCTTCAGCACAATGCTTCCTGCATATATTACTTATGAATAGGTAAAGTATATTAATTTATTCATTATTTCATTGCCATACAACAAGACATATACACAAGAAAAATGCCCCTCTAATAACAAACAAACAAACAACAAAAAAACAGCCGCGCAATGAGTGCCGAAGGTCCTCACGCTAAAAAATGGATACAACAACATTACCTGCCTTACGATTTCATGCCCGTCATTTTTTGACGGCCAAGTCACTAGTTTTATATATATATATATATATATATATATATATATATATATAGTTCCCTGGTGGCCCAGTGGTTAGGATGCAGGTGCTTTCACCACAGCATCCTGGGTTTAAATTCAGCCAGGGAACCAAAAGGTCACACTGGCAAGTACTTGGATGGGAGACCACCTGGGAATAGCAGGAGCTGTATGCTGTGGCCCACTGGAGAAGGAACTGGCAACCCACTCCAGTATCTCTGCCGTGAAAAAGAGTGGATCAGCATGGTGTGTTGTCCATGAGGTCATGGGGAGTCGAACATGACTGAGTGACGCCATTTAGCTATGTCTCGGAACGTTTGAGTCAATATAATGTAGCATTGTTACTATTGCAAATAATGACTTTAGTTTTATGACCATTAATTACACAGATTTAGGTGCTTTATTTAATGCACAAATTGATAGCAAAGCACTGGTGCCCACAGCAGGGCAAGGGCCCTCAGCTACTTGCAGTTACTTGGAGTAATGGGGGACTATTGATGTATTAGAGAATGGAGACACGTAACCTTTTTTTTTTATATAGGGTTTATGTAAAAGTTGCAAGGGGAGCTCACAATTATTCTGCTCCAGGACTCTCCATTCACTCATACTGATTTTTTTTGGGGGGATAGATCATTTTAAAAATATCATAACTGTTGTGTTTTAACTATAATATTTAAAATATCTAATACGTAGGAACCTGGATATTATCTTCCATTATACTTTGGTGGCAGTATCGGCTAAGCGAGAAAAGAAATAGCAGCTCAAAAAATATATGCTACGGGACAATAAAAAAAAGATTGTTAGCTCTGCAGGCTATTGATTGATGGATATATTAATTACAAATAGGTAAAGTATATTAATATATTAAGTAACTAATTAATTGATTATTATTTAAAAAAAATATGGACATATGTATCTGTCTTTGTGATGAGCGCAGAGTCTGCTCAGAGAAGCACAAATACACCAGAGGACAGGCTCGCAATGAGCGCCGCAGGTCCTCAGAGTACAAAAACCTTCACACAGCATTGACATGGCTTCAAATGTTATTTCTCCGTCATTTTTGAGGGGCAAGTCGCTAGTATAATATAGTATATAATCGTGTTTGTGTGTGGGATCCTGTACAGGACCCTGTAAGTGACCTTCTGAATTCCTATTAGGGGTGAGAGACACAAAACAGCTGTATGTAATTCTTTCAGTATTTAGTACATGTTCTCGAGCCCACTGACAACATACACGTAAAATGTGTTTTTGGTTATTCTGTGAAATATTGAAGATATTTAATGTATTCAATAAGTAAAAAAATTAAGTTCTTGATGAGGGAATACTATATATATATATATATATATATATATATATATATATATATATATATATATACTCGCGACTTGACAAAAATGATGGCAATAAAATTGTAAGGCATGGCAATGGTGTTTACCACACAATGTAAGGCTTTTGCTCCTCTGTGGACCTTCGGCGCTCATTGTGAGCCTCTCCCCTCGTGTACTTCAAGTGTCCTGCTTTGCAACGATCACCAATGCCGCTCATCGCAGACAGATATATAAGTACAGTGTACAACACACAAAAAAAGGTGAGTACAGTGAATTAATAAAGTAATATGAATTACTAAATGAATATAATTTACCTATTTATATGTAATATGGAGCAATCAATATTCTGAAGAGCTAACAATCTATTTGGATTTTCCTGCATCTGAAAATGTACAGTTGGACTGTTGATCACCGAAGGAGAAAGTGTAAGCAATGTGGCAAGTGTGCAGTGTAAATAGGCTGCATGTGTGAGGGCAAACCGTGTGTTTAGGCGTATAAAGCAGCATTTCAGAATCCTAATGTTATTAGTTGCAAGTTAGTGTTGTAAAATGGCGTTTTTTTTCTTTTTGTTACTTGGCTCTCAAGCATTTTTTGTCCGTTGTAATGGTATATTGTGTATCTCCTACATTCCTGGATAACTCGTACGTGCCTGGCAGTGGTTTTCGCGGCTCTGTCTCCTTTAGCCTCGTTTTCAAATTTTATGTCCGCCATTTTTTTTGTCGCATAGCCAATTTTTAAGTTCTGAAACTTCTTAAATTTGTGCGTCGTACTTCTTGCTTTTAAAAGTCGTACGTCCTTGTTGGTGTTTTGCTCGCCTCAGGGTCGTGTAGCCTCGTTTTCAAGTGGCGAAACTTCTTAAATTGGCGTGCAGCCTCACTTCCAGACGTCCTGGCTGTCCCCCCATGCTGTGTGTGAGGTTTTGCTTTTTTTGTATTTTTTGTTTTATTTTTTGTTTTTTCCGTGGTTTTGGATGTGCGCGGTGCGGCCGTTAACTTCGTATTTTTTAGACCTTGTATTATTTTTTTCTAAGTTCCGCTGGTCGTAATTCATGTTTTTAAAAGTCGTACGTCCTTGTTGGTGTTTTGCACGCTTCAGGGTCATGTAGCATCGTTTTAATTTTTTTCGGCCACCATTTTTTTTTTGCTTAGCCAACCATCAAGTCCTGGCTGTGTCCCCCCGTGCTGTGTGTGATTTTTGTTTTATTATTCTGTGGTTTTTTATGTTTTTGTATGTACGCGTTTCGCCCGCTTTTCTGTGTTTTTGCCGAGTTTGAGGCGCAGCAGAGCCTCCACCTCCGCAAATGTGGACTCTCGCTTTGCGAGGGTCCACATTTGCGGCCTGCGATGAGCCTTTGACTCATTGCAGCTGACATTGGAGCCTCCACCTCCGCAAATTTTTATGTGTGTGTGTGTGTATATATATATATATATATATATATATATATATATATATATATATATATATATATATATATATATATACATATATAACCTTGGCTTCTAAAACAGATAGGTAGATGTGCAGACTAGCTGTGCTCTCTGTCTATATATATATATATATATATATATATATATACCGTATATATAATCTTGTTTGTTTGTGCTGCCTCTAATGTTTCCATCTTGGCTCTTGGCTGTGGTCTGTGCACCTGCCAAGACAGCACTTAGCTCCTACCTGTAACCTCGGAGGGACTCTACACGTCCCTCGTTTCCTTCCACATCTCCTGCATTTGTTCCTGTATCAGGTCTTTCTCCCATGTAAATTTAATTGCCTGTTGCTTCACTTTGAAGGGTCTATGACAAAGGAGAATAGGAAGAACGACATTGTCTTGTACTGAAAAGACTGACAAATGACGTGCTTTTTATGGCCAGTAAGTGACACCTTTCCTAATAAGGGGTGTTATAATCTGATGACATGAATGGCACTGTGGTCTTTGTCCATCTTCGCCTATTAGTGCTGAGGATTGTTCCGTGTCTCCAAGGTGACTGTGCCAATTACCAACCACAAACCGAGGAACTTTCACCAGAATTAGGTCACCTTTTCTAGGTCAGTCTTCCCTTTATATAATGGTATAAAGGCACCTCAGGTCACCCGTGTGTGTTTCTGGATTGCTCCATATCTGGATGCTGCTGAACCTATTATTTCTTGTAACTCCTGTTGTTACCAAATCTTCATTGGTGCCCTATATTTTCAATTAATTGATTTAGTGTTAAAGAGACACTGCCCTCCTAGCTTACTGCACAGTGATCAATTCTGTTGTATTTTTTATTTTTTTGCTTTGTTGTTTTTGTTTCTTTTTGTAAGTGCTTTAGATGAAAACTCTTTATTAATAAATGTATTGGCTGATTGATAAATACGCAAAGGAATTAAATCGTAATTCATACTCATCTAAGCTAAGCATAAGGCCACCTTGTTAATCAAGCCAAGCTTTTAGGTAGATACAATGGGCAAACTTCATGGACAATTTATTATGTGCTGTGAAATCTGTTATTATACTAGGATATACACAATGACACTATAATGTCAAATAAAACCTGCAGAAAACATGTTTTCCATTAATATTATTATTATCCTTTTATTTTAGGGGGATTTCTAATGTATTGTCCATTCAATTAATTAGAGATATGCAGATAAACTCCATGAATCTTGCAGTGTATAGGCTACTTTTTGTTGTTGTTGTTCAGTCCTTCAGTCGTGTCCGACTCTCAGTGATCCTATCTTGTCTCGTTGTGCTAATTCATAAGCTTTTCATGGCTAATATACTGCAGTGGGTTCCCAGTTCGTTTTCCAGTGGACTGTGGGACTGTGATTTGTCTGACTTCTCGCCCATCTACATGGTATAGCTCACAGCTTCATTGAAGTACACAAACCCCTTCACCGTGACAAGGTAGCAATCTAGAAGGGGAGAGGCTCCTTTTTAGGGATAGGTTTAATCATCAGGTTGTGACATAAAAGCCATCATAGTACTGCTCTTAAACAGATATGAAATGATGAAAAAAATGCATCAAGTGACAAATGTTTTGCCCATTTCCTGCTTGATTATAACTTCTCTACCTGACGCTGAGCGGCAGCTTTAATTTCTTCAGATGTCCTTTCTTATAATATGTATCCAATTTAAACTAGTTTTACTATTTCAGTTCCTTTCATCAAAAAAGACATTCAATAAGCTTCACTGCTGCAAATTAGTGTACTTAAAGGGTCACTACAGTTCAAGAAAATAGGTACTTATCTGTGGACATAGAACATTTTTGGGGGATGAGCTGAATTTTTGAAGACTTATGTTTATGAGTACAGAAATCCATTTTGTGTTTGTTTATGTTTTTGTAGTTATCAGTGGAGGGAGTGAAGTCCAGAGCATTTGTTTGATAATTGGATAAGATGGAGAAATCCGATTACCAGTATCTGGGGTCAGGAAGGAATTAATTTTTTTCCCTTTGGAGACGATTGACAGTTTCACTTGGATTTACCGTCCTCTGGATCAATTAACAATTAATCTGCATATTGCAGATCAGAAGAGATCGGAAAAAAATTGAACTTCATGGACTAAAAGTCTTTTTCCAACCTCAATTACTATGTAACTATGATATTGACACCACACCTCTCCCCCCGCACTGGCCCAGAAGCAGGATACTGCATCACACATGCAACTTCTACCAGTGGATCCACCAGTGGATCATGAATCCGTCCATGGTCCTGTAGCGGCATCACATTTTTTTTAGATGAAAATCAGCTGTATAGCTTAATTTTGCTCTGTCTAACTCAAAGTTTTCAAACATAAATATTTTTTCATTTTTGTGCAGTGGTCCTTTAAATAGAACAAAATGGTTAATGAAAAGCAATGTTACTGTGCCCGGTCTTGCTCCGCTGTCTGCATGTTGTGTGCTTGTGTCACGGTATAATTGCATATCAGGGGCGTTTATATAAATGTGTTGTGCAACTCCTTCCATGAAAAATAAAGCCTTTCTCTCTGCCATGTAATTAGGGAATGCTGACCTTCTGGTTCCAAACTGTCTGTATTAAGTCCTTTTTGTTCATGTACTGCAGCGCCTGACTCATATTCACAGAAACCTAAAGTCAGCTGGTAATAGAGAGACAACTGGAAAACACTTAAATCCCCCCTTTAGGGTTTATAGTGAAATTAATGTAATAATAATTACTGCAATTAGCTGTTGCCTCTATTTAAATCGGCTGTTCCACCCAAAGAACTGTTGCTTTTATGATTATATTATAGTAAGTTTAAAGGGACATGGAATTTATCGACTTCTCTACATCATCGGACAGAGGAATGGAAACCATGTTATTGCAGTGAAGAGCTTATTTAAGCAGAGGGAGCTTCTAATTTATGGTCCCTCAGTATACCCAAATGGAACCTTAATGAATAAACCGTTCCAGAGCTAGTTTAAGGGTTAGGCTAACATAAGCTTAGAACTTCTCTCACATATCATCAACGCTACAAAATATCGGCAGTGGTAGGAGGCCGCACTGCAGCGGATGGAGGCCGCACTGCAGCGGATGGAGGCCGCACTGCAGCGGATGGAGGCCGCACTGCAGCGGATGGAGGCCGCACTGCAGCGGATGGAGGCCGCACTGCAGCGGATGGAGGCCGCACTGCAGCGGATGGAGGCCGCACTGCAGCGGTTGGAGGCCGCACCTCAGCAGTGGACCTGTCCTGACAACATAACAGGATAGAGATACTATTTATAAATCAGTGAAATTAGCTTAAAATTGAAACATTTTTACACCATTTTTACTTGAGTTTTATTGTCCTATGCAATGGTGCAGAGGAGGATCCATGAAAATATAAAAATATGGATCTTGTTTAGTTTTATGTTTTCCTGTTCCGTTTATTGTCAGACAGGGAGCCGCCATTTTATTCACAGTGTGTGCCACTGGGATGTGATGTTTGGAGTTACAGTCCTGGAATACTAATCGATATCAGTACTAACTAATAGCAGAATAATTAAATGGCATCCTCCTGTCTCCCCAAACACTGGTAATGCATATGGATTTGATATGTCTTAGTATGTTAGTTTAAATCAAATCTTTCAAATACCAAAGGGTTTTAGCTGTGGTGCTATTATATATATATATATATATATATATATATATATATATATATACATATACATATATACATATATATACATATATAGTTGTGGATCTGCTGGGCTGTCCGGAACGCTTACGATGTTGGTCACGCCTTGCATGCACTGTACAGCTCGCAAAAAATCTGACTTTAACGCCCGAACCACGGAACTGCAAAGACTGGAAAAAGACACAAATATGCCTCAAATGCACTTAAACACTCACACACAGCACAGGGGGAGAGCCAGGGAGCCTGTGAGTGAGGTTGCAAGTTAATTTGAGGCATATTTGACGTTTTTTCACCAACGAAAATAGCCTAAGCAAGAAAAAAAATGCCTGCCGAAATACCGCAAACATAACGAAAATGAGGCCGAAAGACGTAAAAGTAGCCCCAAGGACGTAAAAGGTGCTCAGAGGGCCCATAGCCTCGCATTGTGTGGCACACTATTTTACTCCCGTCATTTTTGACGGGCAATTTCCTAGATTTTAAAATATATTGCTGGTTGTTTGTGATTTAATAGACATCTTTTTATAATGGGGTAGTTAAAAAAATGAGTTACTATATGTTTTGTTGCTATATATCTACATTTAAAAGATACAACCAAAGTAACTCTACATACTGATCACCCAGCCTATGTGCATATGGTGTTTTGGTTCACACTCCAATTCCATCCCACTTTTTATCCTCTTGCTGTCTCATTGGCGTCTTATTTGTTTAGTCAATGAGTTCAATTCCATTAATTTCTCAGTCATTTACTTTTTATTCTTTATATTCTTCTACTCATTCCATTGACACCATCAATACATACTCATGTATGCATCCCACATTACATTACAACCCCCTTAGTTAGGTGCCTCCGCACGATCCTCAACATCAACTGGAATGACCATATCTCCAACACGGAGATCCTAGAACAAGCAGGAGTCACCGGCATGGAAACCATGATGTTGAAGACGCAGTGCTCTGGGTAGGACATATCTCTAGGATGGAGGATGATCTGAGCTCACCACTGGTAATCGTGACAGAGGTGGACTGAAAAAGAGGAGGTACAGGGACTCCCTGAAACAGTCCCGTGATGCCTGTCACATTCACCATCGGTGATGGTCTGCTTTAGCTTTGGACTGCAAGGCCTGGAAAAGTACCATTCACCATGCTGTCTCGTCTTTCGAGAGCACACGTAGAGCTGGTCTTGAGGATAAAAGGAAATGGAGGAAAAATCATGTCACTTCATCACCCAACCCAGAGCAAGCCTTCCTGTGCAACCACTGCCGTCAATGCTACCTGTCCCGCATTGGCCTCCTTAGCCACCAGAGGGCCACAGATGTGGAAAATATATTTGTATGCAAAGATGATTGTGTATATATGTATGTATGTGTATATATATGGTCCTTATAAGCACAGGTTGCACTTTGATTCTTGTAGGCACAGGCTGTTCTTGGACTCTTGTAGGCACTAACATGGAAAATATATTTGTATGCAAAGCTGATTGTGTATATATGTATGTATGTGTATATATATGGTCCTTATAAGCACAGGTTGCACTTTGATTCTTGCAGGCACAGGCTGTTCTTGGACTCTAATAGGCACTAACTAGACTATGCCACAGTACAGAACTTTATTCGACTTCCTAAAAGACAGGATATGGAGTGTTGCGAGTGTGTATAGTTTCAAACCAATGTAATGAAAGTCTTGAAAAAGATGGCGGAGCTAAAGCCGAAAGAAGATGGGAACCCAGCCTTTTTCTATTTGAGCATCCTAAAAAATATTTAGCTTATTTTTATTTTATTTTTTTTGCATCCCTTGGCCCTGAATCCTATATTTATTATATGGAAAACTCTATCTAGGTCCAAGCATTATGGGGCCAGTTCATGATGATGCATTTTTACAAGTATTATGAAAGTGTGTAGTAAAGTTTTTTTTATCATTTTGTGTCACCTAGATTTATGGAAGAGATACATATTGTTATGGAAAACACGGAGCAGTAACCATGGTAACCGTTATTTGATCTTGCAATAATTAGCTAAGCATTCGGTTGCACAACTCTTTTGCAATATCTCTGTAATCGGCCTATTGCACAGAGTTATGCTTTGTTTGAACAATGATGTCACGCTGCTTACTCAGTGACAGCGACTGGAAGTTTAAAAAAAATCCCACTCCTTGTTTTGAAATCCTTCTTTCACTTTGACTCTAGCACCTACTAACTTGTTTTTTTAATGATTACTTTTACTATTTCACTGGATTAAGAAGTTTTGAAAATCAATGGAATATATATAATACTTTCTACTATATATTTCCAAGCATTCACCTCAGAGATATAGCTAGACATTGTGTTGCTTTAGAGCCCATTAGACTTGAGTTGCCATGTCTTTCAAACAACACCCCCCCCCCCCCAACCACTATATATGATAGATAGATGGATAGATAGATGGATGGATGGCTAGGTGGACAGATGGATGGCTAGGTGGACAGATGGATGGCTAGGTGGACAGATGGACGGATAGGTGGATGGATAGGTGGATGGATGGATGGCTAGGTGGACAGATGGGTGGCTAAGTGGACAGATGGGTGGATGGATGGATGGATGGATAGGTGGACGGATGGATGGAGGGATGACTAGGTGGACTGATGGATGGCTAGGTGGATGGATGGATGGCTGACTAGGTAGGTGGTTGATTGGATGGCTAGGTGGATGGATGACTAGGTAGGTGGGTGGATGGCTAGGTGCATGGGTGTAGGAACTGGGGTGGACAAATCATCGCCAGATTTTTCTATGTTTGTATGTATGTATAAATAGGATATTTTACAAACTGCGTATACAATGAGCTGTATTCAGTATACACAGGCTTATTATTTATCTTTGCTGAATATACAGTGGAGGGTTTTTCAGTCATGTTTCTCAATAGTAATCATTTTTATACTTTTATATTATTGGACTAACATGACTTTTATTGTGCCAGAAATCAATAAAGTGATTTCTGAACAGTCAGTAGTGTTTTCATCTCCCTTACACCTCCTGTAGTGTTGTTGTTTAGTTGTTCAATCGTGTCCGACTCTCTGTGACCCTATGGATTGCAGCATGCCAGTCACATCTTGTGTCTGGTTGTGCCAAACCATAAGGGTTTCATTGCAAAGATACTGGAGTGGGTTGCCAGTTCCTTCTCCAGTGGACCGCAGTTTGTCTGACCTATCTGCTATGATCTGCCCATCTTGATGTAGCTCACAGCTTCATTGAAGTACACAAGCCCCTTCACCATGACAAGGTAGCAATCCAAAAGGGGATACCTCTGTATTAGAATTCAAAAATTGTACTCACCTGGGGACCCTCAATTTACTAAAATATAGGGCTTATTGTAATGTGAATAGTATATAGATATCACATATAATAGTTGTCAAACTGCAATTTGTTGTCACGCTTGCGAACCTCGTTAACGCATAGAAGCCTTCCAAAATCGGAGCACTTAAGCGATGAGCGCCAAAGGCGGTGAGCAGTTGAGGCATTAAAACACGCGGGACTTAGCCAGCAAGCAGTTAAGAAATGCGGTACTTACTCAGGCTGCAAGCAGTTGAGGAACGCGGAAACCTCACAAAAATACAACTTTAACGGCCAACCGCAAAAATCGAAAAACATGGAAAACAAGGGAAAAAATGTAGTTAAAAAACACTCACACACAGCACGGGGGGAACACCAGGACACCTGGGAGTGAGGTTGCACGCAAATTCAAGCCGAATTTGCCGAGTTTCGGCACTCGAAAATCGGCTAAGCGAGAAAAAAATGGTGGCCGCAAAAAATGAAAATTTAGGCACGTACGAGTTAGCCAGGAACGACCTTAGAATCTCGGGGGCTAAAAAAAGACCTCGGGAAAAAAATACTAATTTAAAGGCCGAACCGCAGAAATAAAAAAATAAATAAAATAAAAACACACTTACACACAGCACCGGGGGAACGCCAGGATGCCTTAAAGTGAGGTTGCACGCAAATTTAAACCGAATTTCCTGAGTTTTGGCACTCGAAGTCTAGCAGTCGAAAAAAATGAAAGGAACAAGGCTAAAGGAGACAGAGGCGTGCAAATCGCCGCCAGGCACGTATGAGTTAGCCAGGAACGTAGGAGATACAAAATATACAATTATGACGGACGGAAAATGCTGGCGAGCCAAGTCATACATAGCAAAAAAGCCTCCATTTTACAACACTAACTTGCAAAGAGACACAGGGGAGGGAGGAAGGGGAAAGAGACACATGGGAGGGAGGAAGGGGAAAGAGACACATGGGAGGGAGGAGGGGTAAGAGCCATAGGGGAGGGAGGAGGGGTAAGAGCCATAGGGGAGGGAGGAGGGGTAAGAGCCATAGGGGAGGGAGGAGGGGTAAGAGCCATAGGGGAGGGAGGAGGGGTAAGAGCCATAGGGGAGGGAGGAGGGGTAAGAGCCATAGGGGAGGGAGGAGGGGGAAAGAGACGCAGGGGAGGGAGCAGGGGGAAGAGACGCAGGGGAGGGAGCAGGGGGAAGAGACGCAGGGGAGGGAGCAGGGGGAAGAGACATAGGGGAGGGAGAGGGTGAAGAGACACAGGGGAGGGAGTGTTGGGAAGTGACAGAGGGGAAAGAGACACAGGGGAGGGAGGGGGGAAGAGACAAAGAGGGGGGAAGAAACAAAGAGGAGTGAGGGGGGAAGAGACACAGGGGAGGGAGAGGGGTAATAGAGATAGGGGGAGAGATCGTTATTTATGATGGGTAAACGACTAGTATAGATATATGCAGTAATACATTCATGAGAATCCTAATTAAATAATTCAAACAAAAGTTTTAGAAAGCTTTAAAAATGTTCTTTGATATTCTTGTCCATAAGTAAAATAAATAATAGAAAGTAATTCACTACAGTGTGTGTGATCCCAGCCCATCATTATTTAATGCTCATAGCAGACTTACCTATAGATATTCCCCACATAACTGCACCCACGGGCACATGTTCCCAGTACATGCATCCTGTATTAATATTGGATGATCTGTGTGGGAGATTCACACTATTTTTATAGCACTTAGAGATATGTTTAGTAAAAGATTGTGAGATATTTCTGCTTACAGTTTACCAAGAACACTCTGAGTTTCCTGCAAACGTTCTCAATGGTAATATTTAAGGCATTAATATTTGCAGGCTGCTGCTGCTGGGTCACTGGAGCAATGAGGATTGTGATAGGAAATAAGATTTCTGCAATATAGGCTTCATATTTATTACTAACTAGCTAATTGCCCGTGAAAAAATGACGGCAATGAAATTGTAAGTGAGCTAATGGTGTTTTGTGTATATAATGTGGCTGATTTAGCGTCCTTCATTTTCGAATTTTTCAGAATATCCGTAGCTGTTTGGTGGTGTTTTGCGTGTTTATGGTGGTGTTTTGCGTGTTTAGGGACCTTTAGCCTCGTTTTCGTTTTGTTCAGCGGCCATTTTTTCTCTCGCTTAGGTGATTTTCGGGTCTCTAAACGAAATTTGTGCTTAAATCGAGGTGTAACTTGACTTGCAGAGGTCCTGGGTGCTGTGAGTAACCTTTTTATGTGTTTGTTGTTTGTATTTATTGTGTTTGTAATGTTTTTGGGGTCGCACGGGTTGCGTCCTTGTTTTTTAATCTTAAAGGTGTTTTTCGGCAAATACGTAGGTGTTTGGTGGTGTTTTGCGTCTTTTTTAGTTTAGTCTTTTTTAGACGTTTTTTTTAGTTAAATTGAGGTGTAAGTTTAGTTTCGAGGTCCTGGATGCTCCCTCTTCCTGTAAGTAAGCTTTTTATGTATTTGTTGTGTGTATTTGTTGTATTTTTCATGTTTTCATGTTCACGTGTTGCGGACGATTTTTGCGAGGTCGTAATGGGTCGTGACGTGTCTCGTATTTTCGTTCCGTAAGGACGTAAATTTTGCGAGGGTCGCAGTTGCTGGCAAGGAGCGCCCCAGTGAAGACTCTGATGTTGAGAAAGTTTATAGGCACAAGAAGAAGGGAAGAGAGGTGGAGATGGATAAATTAGGTCACTGAAGTAGTGAGCATAAGCTTGTGGGAGCTCAGAGGGGCAGTGGCTAATAGATGTGACTGGCGTGCTGCGGTCCATAGAGTCATGGAGAATTTGACCCCACTGAACGACTAAACAGCATCAAATATCTGTTGCCTTAAATGGTCACTGGAAATGTACTGAATTAAAATGCTTGTAAAAGCTCTGCTCATAGTTCCACTGCCTTCTGCTACCGTAGAAACTGTTCTCAGACTCACCTGTGATTGGCTGAATAAATAGTGATTAGGGAGGGAGTTTCCTCTGCATCCTGGGATGTATTATCTGATTGGCTGCCTAATAGCCAACGTGATTAGGGGGGGAAATCAGGAATTACTGGAGTAGGAGTAAGCAGCGGAGCCATGACACGGAGAATGACTACTGTAAAACTAAGCTGTCATGGTGTTTCAAGGCTTTTTTTGTGTGCTAATAATGTGTTTAGATGATTGCAGAGAAAGAAATCATTTAATATCTTTGGGAGTATTTCCAGCCTAGAAAGTAGGAATGTCCAAGTGCACTCATGTGACAAGCCGTGATACAGAGGGCAGATAAATGCTAGCTCGGCTTGGCTATTTACGTCAATGGCACTCATGTTCATGACAGTCACATAACTAGTTGGTGGATATTGTGTGACTCATTTAGAGTATTGACGGCTGAACCATACCAAGTCAATGTATTTCTATTATGCTACACAGTCAGTTATTAGCCTTTTGTAATAGATATTTGTTGAGTGAATATTGCTTTGTTGATAGTGACTAAGCATGAGATAAGGAGGTGAAAACGTTTTTATCACTTACACCGACAAACCAGTTAAAATCTAAAAAAAAAAAAACATTCGCCGTCCCATATGCATAGGATGCCTAGGTAATTAAAAAAATAAAATATAACAAAACTTCTAAATTATTAAAAGGTACAAGTAAGTTTCTCTGCTGCTTATATCAGACACACACATTACATTGAGTCATTCTATGCACATGTAGACTTTTTTTACTTAAAAACAAAAACAAAAATTGGTTTCCACATAGGCACTTTGTACTAACCAGTAGAAACACTGCATTCAAGTACGTTTTTTACCCTAACCTTCCAGCCATTAGCAGCACAGTGTAGAGATCCAGAGCATCCCTGCCTGTGTGTGGCTAACAAAATACAGCAAATCCCATGATAATTTGCTGAAGAGGCTGCTACAATGTTGTATCTGCCTCTGATTGGCCACAACTAAATATGAATTTTATGCTAATTTAACTTGGATTTTCATGGGTGTTCCTTCTTAAAATCAACTGGCAGAAAACTAAAGACTTTTTTGCAAACTTTAGGGTAAATTTAAAGGGGAAGTTAGACCTAAACACAGGTTGCTCTAAAATAGTACACCTATAACAATACAAATATATGACTAAAAGTTTTAGTACTTGCCTTTTATTCCTCTAAGATACAGATTAGATGATGTGATCTACTGCAGAACACTAAAATTATCTTACATTGTTTATAACTGCAGCTATATTTGTAATGCCTCTTGAACATTTGACCCAATCGGATTACAGACCTCAAAATTATAATTATGACAGACATGGGACCCATATTTGCTTCTAGTGGTGGCGCCTGCTCTGCTCAGTAGAGCAATATTTGTCAAACTAGTTAAGTTACATAATTTGTATATAGATAATATTCTCTAAGTTTGCACCTTACTATAAAAGGAACTTAAAGTTTTATAACCGTTTCCTGGATTATGAATGGATCTGACAGAGTAGAATCAGTAGTGTATGCAAACATTTTCTTTTTGAATGAAACTTACCCTAAAGTTTGCAAATGTTTTCTGGCACTTGATTTTGAGAAGGAATACCCCTGAAAATCCATGCCAAATTAGCATAACATTCATAAATCATTGTGGCCAATCAGAGGCAGCTACAACATTGTTGCAATGTGTGGTATTCAGTCTCTGCAGCAAATCATCGTGGGATATATAGTCTTTTCTTCCCACTGGAAGGAAGGAAGATGCTTCAAGCTCTGGATCACTGCAATGTGCTGCTGTTGTTTTTAAGGTTAATATAAGCTGGTTTTGTTCCAATGAATATAGTAAAGAACACTGCGCCTATTTTAATTGGCCTCAGTGTAATTTACTTCAGGGTGTTTGTAACCTATATGTTGCATTTTCATTGTTGATTAGTTGATCAGTCGTGTACGACTCTCCATGACCCTATGGACTGCAGCACGCCAGGCACATCTGATCTCTGGTTTTGTCTTATCCATAAGGTTTTCTTGGCAAATATACTGGAGTGGGTTGTTCGTTCCTTCTCTAGTGGACCTCTTTGCTATGACCTGCCTATCTTGGGTGATCCCACATGCTATAGCAGCTTCATTAAAGTACACAAGCGACAAGGTAGCGCTCCAGACAGGGATTTTGCATTTTACTGAGAAATAATAATCTTGTTTTTCTACACACAGGTCATTGTCTATTGATAATACAGTTATTAAGTACATTATGATGCAGAGCAGGCAGTTTGGGTTATAATAATGATGATGATAATAATAATAATAGTAATACATTTATATAATGCTTTTCTCCCAGAATGGACTTAGAAGAGCTTATTATGAACTGCCACATAGTATTCATCTAGAAAAACACATCATGCAGTACCATAAAGGACCATTATGGTCATATATTAAAAATATATGATTTTGAAAATAAGCAATAAGTTTAGAATGGGAAATAAAACAATACAGCTATTATGCTGTTGTGGTATCCTCCATTTTGGTTTCTGGTGATCAGCATCCTGCGATGGTAGGAGACATACAGTGGTGGACCTACTGGCAGTAAATGAGACATGTTAATTTATTAGATGAGAATGGCAGATAATTACTCAATAGAAAGCTGACCTGATCACCATAGGGTGATCTGATCATCTACATATATTTTTTATTTTTTTTGACAGCAAGTGGTAGATAGAGAAGTTGGAAGGGGGGCGGGCGGCCAAGTTATTTTTCTCTGGGGCCTGACATTCACTAGCTCCGCCACTGATTGATTGCACAGAAAGTTGCTGTCAACACAAAGGGAGAGTAGTATCTACAAATGCCAGAGATTCAGTAGCAGTAATGGAAAAGCACATCCTCCTGATGCAGTAGCAGATAGAATTAGCTGGCAAAGGAAAATGGATCTCTGAAAAGTAATCTAGGTGTATAATATAAAAATACAAGGGCTGTTATCATTTTATCTAAAACATTTTTGTCCATTATCAAGTTTAGTTACTCGAAATACCATATCGAAAAAAAATACCAGTGTTAAAAATATTTAGCCACTTTCAATAAGCTCCAAATGTTACTGAAGTTAGAACTTGATAAAACACAGATATTTTGTAGATATTAGCAATAATCTATGAATTTCATTTTTTTTTAAATAGAATATGAAACTATTTTGAAAACATTTGATCTAATAAGGATATTCGTTGCTAAATGTAATTTTCCAAGTTCCCTTCCTGCTTTACCAGACAGACACACAAAATCATTTTTTTTATATTAAAATATGCAGAGCTATAGGTGTTATGATTTAATACACAATTACTGAGATATTCTCAGTGTCCAAGGTACCTTCTTTCTTGACAAGAAAGATCAAGTCATGGATAGAGCAAACTTTAATAGGAAAAACAATCAACCTGGCAGTTATCTTATCTTATATCTGAGCCATGAAATCATTCTCTTGCTGTGACACAAAATGGTAACAAATATATTAAAATATAGTTGTCACAAAATATGCTGACAAATACAGTTGCAAGCAAAAGTATGTGAACCCTTTGGAATGATATGGATTTCTGCACAAATTGGTAAAAAAATGTGATCTGATCTTCATCTAAGTCACAACAATAGACAATCACAGTCTGCTTAAACAAATAACACACAAAGTATTAAATGTTGCCATGTTTTTATTCAACACACCATGTAAACATTCACAGTGCTGGTGGAAAAAGTATGTGAACCCTTGGATTTAATAACTGGTTGAACCTCCTTTGGCAGCAATAGCTACAACCAAACGTTTCCTGTAGTTGCAGATCAGATGTGCACAACGGTCAGGAGTAATTCTTGACCATTTCTCTTTACAGAACTGTTTCAGTTCAGCAATATTCTTGGGATGTCTGGTGTGAATCGCTTTCTTGAGGTCATGCCACAACATCTCAATCGGGTTGAGGTCAGGACTCTGACTGGGCCACTTCAGAAGGCGTATTTTCTTCTGTTTAACCCATTCTGTTGTTGATTTACTTCTATGCTTTGGGTCGTTGTCCTGTTGTAACACCCATCTTCTGTTGAGCTTCAGCTGGTGGACAGATGGCCTTAAGTTCTCCTGCAAAATGTCTTCATAAACTTGGGAATTCATTTTTCCTTCGATGATAGCAATCCGTCCAGGCCCTGACGCAGCAAAGCAGCCCCAAACCATGATGCCCCCACCACCGTACTTCACAGTTGGGATGAGGTTTTGATGTTGGTGTGCTGTGCCTCTTTATCTCCACACATAGTGTTGTGTGTTTCTTACAAACAACTCAACTTTAGTTTCATCTGTCCACAGAATATTTTGCCAGTACTGCTGTGGAACATCCAAGTGCTCTTGTGCAAACTGTAAACGTGCAGCAATGTTTTGCTTGGATAGCAGTGGCTTCCTCTGTGGTATCCTCCCATGAAATCCATTCTTGTTTAGTGTTTTACATATCGTAGATTCGCTAACAGGGATGTTAGCATATGCCAGAGACTTTTGTAAGTCTTTAGCTGACACTCTAGGATTCTTCTTCACCTCATTGAGCAGTCTGCGCTGTGCTCTTGCAGTCATCTTTACAGGACGGCCACTCCTAGGGAGAGTAGCAGCAGTGCTGAACTTTCTCCATTTATAGACCATTTGTCTTACCGTGGACTGATGAACAGCAAGGCTTTTGGAGATACTTTTATAACCCTTTCCAGCTTTATGCAAGTCAACAATTCTTAATCGTAGGTCTTCTGAGAGCACTTTTGTGTGAGGCATCACTTACATCAGCGAATGCTTCTTGTGAAAAACAAACCCAGAACTGGTGTGTGTTTTTATAGGACAGGGCAGCTGTAACCAACACCTCCAATCTCATTGATTGGACTCCAGTTGGCTGACACCTCACTCCAATTAGCTTTTGGAGATGTCATTAGTCTAGGGGTATACTTTTTCCACCTGCACTGTGAATGTTTACATGGTGTGTTCAATAACAACATGGTAACATTTAATTATTTGTGTGTTATTAGTTTAAGCAGAGTGTGATTGTCTATTGTTGTGACTTAGATGAAGATCAGATCACATTTTATGACCAATTTGTGCAGAAATCCATATCATTCCAAAGGGTTCACATACTTTTGCTTACAACTGTAAGTCTGCATAAATATGATCAAGTTTTATCGTTAGTCGGTTACTTCTATAGCTCCTGCTTTCCTTTGGTATCATTGGTGCTTCCTAGTGGTCATTGTCCTGATACTGGTCCATATCCTACTGGCAAGGATGCAACGGACCTCATGATCTTACTCGGTCGGAATGATCTATGATCTTTTCAAACCCATTCAAGCAGTAGATCCTCTATCTTACTTAATAAATATCCATATGGAAAATATTGACGCTTTATAAATAAAGAGTAATTCTATTAATGTAAAAGGAGAAAGCAATTGCAGTGGAGATTATACTGTCTAATGGCGGAGTAGGATTAGATTGCAAGCTTCCCAGGTCATAGCCCCATCCTTATAATGTATTGATTTCTATTTTTCTAAGGCTAACTCAGTATCAGACGAGACCATTAAAGGGCCACTGAACATCTTCAAGAGTACACTGACATTTTATTTCTGTCTTGTAGCACCTGCCGTTGCCTCCCTGGCTCCTCACCATATGCAGCAGTAACCACGGGAGGCTCCCAGTTTTTTATTTAGCTGTTCTAATATGTACATTACTAATAATATTTGTAATGACTAATGGTGTTCACTGCATCTTGTTTACTTGTTGTAGAGCAAACATTTGTCCTACAGCTCTGTATATAAACTTCTGCTTAAACAGACTCCTGGCAGGTACCGTGACTCAGAAGAAGACCATTGATTAGTAAAACATTATTAATCCTCTAATATACTCAGTGCTAGTGTAGCATGCAGTTCAAACAACAACTAACAGCTTTATTACAGGCTTCCCCATTGATGTTAAAGACAGAAAAGACATTACCTGGACATGAAAAGCTTGAACTTTCAAAAAAGTCTGACATTATACGTTTTTTATTAAATATTACTCGACAGGACAGGCGACTTGTTTGAATGGGAAACTAATGAAGATTTAATGGAGATTTAGAATATGCTGTGAAAATATAAGCAATTAGAGTTAAAATTAGAATTGCACTTGTTATCTCCTAAAATAGAATTTAACTTCACTTTAACTGTACCAAGAAGACTTGAGGGCCCAAAGGGATGTCATTCAGGAGAGAGGTTATTGCTTGGAACTTTGATTCTTATAGGCACAAGCTACACTTTGGTTCTTATAGACACAGTCTACACTTTTGGTCCTTATAATAGACACAGGATGCACTTTGGTCCTTATAGGCACAGGCTGCTCTTGGGCTCTTGTAGCCACTAACTACATAACGCCACAATACAGAACTTTATTCCAGTTCCTGAAAGACAGGATGCGGCGTGTTGCGAGTGTGGCGAGTTCCGAGACACTTTTTGTCAGTGAGATATGTCAAGTATCGAGAATGACCAGTTCTGAGGACGACTATGTCCCACTAATATAAATATAGATATATATAAATAAATAAAAAAATAATATATATATATATATATATATATATATATATATATATATATATATAAATACATATATATATCTATATATAATTCTGTATGATTGGTACAAAAAATGCGTATTTCTAATAATAATATTACACTAAATAACATATATTTCACTACAGTAGTACAGTTGCCCCTTAAACTAAATTAAACTATAAACTATATATACTGGGGCCATTGTGCTTATGTTGGGTTGCTAACTGGTCTACATATATGTTTATATACGTATTTATATCAATGACTCTTATAAAGCAAAGGGTCTCTACTAGGTTTGGTATTTGTTTTCTCAAAACCTTATTTAAAACAACACTGTATTTTTTAAGTATACTCTTTTGAAAATAGGCAACTTGTTTTTAGAATGAAGGACCCCCAGGGCGGAACCAGTGAGCTGGTATCCACAGTGGGGGTCCCTTGACTCGGTGGAACCAAGTGCTGGTGGGGGCGGGCCTTGCGCGAGAGGTTGCGGTTGTTCCACCCCCTTAGGCCAGCGCGGGCGCCATTTTGCCTCACTCCGCGGCAGGCAGGGAAGCAGTCACCCACCCTCCCCTTTATAAGAGCATTTGAGATTGTTAAGTTTTATATGTTTAAAAAAATAAAATAATAATAATATATATAGATATATATGTGTATATATAATAATAAAAAATAAAAAAAAAATGTATAAATAAATATATGTAATATAAATAAGTCATTATTCAGTAAGATTTGTTGCTCACGTTTTGAGCTTATGGTTGTGGGTATGTGGTTTGTTGCAGCAGAGTTTTATTAGTTGTGTTGGGGCGGGTGGGGGAGTTGCCCGGGCCAATGGTGAGAAGGGACTGTCCCTACCCCTGGGAAGGTGTGACGACGGCACAGAGGTTGACCTCTTGAGCGTGGGCTCAAGGGATGGGGTTACTGCCAAGCCCGGGGCTCCTCCCCCGTTGTAGTGAATTTACATATGCCGTTTGCATATTATAATAATAAAACTCGCTGTCGACAGTTGTACCTCCAACAGTGTCTTTTTTGAGGATCAGGGACTTTGGGTCTTACCAGGTCATGTAAAACAAAATACATCCTTTAATTTATAACATTTTATGTGCGGTCACGATGTAGTGAAAGGAGACTGAATGTAGAGGAAACTTCTATCTCTACAGTGGGACCATGGCAACAAAACTGTAAGTGCCTTCAGCACAATAGTTTGCAAAAACATACCCATCCAAGGAGCAGAAGAAATTGCTTAAATGGAAAATGATGCAAAGTAAAAAATAATACAGGTAAAAGTTAAACTATTAAAGATTTGCATATATGTTTTTATTTTTTTTGTAAAAGCATGTGCTCATTTTCAAGTTCAATGTGTGTTTGTACATATTATATAGTATGGGTCGTCTAGCAGCCCCATTAATTTGCTACGATTTTAGGAATCGTAGCACGTTACGTTGCTCGCAGGTCTTAAGGCTATTAAATTAGCCCCTTAAAGTAACCCGCAGACGACTTGGGGGTCAAGATGCAGCAAGGCCGATAAAAACCCTACGGGACCGGGAACTTTGCGTCCGCAAATCTTTTGTTCTTTCAAGCCTGTAACGCTACATTCCAAATGAGCTATTAAGTTGCATCAAGATCACTTGCGTTCAAACTAGTAACTCGCAAATGGAGCCAAGAAGCCAACGGGTTCTAGAGAGGACCCGCAAGGGGGTAAAGCCCAATCCGTAGCACTTTAAATGCAAATATCAACACACTACTGTACTGTTATGAACAGAGAAAGTGATGTTAGGTCTTAGAATTAATAGCACAACATTCTCAAGCTCGCCTTTATCAATATTGCATCATATCTTGAATGCGAGTCCGATCGTAACTTGTAATTGACTTAGAAAATCCCACCATTTTTCAGTGACATAAATCTGACGATCTCTGTTGGCTCCTTCCCAACTCGTAACTACGAGTTAGACTAATTGACTACGTTCACGTCCACACATCCAACGAGCGACGAATGGTTTACGGGTTTGCCTCTCAAGCCCGTAACTCCCAGCCCCTTCTAATTTAACACACCCACACCTCTTCTTCGTCATTTAACAGCCCTGACTAGCCCCGGAAAAACAAGACCAACAGCAAGTGCTTTCTATCCTATTGACATTTGTCTTAAAAATAAAATATAATGATTTATAATTTACACTTGATATAAAGCACAAAGACATGAACTTGAATTGTCCTATTTAAAGTCTGTATCTCTGCCAAGTTAGCTGTTCATTCCGGAGAACGGGAAGTAGGAGCTGTATATTTTCTACCTATAAATAAAATTGGTTACTTTGTATGCTTCCTTCCTTGCTCCCTTCCTTCCCATCGGATTCCTAAAATGCACTGCTATTCTCTTGTTCCTGTGAGTAAACACAGCTCTTATGTGATCCCAAAGTAACTGTTAGAGGTGGCCTTGAAATATAATTTTTTAAGGCTTTGAAAACAATGCATCAGTCTCCAATTCCAGCAATAATGTATATAGTTCAAATAATGCTGTCAAAGCAAAAATTTATTTGCAGATAACCGTAGATATTTAGTCTAATTTCTTTAATTATACCAGATTGTGACTTGCAAAGCATCTCACAGTTTGTAGCTGTCCAAGCAGTGCTGAAAATAAACTTTATGTGATCCTCTTTATAGAACATTAGCAACATAGGCCCCCATGCTAAGCCATATACGCAATAAATTGGCTTTTTTCCCCTACGTTAAACATTTATGTTAATTTTTTCACTCGCAATATTACGGCACTCAGCCCACATCTGTAAATCCTGCCTTATCCGCAAGAGATTTCAGTGTAGGATGTACCCAAACCAAGCTTTACAGATGAGACGGTTATCATTATTATTATGTGTGAGAACACTGGGTCCTACAAGGGCTTGGTTTGGGCACAGTGGTGGGCTCGTACACTGAGAAATTGAAATCCTGGACTGTTAGCGGCCCTCGTAGGACAACTTGCCCACCACTTATGTAACCCATTGGTGGTCTTTATGTTAAATACACTTCTATTGTCATGTTATTGTTTTGTACCTTGTCTCTGTAACATGCTTTGCACATACATATAAAAAATTACATTCTTTGTTTAATTCATAGCTGTATTCAGGAGAAAGGCAAATCAGAATACAGCTGTGAATTTGTGTGTGTGTTCTGAAACTGACATTTCTTGCCTGTAAGCCACAGACCAGGTAATGGGTATATTTCTATTTGTATTGTACTACTTTTTAACAGGATGTGAGGCTTAGAAAAGCTTGCTAAATATTCAGAAATTATTTCATTTTTTAATAATTTTCATGTAAACTAGTTGTTATAACTCTAGAATTTGCATGTGTTACCCAGCAGCCCTTGTGTCTATTCAAGCGTTACCTCTCTCTTGTCAGAGCAACAAATTAACCAGTATACAATGACGACCATTTAGTCAACTGAAACATGCAAGTCAACATTATTTATTATTTAGGTCTTGATAATAGAACAGCTTCCAGTCTGTATGTTTATCCCAAAGCATATGTTTATGACACAGTGCACCAAGGGAAATCAAGTATATGTGTGTTTTGGAACTTGCCTATTTCTTCATCATTGCAAGAATTTTAAACTAACGGATAATGATTTTACTGCACTGTTACAATGTGAAAAGATCGGTAGGTGGACTCCCTGCTTATATCACATATAGTTGTCAAACTGCGATTCGATGTCACGCTTGCGACAAATCGCAGTTTGACAACTACATTTGATCGCAAAGCCCTGCGCATGCGCACTGTATTGGACCGCGCCAGCGCATTGCGTCTGAGCCATGCGCAGTGCACGGCCTCGGACTCGTACACTCATTACGTCAGGATTGTGCGCACGCCAAGGGACACAGGAGGCAGAGAAGGGAGGAAGAGACACACAGGGGAGGAAGGGGAGGGGGGATAGACACAGGGGAGTGAGAGGAGGGGGGAAGAGACACAGGGGAGGGGGGAAGACACATGGTAGGGAAATGGGGGAGAAGAGACATGAGGGAGGGGGAAGAGACACAGGGGAGGGGGGAAGACACAGGGTAGGGAAATGGGGGAAGAGACATGAGGGAGGGGGGAAGAGACATGGGGGGCAGGGGGAAAGAGACACAGAGGAGGGAGGGGGAAGAGACACTGGGGGCAGGGGGAAAGAGACACAGGAGGGAGGGGGAAAGAGATACGGGGGGCAGGGGGAAAGAGACACAGAGGAGGGAGTGGGGAAGAGACACAGGGGAGCGAGAGGTGGGGAAGAGACATTGGTGAGGGAGAGGTGGGGGAAGAGACATTGGCGAGGGAGAGGAGGGGAAATACACGAGGGGAGGAAGACACAGGGGAAGAAAATGTGGGGGGAAGAGACACGAGGGCGGGGGGAAGAGACACAGGGGATGGGGAAGGGACACCGCGGAGTGAGAGGGGTGAAAGACACAGGAGAGCGGGAAAGACACCGGGGTGGGGGGGTTAGAGACACGGGGGAGAGGGGGGTAAAAACACAGCGGTGAGGAGACACTACGGAGGAAGAGGAGGGGGGAAAGGTGACAAAGGAGGAAGGAGACAGGGGAAGAGACTCGCAATGAGCGCCAAAGGCGGTCATTGCGAGGCCCGTGATGAGCACCAAAGGCGCTCATCGCGAAGCCATTGAAGTAGAGGGGGGTAGGCTCACAGTGTGCGCCAAAGGCGCTCATCGTAATCCAGTAAAGTAGAGGGGGAGAGGCTCCCATTGTGTGGCAAGCAGCATTGCCAGGCTTCACTTTTTTTTGCCGTCATTTTTGATGGGCAAGTCGCTAGTAGAAATATATTTTATATTAAAAGGCCTCAGTTATGCAATATAGATATGTGAGAAAGTAATGATAGTCCTGAAGTTATTCTTCACCAGTAACCTGTTTTTATCTATCAGTGGAGGATGAGGTGAAGAGGCGGATAATATAATTGGGTCTTATTGAAATTGACACAACTCCTCCCCCCCCTCACAGGCCGTAGAAACAGATAGCTTGTATCAATAGATGCAAACACTGCTCTCTCACACAGCTTTCACCAACTTGATACCACCTGGGTCCAGCACAGGCATCACATTGTTACTTTTTACCTACATAATTATGCTCTTAGGCTGAACATTTTCAAGTCGCTAGTAGTTACATAGTAATTGAGGTTGATAAAAAAGGCTTTTAATCCATCCAACAAGAGACAAACCCCATTAAAACTTTGCTAGATGTCTCATAGGGGGAAAAAAATGAACCTCCTTCCTGACCCCACATATTGGCAATCTGATTCCCCCCTGATCCAATACTCCTCCTTCTCTAGTTACCCAACATAAACCTGAATGCCCTTTTTTATAAAAAAAAAAAAAAAACATATCCAACCCCTCTTTAAAGTTATCTATTTAATCTACTGTTACAGCCTCCTTTTGCAGAGAATTACACAGTTTAACCACTGTGAAGAACCCTTTTCTTTCTTTAAGGAGGAATCTTTTTTCTTCTAACCTCAAGTGATGTCCTCTTGTCAGTTTGAAAATGTCTTGGCACAAAAAGCTCCCTTGACAAATCCTTATATTGACCCTGGATGTATTTATAGAAGGTGATCATATCCCTTCTTAGGTTCGTTTTTTCTGGAGAAAATACGTTTATAGGACTTTCATGAAAATGTGCTTTGCTGGGTGATCTGAGTTTATATAGGAAGTTCCATTGTTTATCAAAAAAACAAGCTGGACTAGTGGCGTGAGGGGGAAGTCACAAACTGAAAATGCTATCTCCTTGTTATTTAGGTCATAGATTACATGTTTGAACTGTGCACTATAAATCAGCTTTATGACCCTCTGGGAAGCTCCAACACCAGTCATAGCCCACTTTTGCCACATGCACATTTTTTGTTAAAAAACATTTACCATCAGGACTGAGCAGTCACTTCTGTCGGGGCTCAGCCAATATCACTGGGCCTCATACTAACCATTTGAGCAGAATCACTCACCCACTGAAATTTATCCCATTTACCATCAGAACTGAGCAGTCACTTCTGCCGGGGCTCAGCAATGTCACCGGGACTCATACCATCCATTTGAGCAGAATCACTTACCAACTGTTATGTAGCCCAATCCATTTACCATAAGGACTGAGCAGTTCCTTCTGCCAGGGCTCAGCCAGTGTCACTAGGCCTCATACCATCCATTTGAGCAGAATCACTCACCAACTGATATTTATCCCATTTACCATCGGGACTGAGCAGTCACTTCTGCCGGGGCTCAGCCAATGTCACTGGGCCTCAGACCATCCATTTGAGCAGAATCACTTACCAACTGATATTTATCCCAATCCCATTTACCATCGGTACTAAGCAGTCACTTCTGCCGGGGCTCAGCAATGTCACCGGGACTCATACCATCCATTTGAGCAGAATCACTTACCAACTGATATTTATCCCAATCCCATTTACCATCGGTACTAAGCAGTCATTTCTGCAGGGGCTCAGCCAATGTCACTAGGCCTCATACTCAAAAGTAGCCAGTTAATCCGGAAAAAAAAACAACAAGCTGAGATGCAGAGGAGTGAAATCTGAACTGACAACATCAAAGAATCAAAGAAAAGCAAGATGAGTTTTGCTTGTAAATAGATTTGGTTGGGAAAAAAATGCATCCACTTATAAGTTTACTTCCAGGTGGCCTTGTCAGTTTATGTGATTAACAAACACATCCCTGGTTCTTCCCTATGAAATATATTTGATTTGTGATTCTGGAAATCTCCTACCATGAACCGTGATCTCTTTTGAGATAATAGCCACTTACTGCATGATAGCTGCAATCTAACCTATGTTGCTGCAAGCTCAAGGTCTACTTTATAGTTCCAGAATTCATGACTTTTTGTAAGAAGTAAGGCTCAGTACAATCAAATATACAATATTGTCAATTAAAGTTATATAGAGGTTACATGAATCATTAATAAACTTGTTATGGATGATAATTAGGAAAATGTCTTTTTACATGTTATTATCCTTGTCTGCATTCCTTACTCACTTATAATGACAAGAAGGTTACCTAAAATGGAGAATGAAACTACAAACAAGATGGAAGGCAGAACTACAAATGGGAGTGGCCTGATGATGCATACATCCGTGACCAAATAAGGACAAAGGGACGGCTCCTCCCTAAACTGACCAGTATGATGACGACACACTGCAGCAATTTTGAACCAATCAATAAAGCTATTAATTCCTAGACAAAGGAATCATGTGACGCTTGATCAGATAACGTTTTCTACATATAAACGTGTAAACTGCCATTTTGAATACAGAGCGCTTTGAGAACTACTATACAGAAACACCGTGTCTGTGTCTTATTTCTCTGGAATGTGCACATTCCACACTAATTGGAAAAGCAACAGATATTTAATACAGACGTTACAGTCTTATCCAAATCATTTGGCGCCTCAACGTGGGGCCTTGAGTTTATGACCTGACAATAGCCGAGAAGGAGCGAAGTGGTGACTTTCAACAGCAGAAGGAACCTTCAGAAAATATGCCTGGTAAGGTCATTATTTAGTACTTTGCAAGTCGCTATTTCTTTCTCGGCTATTGGCAGGCATTCAAAGCACAGATTATTTAACTTGCTCAAGGTCCGTTTTAAAAAAACCTGTGATAATAGATATCTGTTGCCGGTGTGTGTGTGTGTGTGTGTGTGGACTGTTGGTATTGTGAATTTGAATTCTTTAGACATATGGTTCAGGACCAACACACATGTGTGTTTTTGACTGTCTGGAAGACGTTTGATTTGTACGCAAGGTGACGTGCAAATACATAATACCAGAGGTCACAAATACTAACTTGCATATGTGTGCCCCGGGGAAATAGATATTTGTTTCCCTGGGAAATGTCTGTGCATGTTGGATAAGACGTCCTTTAAGGGTCATGATGTTCGGGCCGGTAGTAGCCTGAAAACTTTAAGGGACGTCTGTCATTCACTACGGGTGGTTACATGTGTGTGTCGTATATGCGCATGGTCTTGAAATCATATGTCTTTTGAATCTTAAGTTTTCTGCAGAAAAGGTTTGATGATTATAATGTTATATGCTATGTCACTGCTGGTTGTTATGCATGTTTTGATAAGAAATGCAGTTTAGAACTTCTCTCCCTAAGGAAAAAAAAAAAAAAACTACAAGCTGATTTCTCTCTCTGTGTGTTTTGTTTTGACCTTGATCAGAGAGAGACACTGAGAGAAATTCCTCATCCACCCCCTCCCATCTGGTTTAACTATTTGAAGGACGAATCTTAGAATTCTTCCTACGCCAATGCTAGGTTGTATTTGAAGGTGTTAACATGTTTTACTGTATTGCTATGCTGTTTAAGGTATGAACACAGAAACATTAAGGAACTTTTCCTTACATACATTTATATAATATTCTGATTGCTTTCGTTTATAAAGTAGAGGGATTGTCTTGTGTTTGCTGTAAGTAAATGTGTGAGTATTTGCTGTAATTCCTTTTCTTTGCAATACAATTGAGGAATACAGGTTAGAGAATTTGTGTCCACCACTGAAATCAGTGGAGGATTTATAGTTTATCTTGTTTGTAAGTATGAGACAGATGTGTTTGTGAAGTACATACATATGCGTGTATTCTTTTGAAATATTTTGTCTGAAGTTTCTGTGTGTTCGATACTGTACTCTTTGAAGAGGGAGGTGACCGGTTTGCATTGTATGAGAGGGATTGGCCACCCCATCTTATGACAAAGCAAAGCAAACCACTCCCCTTCCCTCCTCCCATCTACTCTGTGTGCGTATTAGAGTTTTATGTGAAAATATGTCTGTCTGTATTATTGAGAGAAGAATGGTGTTTGCTACATTTTAGTGGGTTGTGGAACAAAGAAACCAACCCCTTTTAAAATCAATGACGAAGCAATTTTCTAATATGCTATCTCCCCTGGAGTTGGTGCCCTGTATCCACTACTCCTTGGGAATAGTAATCTTTCTTAAAAGGAAGGTATAGGAGACATTTAATGTTTTATTAAGCTTCTTAAGCTTTTATTAGCAATCTCTGCTCATGTAAATCAACTCCTACACGCCTGTCTGCAACGGTGATACAGAATTCTGTGAGTTATTAATAGAATGCGCTCCGGATGAAATAGTAAATCAGGCCACTCCACAAGATAAAACAGCCAGTGGTAATCAATCATTCCTGCTGGGAGCAGTCTTAGAGGAAGGATTGAAGAGAAGGGAAGTTTTTCTCTGTCCCCCCAAGAGATCCTTATTATCCTCAGCAATTGAAGTTTAAATCTGATGTATTTATTGATTATGTGATTGTTTTATCTCAAGCACTGACTAAAATACATGCACAAGTGTTTTCTCCTATTCCAGATCCAGAAGTAGACACTGGTACTCATCAACTACTTCCTGGAGCTTGGGTCCTGGTCAAGAGATTTGTAAAAAAAAAAAAAAAAAAAAAAAAAAAAAAAAAAAAAAGAAGAATCCTCTGGAATCCAGATCATGCATCTTATTGCAAGCAGCACCAGACCCACAGCAGCCAACATCATGATGATCATAACACATATCCTTTTCTGTCTGTTCTTAACTAAAGTAGAACCTTCTGCATTCATTAGTGAGAAGAAAGATGGTATTACATTTTGGTACAATCCATCTAAACCACATATGATCACATTGTCTTTTGATTATTGTCATGTTGTATGTTGCCAACAGCTAAGCGTGACTCAACAATGTAACTTGTACAAATACACTCACAGCACATGTATACACATATGTGTTACAGACCAGACTTGGGGAAAGATTGTAGTCATTGGGAAGCTGTAGGATAGAACACTGGGACAGCTTGAGGCTACAGACTAGAGAGTGCCTTAGATAGAACAGATTTGAGTGGAAGCCCTTTACTTGAACGTATGACTCTAATAAAGCCAGGCAAATGCTCGCCAAATGGCAAGACTGGAGCTAACATGCGACTCACCCCCAGACCCACAGACGCAGGTACATACCTAATAGGTGGCTGGGTTAGAGGAGAAGCAAAAGGACGGATTGGTAAATTTATGCTCAGAGATCTAAATGCACCACTCATATCAGAAGGACTAATGCAAGTACAACACACTCAGGCATTACCCCAGATGACTGATATCAGTGAACCTAGGTACGAAGGAACCCTAGCAAATGAGATTGGGTTCACAAACCTCAATTTATGACTGGAATGGACGACATATAACGTAGAGTCACATAATAAGACTAATTGTTATGTTTGTGTAAGTGCCAGACCTCACCTAGGCACTGTTCCACTTATGGTAACTATGAAGGAAGAAGTGGAGTGTTAGTTGGGAATTATTGTAAGTTAAGTACGGGACTGAAGCGAATAGTTCCTAGAATGTTATAGTAAGTGATTTGGAAGAAAGATTTTGCATGTGAATTTGATCTAAAGTGGAGTCTGTATTTGAATAGTTTGCAAACATTAAATACAGGAAAAGAAAACAGGCAGCCCTTAACCCCCGAATTAATCCTTCTACATATATGATGTATATAGCCCGTGGCTATCCTCTGACAGTTCTGGCACCACATAATATTGCGGCCATCATACAGCAGACTACCTAAGCACATGACTACAGCCAGACACCTCCGTCTGCAATGTTCCCTTCTTCTACCAGACAATGTTACCTTACAGAGATGTTATGTTCTCAATCCAGCCACTCTCTTACCATTTCCAGAGGGGGGAGAAAGGAAGATGGGTACTTTTGTACAGCCTGATTGTACAACCTGATTTTGAACCCAAACTCAGGAATAACCAATCTATATGTAAAAAGACGTCTACTAGAAGGTGGTGGAAACGGCCAGACGCTCACAGATGTGACACAAGACCCTCTATATTGCACGCTGTGGAATAAACATTTCCAGGCCGAGGTTTCCAATATGAAGCAAGTCTCACTAAATTGAAGCAGGTCACCTTAAACCTAAAGACATTGTACAACAATGCAGCAGGAGATAGTGCACTTACGGTGGAGCCCCCACAAGAAGCAGAAGCGCTCTACAAGCATTGGGATACAGAAATTCCACATGTTGCAATATCCAAGTTCGCACCGGATGGATGGAAGACATTGGGAGCTGCATTAAAATGGTGGGAATTTGCAGAGGAAGAGGAGTTGGAAGAGGAAGGAGTGGAAAAGAAAACTCTCCACTGGCAAGCAGACAGCACTCCCAGTATACAAGCCAGAGACCCATATGCAGTCCCAGGACTCACAAATCCACCTCATGACTGCCTTCAACAAATGGAAATGGAGACCTCACACCTTGCGAATGTAAAAGACCTTGCCCTGACAGACCCAGACATCACTCTGTATGTGGATGGATCAAGGTATGCTGATGAGAATGGGAAAGATCACACAGGATATGCTGTGACTACAGAAAAAGATGTGATGCGAGCCTCTCACTACCTTCCTCCATGTCAGCACAAGAAGCAGAGTTGATTGCATTGACCAAGGCTTGTGAGATTGCGACAGGAGTCCGAGCCAACATCTACACAGACTCAAGACTTTGGAGTAATCTGGAGAGCTAGAGGATGCATGACAGCCGCAGGCACTCCAGTGAAGCATGACAAAGCCATCCGTGAACTACTAGATGCTTTAGCACTCCCAAAGGAAGTAGCCATACTGAAAGTAAAGGCACATGGGAAGCTAAATTCAGACGAAGCACGAGGAAACCATCTAGCAGACCAGACGGCTAAGAAGGCAGCAATGATATCACAGGAAATGGAAAGGAGAGAGGTGGATGGAGAAATAAACATTTATACAATGCAGACCCTGCCAACAGATTTAAGATTGCTCAAAGAATTGCAAAAGACGGCAGGTCCAGAAGAAGTGAACAATGGAGGAAAACGTACCCCATGATGACTAGTAATCCCCACCCAGGGAGAGGTATAACTGTGTACCCTGGAAATTATACGTGTTACAGGAGAAACGTTTCTCAGGGGTTCAACTTACAGAGGTTGCCTTATGGATTTTGTCACACATATAGAGATGGTTCAGCCACCATGCTAGTCAATCAGATACAATCTTTGGGGGACATATGTTGGTTGTGTGGAGATATGAAACTCAGGGTAAGACTGTCAGGAGTATGGCGTGGGGAACGTACCATGACTAAAGCCATAATGCCGTTACACATTGTTCCAACCTATTATGGTGATCTAGATAATGTTCCTCAGACACAGTTCAGAAGGAAGAGACATACATCATCATCTGAACCTAAAGAAAGTTTTAATTCCCATGTGTACATAGATTCTAGTGGAGTCCCAAGGGGGGTGCTTGATGAGTTCAAAGGCCGAAACCAGATAGCCGCAGGATTTGAATCACTGATACCAATGATTGGTGTAAAATGCTCCCCGACACCGACACTGACAACTGTTGCACCTACATACCTGATAATATGGGTCCAAACGGTAAGATTACTTTAGCCATTAAAGAACTAAACAACTTGGCACAAGAATTGAAGGAGAATTCTGGAAACACAGACTATTGGGATAAATGGTTTGGGTGGCAGAGAGTATTGTTGCAGGTTGACATTGTCTTTCTTTCAATACTGATAATTCTTGCATTTGTTACCTGCTGTATTACCCCATGTGTCCGAACATATTTTTATGAAGTCAGTTACTGGAGTCACATCAACCTTTGTGCACCAAGAATTTTGTGATGATGACAACTGTGAGGAGACACATAGAGTGTTACGGTCTATTGTATCTAGGAGTGAGGTTTCCACATAAACCCCTTGTTCCACATGTTCCTGATACAAGGGGCTAGGGAAAGGCATCTGACTTGTCTGTGACAGTGGCAGGAGGGGCCATGGGTAAGCCATGGCTACTCAAATGTACAAAGAAGAACGGGCGTTCACAGCACAGATGTTTAGGGCTTTCTAGCAGTCATGCACCTCATCCTCAGGGACAGATATACACCTAGTGTTTAGGGGGGAGTTTACCCCTCATCACGCACTAACATAAGCACAGCTGCTTTTCTTAGGTTGCACACTCATTAATAACATAAAAACAGTACATTTTAGGGGGGACTGTTATGGATGATAATTAGGAAAATGTCTTTTTACATGTTATTATCCTTGTCTGCATTCCTTACTCACTTATAATGACAAGAAGGTTACCTAAAATGGAGAATGAAACTACAAACAAGATGGAAGGCAGAACTACAAATGGGAGTGGCCTGATGATGCATACATCCGTGACCAAATAAGGACAAAGGGACGGCTCCTCCCTAAACTGACCAGTATGATGACGACACACTGCAGCAATTTTGAACCAATCAATAAAGCTATTAATTCCTAGACAAAGGAATCATGTGACGCTTGATCAGATAACGTTTTCTACATATAAACGTGTAAACTGCCATTTTGAATACAGAGCGCTTTGAGAACTACTATACAGAAACACCGTGTCTGTGTCTTATTTCTCTGGAATGTGCACATTCCACACTAATTGGAAAAGCAACAGATATTTAATACAGACGTTACAGTCTTATCCAAATCAAACTTACCCTACAATTTGCAGATTTCTTCAGTTTTCTGGCAGTTGATTTTGAGAAATAATGCTAAATTTGCATAAAATTCATAATGCGTTTTAGCCAATTACAAGCAGCCACAACTTTGTTGCAATGTCTGGGGATTAGTCTCTACAGCAAAGCATCATTGGATGTGTAGTGTTTTCTTCCCACCACAAGGGAGGAAGGAAGCCGCTTCAAGCAGTGCTGCAATGGATCTCTGCACTGTGCTGCTGTTGGCTTTATTTATTTATTTGAATTACTACTTTTTTTATTTCCGTCATAGATCTATATATGAAACTTTTGAGCCTATCCTTTTATTTGCATGGGCAGCCTTGATCATCCCAGACATTCTCAGTAAATATTAGCAAACCATAAACCTGCTATTGTGCTGCATCTACACCGCTCTGCAATGATGTCACCCAGCAGGACAATGAGTGGCATGTCCGACCTTGCCATTGTCTATTATGTTGAGCATAGCAGTATTTTCAGGTTGGATCGGGCATTCAGTGAATAGTACTATTTTAAGCAATGAAAAGAGCACAGGATATAGCTTGAATGCTTTCTCAACATTTTTTTTTTTTTTGAATGGCTGAACCATTACAGATCACTTCTGTATGTTTTTTACCTTTTGTTTGATTTTAAAAGCCAACTACATCATGGAAACCAATGAATACGGCCAGAATAATAAAATAGTTTTGCCGTCATTTTTTACAGACAAGTCGCTAGTCATATATATAGTTGTTGTTATTGTGAGTTTATCACATTGTGTACAATATATATCCCCTTCTGGGTCGCTATCGTGTTGTGGTGAAGGGTCTTGTGTACCTCAATGAAGCTGTGTGCTGTACCAAATAGGGTCACCCAAGATGGGCAGGTAACAGCAAAGAGGTCAGATAAATTGTGGTAAAATGTCAACCCAGTATGTTTGCCAAGAAAACCTCATGGATAAGCGCAACCAGAGACATAACAATAGATGTGCCTGGCATTTCTTGTCCATAGGATCTCGGAGACGACTGAAAAATATATATGGGCAGACGAGATAGGCCTTTTGGTTCTTATCTGCCACCAAATCTGTTTCTGTAATGAAGTTTTTGTAAAGGACAGAGATTGTTTTGGGTTTGGTAATGATTAAAAAGGGACAAAGAAATGGGCAAAAGTGAGTTATACTTTTTAATATACATTTAGGTTGATATTATTAGGAAGGGAGTTTGTTAATTAATTGGATTTGTTTTTAATTCTTCCTTCACATGCTTAGAAACAGTCAACTTGCAGCAGTAATTGCAATTCCTGCTCCTTTGGAAATGTAAATGCCCCTTCACAAAATCTTTACCAGAGTATCATGGATGCCCCCGGGATCTAGCAAAGGGATTTTTTTGGGGGGTTAAAAACAATTATGCTGTTAAACGTTTTTTCAATGCACTCTTGTCCTTTCTTTAGTGACATCACTAATTGCCTAAAAAGGAGAACAGTTTTTAGCAGAACAATAGTTTTTAAAAGGAGGTTCCTGATAGTTGGTTAGCTTTTCCTGGTAATTGCTCTGTCAGCATTGGGTCACACATGCTCACATTATACAGAATCACAACACATAAAATCCTACAATGTATGTGCATTTTGGGTCCCTGGTGGTCCAGTGGTTAGGATTCTGTGCTTTCACTGCTGCAACCTGGGTTTCATTCCAGTTAGGGAAGCTAGAGGTCACACCACCCTGAAGCCATGCAGGCTTGGGCCTAGTCAGTACTAGACCACATAGGAATACCAGGAGCTGTATGCGGAGGTCTACTGGAGAAGGAACTGTCAACCCACTCTAGAATCTGTGCTATGAATACTAAGTGGATAAGCCTGGTGTTTTGCAGTTCATGAGGTCACAGATAGTCGGACACAACTGAGTGATGCAAACATAAACATGTGCATTTTATGCCATTATATATATTTTTTAACATCAAGCACAAAACAACCCTGCTTTTTCCTTTATTTTACTTTCCATGGGACATTGTTTTTATCACTTAAAGGTAGCTTACTAAGAAGTTACCATATAATAACTGATGTCATTTACAGCCCAAAACATTTCAGGAACTGTACACATAAGGGTTGTTTCATGTAATTTGCAATCCTGAGTAGATGACATGATAATATTTGTAACCTTTTATTTTCTTTGACAGTAAATCTAGTCAGCCCAAAAGTATATGCAAGACGGAGGCTGGCTTTAAGAGACATGGAAGGTTCCCTGATTTTTATCTTAAAATAAACTACCTAAGTTTTTTTTTTTTAGTTGCATGTTTATACATTTTATTAACAAGTGCTTTAAAAAATCAGTTTTTACTTCACAAAACCTTCCAAGCAGTCCCTGCAAAGGTCCGCCCCTGTAACTCTTGGATTCAATAATGGCTGGATTACCCATTAGGCCAACTAGGCAGCCGCCCAGGGCGCTTCCCTGTGAGGGGCGCCACTTTTTTTTTTTTTAAATGGTTCCTGGCTTAAAAGAAATGAAATTCTGCAGTTCATAGACTGGCTACTAGGGGGTAACCACCTAGAACAAGAGAGTTACAACAGGAAAAGGGACTTACACACACACAGAAAAGGCAAAAATGGGTCCTTGCATACTCACTCTCAGGGCTCCACCACTTCACTGCCTAGGGGCTCCAAAAAAGTAGATCCCTTTCTGGATACAATGTGTCTATAGCACTGGATGCACTTGCGCACCGTCATACTGCTAATATGTATATGGTATTCGGATTAAAGATCAAATCATTTGTGTGTACATTTGCATGTCCCTGCCCAGGTTCCCAGAATGCAGTATAATAACTGCATTTCTCAGAATTCTGGGCAGGAAACACGTTTTTTAATTTTCATTCAAATGTGAGCACAAATGTACTATTTGCTGTAGTACAGTACGGTAGAGGGCTTCTATCGCTCTTTTGTCCACCTTAAATGATGGTTGCGGTAAACTACCTCCTCAAAAAAATCTACTACACAAGCTAAGGCACCGGCCCCACTCTGATGAGAGGAAGTAAACATGAAACAGCTGTACGTGGATACGTTTCCTGGCTTGTTCATAATCCATCCTGGGCTTTGCGTAAAGCTGTGGGATACAGGAGGCGTATGCTTAAAGGGAGCAATGTTTGAAATGGTATTGGATTACAAGAGTGAAGCCTATGTGGGAGCATTTGCATGTGCCTGCCCAGGTTCCCAGGATGCAGTGCAATAAATGTATTTCTAGGAATTCTGGGCAGGAAACAAAGTATTTTAAACGTACAAATGTGATTTTTTTTTATTGATTATTATTTTCCGTTGTGTTGTTATCCATTATTCTTAAAGCCCGGCTGTGGGCTGTTTAGACCCTCTCATACAATCCCAGTGACTCATGACCTGCAGGTACTGGCTTAGCCTCCCTTCGTAGTGCTCACGTCAGACTCTGAATGCCTTAGATGATTTCTATTGTGATGATACTATAAGGGTAATAACAACATCCGTATCTCTAGATCCTCAGTCTGTATTTTTGTTGACCTGGAGAAGTCACGTGGGTGTCTAGCAGGAGCCTGGAGAGCGATTCTGTGCGTGTCTACACTTTGGGGGAGCACTCGTTTGAACAAGACGGATAAAATCATAACAATGTATTCTAGTTACTGACATCCAGAATTAGATACTTGGCATTTCTAAGTATCTCTCCCATGAGTTATTCTTATGGGTGTGGACCACTAAAGGTGAGTAAACTAGTGTGAAAAATGTGCTCATACCTGTAATTGAGAATTTTCGAAAACTGTAATTACTCATTCGTTCTGGGCAGCTCGGTGAGTCAGTGGGGTTTGGAAGGGGCACCCCTTTTACTCAATTAACAATTAAGTAAACTGTTTCACAAAAAGGCAAAACTTGCACTAGTCATAACTTCTATATGTGAATGAATACAATTATATTTCCTTATAAATGCTATGGCAGAAGTTTAAGAGAGGACCTCCCATGTTCTCTGTATTCTCCCACACGTGAACCACATATATAGTGTTTATTTAAGGGTGTGTGTGTGTGTGTATATATATATATATATATATATATATATATATATATATATATATATATATATAGTACATTTGTCTTCACATTTGAATGTCTGAAACAAGTAAAAAAAAACTTGTTTCCTGCTCAGAATTCCGAGAAATACAGTTATTACACTGCATTCTGGGAAGCTGAGTAGGGACATGCAAACGTGCCCACAAATGCTTAAAGGATCACTGTAGTTAAACAATAAATAACTGCACATTTATATGTTGAAAGTTCCATTTTGTTTGGTTTCATCACTTCCTCACATTGGGGGTGCAAATGTCTCAATTTGGGGAGGGGGCGCTCAACCCGTCTAGTTTGGGGGGTTGCCCAGCTTCAATGGTGGGTAATGCACAGACCCACATTGTAGAGTTGTCTGACTGCTCCTTTGTGTCGTCCAGCTGGTGGGAATTTCTGGGGAGAAAACTGGGGTGTGCTTATCTTTATCTATCAGATGAAGTGGTGAGGGAAGGTGCTATGGTTAAATAACAAACTCCTATAGAATTTGACACCTACTCTCGTCAACCGCACATGTTCAAAATCATGCAGCTTGCAACAGTAAATGTAAGTTTTGCTCCCTCTCATAAGCACAATCTCACTAAAATACCAAGGATGCCTCTAGGGATCAGCAGCAGTAGAAAAAAAATTATATTTAAATCCCGCCTATGGGCCTTATTTTATATATAATTATGCTCTTAGTCAGACTTGGCTTTCAAATATATATTTTTACTTTGTAGTGATACTAACACCCACTCTCACGTTCACAGTGGGTTCATAAACAAGTTTACAATACACTGTATTTTTAAAAAAACGCAATTTTCTTTAGTTATTTTTCAGCAAGATAGTTGGAATAAGTAAACTTGGTATTTAGAAAGCAAAAAACAAAAAAAATAGATTTTTTTATTGTTTATACCCAATTATTCATTTTTACAGGACTCTATTTTCTTTAACCAGTTGATCCTGTCTGTTATTTTCTTAGAAAGGTGTGTCTTTGTATACTGATTAGCATAGCATTAGACCTAATGAGTGCACAAATATATCACATTAGCATTGTACAGATAGGAACTTCCCATGTGTACAAACACTTCTCCCACCACAGCAAGTGTCGGATCAAAAAACAAAATGGCAAACCCAACATCAACATAATTGCATATAAAAAGTTATATATTAGGGGTTGTATTATTTTATTTTCCACTCTTAATACATTTTGCATATTACCAAATATAGTTTTTCAAGATACTACATTTTAAACATTTGACCACAGTGGTCCTTTAAGGAAATCCTGGGTCTTTTCCTCTTATTGGCGTATGTCCGTGTATCCGTTTGCAACACTTTAAAAATAAATTGAGGTTCAAATTTGGGTTTTGCCTCCAGCAATCAAACAATTAATCACTGTAAATATAAATATATTTTATATTAAAAGGCCTCAGTTATGCAACATAGATATGTGAGAAAGTAATGATAGTCCTGAAGTTATTCTTCATCAGTAGCCTGCTTTTATCTATCAGCGGAGGATGAGGTAAGGAGGCAGATAATATAATTGGGTCTTATTGAAATTTACACATCCCCCCCCCCCCCTCACAGGCCCAGAAACAGGTGGCTTGTATCAATAGATGCAAGCACTGCTCTCTGTAGATGTAAACACCCCTCTCACACACAGCTTTCACCAACTTGATTCCACCTGGGTCCAGTACAGGCATCAATTGTTTATTTATTTTTTTTCAATTAAAAACTTGCTTTATTACTTTTTCCCTCCATAATTATGCTTTTAGGCTGAACATTTTCAAACATATAGATATTTTTGCATTAAATTGTGGTATTTTTAATATGTATACAAATGCTATGTCTAGGTTTGCCATTGACAATCCTGTTTGTGAGGAGGCCAGGAAGCTGTGTTGTAATAAATGTAGACAACATTCATATTTAAAGGGTCCTGGTCCACACTATACTCTATGTAGTTTGAGAAAATCTCCCATCTGTTTGTGCAGTATGTAACAAACTAGATCAGCAGCACTGTAAGCCTTGGAGAACAAATCTCATGTTTAGCAAGCTCTGACTTGTCAAGGGGTTTCCATATTGTACTGCAAATCTGTCTGTTACTTGAGGGGTTGGTAATACTACTGTTGCTCCTTCTTTTATTGATCTGTATTGTTAAGAGACAATGTAAAGTAGTGTTTCAACAGAACTGACTAGAGATCACATCTCAATCCATGGTTCATTCTATTCCTCCCAGGTTTCTAATCCTGTTATGAAAAATGGCACCTGGCATTAAAAAATAAAATGTAAAACAATAAGTAAAAATGAAAAAACGTATTTCCCAAGCCATTCATTATGTGCAACCCTACAAGTCCTTTCTACTACCACAGAGTAGCTTCCAAACATTTAAAAAACACTACTAATGGGGCCAAATTACATGGAAATACCATTAGGAACTTCTCTAAGAAACCTCAAAGTTTTCCTAAAGAGCCTCTGGCACCATAGTATCAAAAATGGACCCCAAAGAACACAGTGTAGGAAATATTGCTCTAAAACAGGCAAGTTCGGTCCTGGAGGTCCACACACCGGCCTGGATTTGAGGATTTCCTTTCTGTGCACAGGTGAGTCAATCGGGATAACTGAAAAAGCAATAGTCTGGCATGTACATATCAGGATATCCTCAATTGCAGGCCTGTGTGTTCCTCTCCAGGACTGAACTTGCCCACCCCTGCTCTAAAGTAGTCTGGGATTAGTGGAGCAGATTTATGTCTCCCAAGATTTCAGGTAAAACCTTGAGTTTTAGTGAAGTTGCTCGGTCTCCTGACAGATGGATTCCAGAATCTGAAGACCAGAGCTCCATGTTTTCTTATTTCTGTATGTATTGATTTGGAAGCTTGTTCAGATTTTAATTTAAATTAGATTTCCATGAAATGAGACCATTTCTGGCAAGTGGCTGGTGTTCCAAGAATGTAACGAGACGAGGATTGCAGAGAAATGACACAGGAGAGCGAGTCCTACACCTCAGCATGACTAGACAGGTGTTGTGTAAGGCTCTCCCTGAGAAGAGTTACCCAGCAGGAAATCAGGTATAGAGCAATACTGTACAGTCATATATGGCAGGCATACTCTGCATGTTATATGTAATTACCTGAGTTACAGGGAGGTAAACTTGGATAAACTCAGGGACAATCTGACCCAGGTTACACCATTCTGGAGGCAGTGGCATTACATGTACTTGGGTGTATAGAAAGTATGTAAAAATCAAAAGCAGCCTATGGGCCTCATTCAATTGCGATTTGGCCAATTGAATAGGGCTCTAAATAAGCACATAGCACATTTTTTTTAAATAAGTTTTTAGTTAGTGAAAACCTTGCTTTTGGATTGATACTTACTAACTAAAAACTTATTTTAAAAATATATGTTATGTGCTTATTTAGAGCCCTATTCAATTGGCCAAATTGCAATTGAATGAGGGCCTATGTGTATAAACATTAGATTTTTTATTAATATCTAAAAATCCCTCTAATGATTATGTTGCCATACCCTCCATTTTCAATTTGTGTTAAACGTTACCTTTTTCACGTTTGCCTTTAATGATATTGTTTTAAACAATGTGTTAAAATTATTTTTAAAAATAAATAATAACGTAAAAAAAAAACGTTCGGATCATTAAAGTATTAAGCAGCACCTGTGTCTATCGGGTGTGGCCAGCCCTTCCTATGTCCTGGACTATCGTGGCTCTAGGAATCAGACTGGACTGATGTCATTGGCCCTGCCCCATGACATCTGTGCTCCACCCCCACTGCCTACACAGAGGTAACAGCTCTATTGTAACATTGTGGTAGCTGCCCCTGTAACAGTGCATGAGCCATCATAGCCAAACCCCCTTGAAGCAGGGCCTATAACGGTCAGGCTTTACTTTTAGTCCAGCAAACAGGAAAAACTGGTCACACCCCTGATAGACACAATTAGGAGGATATTGACTGAGATTTTTTTTTTGATTTTATTGATTTTAAATTGAATACTGTTTTAATAGCATATGCACTGCAAAAAAACATAAGCTTTACTTTACTAAATTCACTACAGTGGTCCTTTAGACGCTAGCAGTTCCTAATGGTCGCACTGCAGGTATCTGGATGGCAGGGCCCTGAGATGCCCCATCCTCTGCCAGCACATACATGTTGCATATAACTGTATTACCTGCAGATATCAGGTGATCCCTCGCTGCTTTGAGCTCCCGCGGGGTCACTCCTCCAGCTGTACGCTGAGCCCAGCAGGGGGGATCCTCTAGGTGCTCCGTTTCTACGGTTTCTGCTGTCAATGTGAGAATAGAAAACGCAACAGAGGATTTAATTCTCATTGTTGGCTTTTTGTAATACGGCTGAAATCACCTATTCCTTTGTGGTTTTGCTATCACATTTGCAGATCATATTTCTTTGCAGTTGATTTTCATAATATTACATCAATACATTTTTACATTATCGGAGAGTTTCTTTCAAACAGTATAGTAAATGTACCTCTAAAAATAAGTGAAAAAATCTGCTCAGAATCCCAAATGTAAATTATTATTATTACAGTACAGTTGGGCTATCAACTATAATAGCTGTCGTAATTGCGAGTTATCGTCACGCAATGTTAAGTTACAAGGTTGTGCGTGCGCAAAAGGCACTAATTTCTAGGCCCGACAGTTACGGGTTTGATGGAGGCTGCAATGAGCGCCTGAGGCGCTCATCGGGAGGCCCGTAAGTGACGGTTTGGGGGGGGGGCGCTCAAAACGGCTGACGAGTTACAGTCTTCAAACTAATTACGTATTTAACAGCCTCCATTTTTTTTCAAACCCGTAACTCGGAAGACCGCCAAAAGTCGGCAGTTCATAAAAAAATGGCGGGAGGGGAGGGAGGAGGAGAAGAGACACGGGGGAGGGAAGAGAAAAATTATACTGTATTTTTTGACAGGCAATTTACTAGTATGTTATGTTTGTAATTGCATGCGTATGATGTCTGGAAGAAAGAGAGACCGACCAGATGTGGAATCTATGGGATGGCTACCATGATGAATGATGGTTGTTTGCCAGACCCAGTTTGTGTGGGCAAGACAAACCACTAATAGTGTGTATCTGCTATTATACAAGATGTTCTGGCAAATGTCGTACTATGTATTGTACTTAATTTTTGGTAATTGTGTCAAAAACAAATACAAATTTGTTAGGACAGGTAGAAAGTTGATGAAAGAAACCTCTGTAAATACAGACGAGAAAGAAAAGCCATTCTGAGTATATGCAGTTTAGCAAACCCTTTTCCCAATGTTTACTACAAATGCAGGGCTTCAAAAGCAGTAAGTGATTCTAGTCTGTGACATGCAGGTAATCTTTGTGGTTTTATGTAGTGTCCGGATGCCTTTAATACAAAACAGTAGGGTGTTTGAAATGGTGTTGACAGTACTTTGATCAAAAGGTTTAAAGCAAATGCTAATCTGACACTCAGAAATAATGTAAAGCTTGTATTGTATGATTACATCCCTGTAATCCTTTAATTTTACTTTAAACAAGTGACCAGATTGCAGCGTTGTCCCATGTGATGATTTGATTGACAGTTGTGGTAAGCCTGTGGTGGCTCATCCTGGAGTACTTGGTTTCCTTTGGTAAAACACGTGAATTACTTTCTCGTGTCTTCTCAAGCAACATCAAAACCACACAAAAAATAGCGCATGGGAAATCTAACATTTCTCAGCCTCACAATCCGTAACATATAACTAAATAAATACATGTTTTGGTGGTTCACAGTTTACACATACACACAGTTGAGTTAGACCTAATATTAAGCCCCAGTATGATAAGGCTCCCCTTCAAGCTACAGCTAAATAGAAGATTTTCTTTAAAAAAAAAAAAAAATTGGCTCACCGCTTACATATTTACTAGTGTTCGATTGTTACAAACTACAACGTTCCTTTAATTTACATATATTGAATTCAAATATTTAAACAAATGTTATCATTTTACAATTCAAAAAATGTAGTTATAAAACTAGAGAGTATCTCAATAAGCATCTCTTATAATGTCAGTGCTACCCAAATCCTGAAGATAAATATAAATTTTTTACCTTATTTATTTTTTATTAAATTATAAATTCAGTCCACATATTTATTTATTTATCATTATAATATGTTCTGTTTCCTCTATCCACTAAAACTATTCCTCCTCGTTGTCACTTCCCTTTAGCTATGTATAAATCTACCTTTGTTAATATGTATATATTCTTAAAAAATTATCAATAAAACATTCTATTGAGTATCGCATATAATAGTTATCAAAGTGTGTAACACTCCCGCAGCGAATGCGCATTGGCGGTGGGAGGCTACACACTTTGATACTGGTGCAAATCGCGCATGCGCAATGCGAGGTGTAAGCCGCACATGCGCATAGCTTGTGGTGAGGGGAGAGACGGGAGAGGGTGGGAGAGAGACAGGGAAGAGGGGGAAAGAGACACAAGAGAAGGGAGGGAGAGGAGCGAAGAGAGAAGCAGGAGGGGGTACACAGACACACTGGAGAAGGGGGAGGGAGGCAGAAAGAGACACAGGGGAGCAAGAGGGGAAGAGAGAAACAGGGGAGGGGGGGAGAGAGAAACAGGGGAGGGAGAGGGGGAAGAGAGACACAGGGGATGGAGAGGGGGGAAGAGAGACACAGGGGATGGAGAGGGGGAAAGAGAGACACAGGGGAGGGAGAGGGGGAAAGAGAGACACAGGGGAGGGAGAGGGGGAAAAAGAGACACAGGGGAGGGGGAGAGACAGGGGAGAGGGGGGAAGAGACAAAGTGGAGGGAGAGGGTGGGAGATACACAGAGGAGGGAGAGGGGGAAAGAGGCAGGGGGGTAGAGACACCTCAAATATTATCAGTCATCTTTGACGGGCAAGTTACTAGTTCTATTATATTACCCAAATATGAGACCCATGACAACCAAATTCCATTTATTTCTCCATTTCTTTTAACATGTTTGAAACATAATTTACCATTATATTTTTTATATCCAGGTAAAATCACCTATTTCCAATATATTGTTATTGATTTTGCTGAAGCCATGTTAATATGAGTCCATATAATACTTCTGGGATTAGACAGTTGACTTTCAGTATGATCTAATAATGACAATACTGGCTATAATGTTAGTATAATGCCAATACCTAATCAATACCCACATTGGGTGGTGTCATCATCCTTTTTTAGCCACAGCACTTCTGATTTTATTTATGGTGTGGACAAAAAGAGCCAAACCTGATTATTGTTTCTAATTATGGTAGTCCTAAAATTGGTTATGAACAGGAACATATCAGCTGCATGCATAGCAATTTTGATTCTGACCTGACCTACTTAATGTCCTTTTTCAATGACTTGGTGGCTCAATTAAATAGTGGTGACAAAGGGCGACCTTGTCTGGCACCTCTTTGGAACAGGATTTATTCACCGGTGAGCTCATTTATAATTTTTGAGGCTTGTGGCGTTTAGTTTGTTCATCAAGGCAACAAAGAAGCCCTCTACACCAAATTTCTATTTAATGATGAGGAGATGGTCCCACCCCACCATATCAAAAGCGTTCTCTGAATCAAGACTAAGAATGAACACACGTGGAGCAGGAGCACCCACCAATCAGGGTTAGGTCAAATAATGTGGTAATGCTATATGACAGCTAGTCACTTTCTGACAATGTGAGCAGAGTCCCAAGCATTGACACCCATAGCTTAGTCGTGTTAAGTTAGTGGTGGTAACATCCTCCTAAGCCTGTGTGCTAAAATCAGTGTGTGTGTAGTTGGTAATGATAATGGCCTATAGGGCCCTGTTATGTTTGAATCCCTTCCTGGTTTGTGAATAATGCATATTCTTGCTTCTGTGAACCTCCTTGGTGGTATTTTCTTACCTAATTAGTATTCGTAAATACATATTCACTTCTGTAGGATCTTGTAAAATTTTGAACCAAAGCCATCAGGGTCAGAAGCTTTCCAGGTTTTCATTGCTTTTGCTTTTAAGAGCAAAAAGTCCTCTTTATTGTTATTGTGTCTGAGATCTGAAGCATTTTATTGCCTCCTAGAATGTGTGTTTATTGTATTGTTGATCTGTTGTAAGAACTAGAGAAATTTACACAAAAATTAGCAAAAACTTCAGCCATTTCTTCAGACCTGTTTGTGTACATTGTAATCGTCTATTGTTTTTATTTTGTGTATGTAACTTGGGGGTTGTTGATTATTGGTGGTTGTGGTCCATTAAAAGTACTTAACTTCATTTTAAAGCCCAAGCAACCCACAAATCAAGGAGTTTATTCTGAACCACAGTTTGCTTGTAGGGTCATGTGGGGAGAATGAAGCCGAGTGTGGTATCTACTTCACAATAAAACATTTTATATACATTTAATCTCACGCATATGTTTATTTCCATCCCATATTGTAAGCAACCTGATATTGATAGATGGAACTGGTTTATGCCTGGGGGAGCCAGATATTTAAATATGGTCAAGTGTAGTATCAGCATTTTATCTTGTGGTCCTCGTTTGACTTCTGAACTCTAACTATTTACATCTATATTTTTTAAGCTGCTTACTGTTAAGACTAAAAATATATCTGAAATATTAAGAACAGCCTATGTATATTACAAAATAATTTTGCAATTCTGCAATCTCTTGCTCAATAGACCCAAAAAATGTGCATTTGACATGATATCACATTCTTTCACAATCGAACACATTTGTTTTGCTGACATGTCAGTCACCCAGGCCATCACAATGAATATTTATTCTGTGTATTTTTGCTTTGTTTTTCAGTGGGTATTTCTCAGGCCACAGCCTCGGAAGAGGGCTTTGTAGATGTTGATGAAGATATAGCAGTATCACAGAGCCAGATGAACTTCATGTGTCCAATTACTCAGGTATATTGCTACAAAAAATGTACCTTTATCAAATTTACTTGTATTGGTTGTTCAAGTGCACATCTGTGAGAAAGATAGTATATTCCCCAGTCCACGGATAGAGTGCCATTGCCCATATTGTGAAGCCACCAAAATGCTCAGATTTATATTTTAGTCTTCTTATCCCCATCAGCTCTTTGTCCTCATTATATTGCATCTTGCGTGAGCACTGTTGCTTCTACTCCCCATGCTCCCAAAACATAACTCAAACTAAGAAGAAACTTTAAGATCCCCACTGTTTTTTTTCTGGTACATCATTTGTAGAGACAAGAAGGAATATTTTGCTGAACAGCATTACTTGAACAGTCAGATTTCCATTGAGTGAAGATCCCCATTGAGCTGCCATGTCTATTAATCAGTCTATAATAAGACACTAGTCAAGAATGGGCTGGATAAATAAGTCTGCAAGTTTTCAATCTTGCAGTGTGCATTGGGGAAAGCTCTATGGACTCTCAATTCTAAGCTCAAAGATAAGGCCATCCATCTTGTGTAATGTGTTAATATTGTTTTGCCTTGATCACAACGTATGTATAGCGCTACGGAATATGTTCGCGCGTTACAAATAAACACTTATAATCACGTTTAATAGTTATCAAAGTGTGTAACGCTCCCGCTGCGCATGCGCATTGGCAGCAGGAGGCTACACACTTTGACAACGGAGCATAGCATGCTGCGCATAGTACACCATGCAGTACATGCTCAATGCGTGCCACGACCGGGACAGATGGGGAGAGACAGGGGAGAGGGTGGGAGAAAGACATGGGGTGGGGGAGAGTGGGAGAGACACAGGAGGGAGAGGGAGGGAAGAGACACAGGGGAAGGAGAGGGGAGGAAGAGACACAGGGTAGGGGGTAGAGACACTTCAAATATTATCCCATCATTTTTGATGGGCAAGTTACCTGTAATAATAATAATTCCCTTAAGTTACATATAGACCATTCTTCACAATCTCTATTGGAGTTCAGTTAAAGTGTTAATTAAAGCTCATGAACCTTTTTTTTGGCAATTATTGCTTCCATGTAGTTGGAAATGACAAACCCAGTGAAAAATAAAGTGTGCGGTCACACGTACGAAAGAGAAGCTATTGAAAGGATGATTCAGAACCGGCATCAGAAGAAGAAGAAAGCTAGGTAAGTTCCCTAAAACGGTATTTGTTCTTTTTATTATTAATGGGCTCTTTTTGTAACATACATTTAAAACTTTGCTTCCCACTAAAATTATTCATGGTCGTTATTTCCCTTTTTCCTTAGGGTTTGTGTATTAAAGTGAATCTGACACCTCAAAATATAATTTTTAAATGAGTGTTGTTACTGCTTTCCAAAGTATACATCAAAAATATCAGGCAGAGTCAATCGAACATCCCAGATTTTTTCTGTAGTAAGGCTAGGTCTGGGTGAATTTTATGAAAATAACAGATTAACACCTTAAAGGAACACTATCATCCCAAAATTAAGTTGTTTAAGCTATTCCTAAAGAGAATAAAAATAGCCAGTGCGATGTAGAGCCAATGTTTCAATCTAATTAGCCGCTTTGGTGTGCTATTTAGTATCACATGCCTGCGTGTTTGATTCTGTGATGTCAAGAACAATATGCCAAGTGTTGTCTTGGAGTTAAATCGGCCCCCTGTCAGGCACTCTGAGCTATACATTAGTATGCAGGGCAGCTAATTACCATACAAAAGCCTTACAGATTATCTGAATATCTCAAAAATGATTTACTATACAGAAAAATTGCTAATATGGTATATAGACAGTTTCAGTGCTTCTTAATATAAAACCCAGTTGTTGGGGGTGACAGTGTCCTTTTAAATATACCACTGTAATTAGTCCCAACTGCAAATGGATTATTCATGAATTGGTCTACTGTATGCATACTGTTTAAGATGGTGTGGGTCTCTCTTTTGGCCCATGCCGATTAAGGAAAGAGGCTGATCAGTCCCCGGCATCCAAAAGTTGACAACAATTGGTGAAACATATAGTGAGGTTAGGGCTAGTGTTGATGTTTGTAGGTATAATTTTTCATTTAGCCTACAATATGTAGATAAAAACAGATAGCAGACAACAGCTCTATAACATTAATCGCTATAATTTGTAGTGTGATAGACAATGACAATAGTAGAATACGGATAGGAAAGTGTGGAGGGGCAGGAGGAGAAGGAAGTTTGCTGGAGATATGAGAGTTAAGAAGATGTTGTCTGATGTTGCAGCTATGTAAGTGATAGAAACAAGCACGTCAAAAAGTCAAAGGTGTTTGCGTGTGGACAGTATAGGTGGGTGAGCTTAGTGATTTAGGGTTGATTGTGAAGAGAGAGAGTAGCTGCTGAGTGAAAGACAGTAGTCTGGAAAGAGACAAGACTGGATTAGGAATGTTGCCTTCTATAAACTTAAGCAGTGGGGAATGGAGAGGTGGGAGTGAGGAGGGACCTTGAGAGAGAGAGGGTCAAAAAGATTTAATAAACAGTTTAAAACATAGCAGATGGGCCAGATAAGTAAGAACGCATTAAACATGGGGACCACCATGGTGCATACACAAGGAAATCTTATGTTTGTTTTCTGTGCATACACTAATAAAAACTGTATGCCGTTTAAAATAAGTAAAATATTTTTAAAAATCTTGGCTTTTAAACTGTCTGTGGTCTCCTAAAGCAGAGCTGCGTGTCTCTTCCTACCTTTGTTTATCAGGGCATTGCCAACTCTTCTTGTTTGCTGGACTAAAAATAAAGTCTGACCCGTATAGGTTTTGGCATGCTCAGTAAGAAGGGGCTCATTCAGTGTTACTGGGTGAGGCCGATGGGGTAACTGCAAACATGTTACAATAGAACTCTTACCTTTGTGTAGGCAGCGGGGTGGAGCTAATGATGTAATGGGGCAGGTTCAGTGACCTCAGCACAGCCTGCTTCTATGCTCCATGATGATCCAGTCCACAGACAGAGCTGGCCGCACCCCTGATAGACACAGGTAGAAGGATAAAGGCAGCTCTTTAAACTTCATACTGTTTTAATAGCCAATGCACAGCTAACAAACATATGAGCTTTACATGTAAATGCAGTACAGTGGTCCTTTAAGCAGTGGTATCATCGCAGTTGAAATTCCCAGCTTCAATATGGACACACGTCTATGGCAAAAACGGAGAAAAAAGATATTGTATGTAGTCAAATGAGTATCTGTATATATTTGCAGTCTTGTGAGTAAATTTAATTAAGGAGAAAATATACTGTTTTAGACAAGTCAAACAACTCCGGTATATTATATTTGTATATACAATGTATCAGGCAGGTGTGGGTTTCACTGCAGGGATTAATCCAGTTAAAAAATGGAGATGTCAGGTCTTGAATAGATCATAATTTACAAGCTCATACTAATGGAAAAAACAAAGAAAAAAAGAACGTTTTTTTGTTGCCGCAAGCAGAGTAGATGAGTGGACCTTGTGATTTTTGGTTCTTCCAGAATCTGCGAACACACTCTGTAAAGAGGCAGGTAGTTGAAAGATGATCTGGGTTATATAAAAGCTCTCTGCGACAAATGCATCCATTTTTTAAAAAAGTATTTCACTTAGTTTTCATCACTCTGAAATAAATACATTCAGTGTCCCTGTAATATATTAGTAGGATGCTTTGAACATATCATACAAACACTCATTATGAGTATGAAATATTTGGAGCTTGATTTTGAACATAGCTGCTTTCCTGACTACTTGCTCAATTACCATCTAGAAAAGTGTGAATGTAATGGTAACATTAGAGTATGGAGGAGTCGAATGGCACATACCTGCTTGTAATCATTTTAATATTATAGTATTTTTATGTCTAGCCTTACAGAGAGATGCAGGATAAATAGCATGCTGTGGTATATTAATATTTCTTAATATTTCTTATTTACTTAATAGATGCCCAAAGGTTGGCTGCGATCATTCCGACATGAAGATAACAGATCTAATTCCAGACACGGCACTAAAGAGAGCCATGGAAATTCAGAACAAACAGAAAAGTCGTCATTGAGACTACAAGTCAGCTGGCTACGTTCCTTACACAAAATAAAATGTTAAAATGAGTCCTGTGATATAAACTTCAGATTGCAAGTAGGTTGTGTAATGCTTTGTTATTGAATGTATTTGCAAGCACAGTTGAAGGTCTAAGTAAATAGCTAAGGGGAACTGCAAAATGATCTGCTTAAACTGTATAACACAACTGAAGAAAAATAATATTTTCTTTTCTCTTCCCTATAAACAGAATAGTTCTTATTTTCAATAAAACACTTATTTTGAAATGTGTCACTGTATCTGTTTTATTTTTTGTTAATAAAATTAGGATCTCTCTGCACCGACAAGATGACTTTGACCTGCACGCTCACATGCAAAAACTTTTAATAGACCCCTGTACTTTACTATCATCAAAGTACTTATTTGTAAATGAACATAACCACTGACCACCCACCATAGGGTTCCAAAACCTCGCCGATGTTAAACATCATGCAGAACAAGATATTATGAAAAATCTACCAAACGGTTCCTGAATAAGTGGACCACCATTTATCCACAATCTACACCAACTATAGGTCCTTCATAAAAGGCAATGGGCGCAGGGGGAGAGACAGGGAGCCCGTAAGTGAGGTTGTAAGCTAATTTGCTATTCAATTGGCGTCTTTTTGCGAGGGCTCTGAACAGCTTCCGAGTTATTTGAAAAAAATTACGAGTTTAACCGTCGCCAGCAGCCTGGCCTGCAAATCAATTTTCCCAAGCCTGCAAATGTTTTCACACCAGTAAACGGCAAATGAGACAGAGGGAGAAAGGGGAAAAGAGACACAGGGGAGGGAGGGGGGGAAAGAGACAGGGGAGGGAGTGGGGGGGGGGAGAGACACAGGAGTGGGGGGAAAGAGACACAGGGGAGGGAGAGGGGGAAAAGACAAGGGAGGAAGATTGGGGCAAAGAGATACAGGGGAGGGAGGAAAGAGACACAGGGAAGGGAGGGAGTAGCAGAAGAGACACCGGGGGGAGAAAAATGAAATATTATCCCCTCATTTGTGATGGGAGGCCCGCAATGGGTACCAATGGCCCTCATTACGAAACCTGCCATGGGTGCTGAAGGCGCTCATTGAAAGGCTCTCAGAGAGGAGAGAGAAGGAGGGTGAGGACACAGAACAAGGGAAGGAGAGAGACAGAAGCCGTGCATGGCGAGCATCGCATTGTGTGACAAACAGCATTGCGAGGCTTGAACATTTTATGGCGTCATTTATGACGGGCAAGTCGATAGTAACATTTTAAAGGACATAAATATATGTGCATTTCCTCACTGATACATGGAGAGACGTTCTCTGATAAGCGGGCTTGGCAAAACTTTAAAGGGATATGTAAGTGAGCTGGGTTTCAAATATTTCCTAATAAACAGCTACTGATTAGTAGAAATATATGTATTATGTGGAAAAGTTGAATGTACTTACATATTTAAATACTAATATCTGGATGTGCACACCCCTAGGAAGCTTACATAAAGAGTACCCTGCAGGGTACAGTGTGTGACCTCTAAAGGAAATGATGGTTGCTGGGGTCACAGCTGAAATTGCCCATAAGGAGACAGAGAGAGGAAAAAAAATAGACAGCAACTGCCAGATTGTGATACAATTTTTCAGTCTTTACTTCCTCCTGATTAGCCAAAACTATTTTTCAAGTTGTATACCAGTTTAGCCTGGGTTTGGAGGGTGTTAACCCTAGATTTCAACTGACAGAAAATAAAAGATATTTTGCTAACTTCAAGGTAAGTATTTAAATGCTTATTTTGGTATTTTTTCATGCAAAAAAAAAAAAAAAGTTTTGATACACCACTAATTCTCCTCTTATCAGATGCGCTCATAATCCAGCTCACTTACATATCCCTTTAAGACTACACAAAGGAGTAACCAAAGTCAAATTACGTAAAACATTGAGAGCAGATGCTAGAACTAGCTATATGTGGTTAAACCATGAGGACGAATATTCTTTAAGGACTTATAAGTAAGTGACCAGTGAGGTAAAAGAGGATGGAGTATCATGTGTGAATCGGAACTAAGCTTATAAAAGGTCTCTTTCAAGTCTTCCAGTTGGTAACTACACACTGCACCACAACCCACCACTTAGGCCTTACATAGTAATTTAGGTGGAAAAAAAGACTTTAGTCTATCAACTGCAACCTTTTTAGATCTCCTCTGATCTGCAATACGCAGATTTATTGTTAATTGATCCAGAGGAAGGCAAACAGAAAAAAAACAGTGAAACTTTGCCAATTGTCTCAACAGGGAAAAAATATAGAATTCCTTCCTGACCCAAGATACTGGTGATCGGATTCATCCCTGTATCAATACTCCTCTCTATTAATCCAGGATAGCCCGTAAGGCCCTTTTTATTTAAAAATATATCCAATCCGTTTTTAAAGTTATCTATCGAATCCGCTGTCGCCACCTCCTTTGGTAGAGAATTCCACAGATTAACCACCCTTACTGTGAAGAACCCTTTTTCTTTCTTTAAGGATGTCCCCTTGTCAGTTGAAAACCTCTTGGCACAAAAAGTTCCCTTGACAAAGCCTTGTATTGACCCTGGATATATTTATATAAGGTAATCATATCCCCTCTTAGACGCTTTTTTTTCTAGAGTAAATAAGTTTAATTTGGTTAGTCTTTCTTAATAAATTAGCCCCTCCATTCCCTTTATTAGCTTTGTTGCCCTTCTCTGTACTTTTTTCAGCTCTAAAATGTTTGTTTTATTTAGTGGTGCCCAAAATTGTACTCCATATTCCAAATGAGGGCATACTAGGGATTTGTATAGTGGGAGAATTATGTTTGCTTCACTTGCTTCTATACCCTTCTTAATACATGCCAATATTTTACTTGCCTTTGCAGATGCTGCTTGGCATTGAGCACTGTTACCTAGGCGGTTGTCCACAAGTACTCCCAAATCCCTTTCAATATCTGATACCCTAGATTTGCTCCACAAAGATTATAAATTGCATGGCTATTTTTCCTTCCCAGATGCATAACTTTACATGTATTCGTATTAAATCTCATCTGCCACTTAGATGCCCATTCCTCTAATTTATGCAAATCCCTTTGGAGGGAAAGTACATCATTTTCTGATTTAATTACCTTGCACAATTGTGTGTCATCAGCACAAATGAAGATACTACACTCCAATCCCACTTCCAAGTCATTAATAAATATGTTAAAAAGGAGGGGATCTAATACTGAACCCTGTTAACCCCACTTAACACATTAGTCCAATCCGAGTATGTTCCATTTACCACAACCCTTTGCTTCCTGTCTGTAGCCAGCTCTCAATCCATAAGCAAATATTTATGGCAATTCCTGTAACCCTTAGTTTGCTCAATAGTCTCCCATGTGGCACTGTATCAAAAGCCTTTGCAAAATCCAAATAGACTACATCCACTGAGTTACCTTGATCCAAGTTCCTACGAGCCTCCTCATGGAAACTAATTAGGTTTGTTTGACATGACCTATCCTTCATAAATCCATGTTGGCTCCTACTTATACAAGAATATGTCTATTCAAACAGGATTATATTATCCCTCATTAACCCTTCTAAAAGCTTTCCCACTACCGAAGTGAGGCTCACTGGTCTATAATTCCCCGGATTTTTAAAAATAGGTATCAACTCTGCTTTTCTCCAGTCATCTAGTGGAGACCTGTGTTGAGTGAATCCTGAAACATTAGATATAATGGTTTTGCTATTACAGAGCCCAGTTCCATCAGAACCCTTGGATGTATTCCATCAGAACCCAGGGCTTTATTAACATTTATTTTTTTCTTGTAGCTAACACATAGAATGTCTTCCTGCTAAATTAAGAAATGTTATATCTGTTACGATATTGATGATATAATGTATCAAATAATTTAATAAATTGATTTGTAGAAGGCAAAAAGTGTGTTTTTACACTTCGAATCTCAGGGGTGAGAGAATAATTATCATTATAATCGGAATCAATAATATGATTAATACTATAATGAATGAATAAAGTACATATTTGTAACTGTGTTAGAAAAGTAAACATTTACACTTTTCTAAACTTTTTATTGAGAAAGACTAAATATAACTGCAAAAATGTAAATGTGCAGAACAAATTTACCAGTGAAGTATCCTCTGCAAAAGAGAAACCATGGACCCCATATATGGCATTGAACATTTTTGGTCACACCAGTGAGGTGTAACTGGTCGCGTTATGCTCCATGATCTCAATCAAGGCTTTTAGGCTTTATCTGGAGTTAATATGATGAAGGAAGAGAGAGAATAAAAGAAAATGATAACAAGCGAGAAAATATAATGGCACACAAATTTCAGATGGAGCATAAAAAAAATTTGGGGGCAGTGGCAGAAGGAAGAGTCAACAACCTTTTATGAATGGAAAAAGTCACCATATATCCTACAAGAAGATATCCCAAAGGTATTTAAATTAGAGTGTAAGTGGCTGTTACTAGGGGGGTTCCATCCAAATATTTTGGCCCCTATTTAATTCCAAGCCGTAATTACATGTAACCCGACATTTTGGCTGCGGGTTACAATTTTTTTTTACATATATAGATGAATTCAATTGACTCTAACCTGTAATTACATGCTCACAGCCCCAAAACGCAAACTATGAACCCATAAGGAGCATTTCAGGACATGATCATGATCAATTAAGCAGGCCCGTAAGTTACATTTTAGACAGAGCCAATAGTAAATGAGACTGTTATCATGACGTCAGTAAAACATTACGTTTAAATTACAATCAATTTGTGTTTAGAAGTACGATTTGCCACACCAGAAATTTAGAAATCAATAAAAATCAATAAAGCATGTGTGCTAGTCCAGTCGGGTTCCATGACATGTATTATCTCCTTGATTCCTGGGATCGATATAACACGGAAATAAAACGTAAAACAAAAATGTTTCTATTGCAGATTTGCGTGTTTGAGACTGTGCAATTAATTCCAATGCCTTTCATTGCTTTCCCAGTATTTTTAAGTACAGTAGTGTGTGTTTATTTGCTTTTGCAGTGTTACGAACATGTGTTTAACCCACTTGCGAGTCCTCTCTAGTACTCGTGTTATTTGCCATTTATAGGTTTGAAGGCAATTGCAGGCTTGAATATGGATTTTGCGTCTTATGCACTGGTAACATTTACGAGCTTGAAACAACAAAGGAGGAGATAGGATGTTTTTGACCACTGCAGTGCTTTTGAGTGTGTAATTCGCAATTGGAATGAGAGTAGCTAAAACTAGCCAATTGAATATCAGTAACATTTACAGGCTCAATTGCGATTTGGACATTTGAATAGGGGCCTTTGTTTGTAAAATAATTAATTATTTAGCCAGCTACTAATCACAGATGAAGTTCTAAATAGAGTACCAATCCACAAAAGAAGAACTAGGGTAGGATTGGGGAAGTACAGCCAACTTGATCTGTAAATTAGGAAGCAATGGTTGCCTTTACTTAGTATTGATATTAATCTTTGAGCAACAGGTTATCAATAAAACCAGGAACACTGTTAGTGGTAACAAAGTGGGCACAGTTATATGACTCCATAAAGCTGCAGATCCCAGAATAGTTCTAGCCACAAAAAGGCAACTTTTTGTCTGTTTAATATTTTTTATTCTTGTTATTATAATGTTAGCCCTATTGAATCTGTTGATACTCTAAATATAAAATATAATAATAACTAGCGAATTGCCCGTCAAAAACTGACGGCAATAAGATTGTAAGGCAGGTAATGGTGTTTGGTTGCACATGAATTTTGTAATTAATAAAATAATAAATTAATATACTTTACCTATTTTGAAGTAATATATGCAGGAAGCATTGTGCTGAAGAGCTAACAATCTTTTTTGATGTTGCTGCAGCATACAATGTGTGTTTTTACTGCTGTGGAGCTGCTGTGTCAGCAATGTGTGCAGTGTGTAGTATAAATAGTGCGTGCGCGAGGAAAATCCGTTAGGGTAGCTGTGTACTTCCGCATTGTGTAAATTAGTGTTGTAAAATGGCGCCTAATGTGTGTGGTAGGCGGCAGAGGCTGATTTTGCGTCCTTGTTTTTGGACCTCGTATGGCTTTTTCGGAAAATCTGTATGTGTTTCGTGGCGTTTTGCGTGTTTAGGGTCCTGTAGCCTCATTTTCGTTTATTTCGGCGGCCATTTTATCTCTCGCTTAGGGGATTTTCGGGTGTCTAAACTCTTGAATTTCTACTTAAATGGTGGTGTAACTTCACTTTCAGAGGTCCTGCATTTGCATTAGATAAATCTATAGTTCCCAAAGTTGATTATTAATCTTGTTGTTATCTAAGCGTGTATTTATTATTAGTTAATTATCAGATAATTACATGATGTCTCTTTGCATCCAATGGTCAATTCAGTAGTGCAGTCCATGATTATTGGTATCAGTATTTCAAATATCTTAGGCCTCCACTTATCTATTACTTTTTCTGCAAAACCTAAATATTCTGTATTCAACTCCAAATCCGGACCTCTTCTTCTTGAGACAGATAGCTTTGTTAACCCCTTGATTTTGTCGGATTTGACCAAGCAAGCCTCAAATTGGCACAATGAAGATGTTTGCTTCCTCGTAGCAATGGATTTGAGACATTCAGGCATTTTTCTACAGGTACTCAGGCTTAGCATATTAGGAATATTTCAAGTGCTCAGGTGGCATTTTAGTAGTGTGCGTTATTTAGCAGTTGTCCTTGCCTTAGGCATATCCCAGACATGCTTACATTTTTAAAGGAACTGAATTGAGTATACAAGCCCAAAACTTGACTCTAATTCATAAACCACAACTAAGGAATTTCCATGTAGTTTTGTTATCTTCGCTTAATGTAATTAGTGAGACTCGTATATATCAGGTCTGGTTTTAAGCCATTTATTAATGAGAATGGACATATAGCTTGGTCCATATATATCATTTCAATCATCTACCATTTTGGATACTAGTTTTGACCTTGGCAGTTGGAGTGCAGCAGGTGGTCATATACCTGTGTGTGGTCTGTCACGCAAATCGCCATACTACAAAATACTTACTGGTATTAATGATTCTGCACTGCTATCCAAAAAGCCACTATAGTCCAAATTTGTATTGCATATTTATTTAAAAAGAGCAAAAACAAAAAATCAAAATAGAGGCCTCAATCAGAAATAACCTTCATAGGTTAGTTCAATGGACATTATAATCCACCGTGAGAGCAACCTCTTTTAGCCACATGTGTCCTTCACAGGGAGAAATATCCTGTAGTATATTAGTCTGGTCTCATGCAGTAGAGTGATCCAGCCCCAAAATACCAGGCAATTTTACCATGAACAGGAGAAACTGCAAACCCCAGATGTAAGTTTTGGCCTCCATGGGCCTCGTCAGTGAGCTGCAGCTCACTTTCCTAAGGTACATTGAGCAAGGGGTCCACATCTGGAGCCATTCTATTCACCTTAGGGAGACTAAGCCTCATGAGTGATTTGAATAAACAAAAAACTAATTGGAAAAAAGCATGTTTTATATATTACAGAAGTTTTCATTTGCAAAATTAACATTAAATCCAAACTGAAAAAGAGATAACAAACATTGTGTTTGATATGTTTAGCTTCATTATCAGATTTCAGAGGAAAACAAGGACACTTGGAGGGTCCTTTGTCTGATCTAATTTTACATTCAAAAGAATGGGGACATGCAGTGCTTTACTAAAGTATTCACCCCCTTGAATTTTTCCCTTTTTTGTTAAATTACAGCCTTAAATTCAATGTTTTGTTAATCTGAATTTTTATGTGATGGATCAGAACACAATAGTCTAAGTTGGTGAAGTGAAATGAGAAAAATATATACATAAATAATCAATAAATATTTTTTAGAAATAGAAAACAGAAAATTGGCATGTGCGTATGTATTCACCCCCTTTGTTATGAAGCCCATAAAAAGCTCTGGTGCAACCAATTACCTTCAGAAGTCACATAATTAGTGAAATGATGTCCACCTGTGTGCAATCTTAGTGTCACATGATCTGTCATTACATATACACACCTTTTTTGAAAGGCCCCAGAGACTGCAACGCCTAAGCAAGAGGCAACACTAACCAAACACTGCCATGAAGACCAAGGAACTCTCTAAACAAGTAAGGGACAATGTTGCTGAGAAGTACAAAACTTTGATGATCCACAGGAGCACCATCAAATCTATCATAACCAAATGGAAAGAACCAAATGGAAAGAACATGGCACAACAGCAAACCTGCCAAAAGGCGACCGCCCACCAAAACTCACGGACCGCGAAAGGAGGGCATTAATCAGAGAGGCAGCATAGAGACCTAAGGTAACCCTGGAGGAGCTGCACAGTTCCACAGCAGAGACTGGAGTATCTGTACATAGGACGACAATAAGCCGTACGCTCCAAAGAGTTGGCCAGAAGAAAGCCATTGCTTTAAACAACAAAATGGCACTTTTTGAGTTTGTGAAAAGGCATGTGGGAGACTCCCAAAATGTATGGAGCTCTCTGATGAGACTAAAATGTAAGTTTTCTGCCATCAAAGAAAACGCTATGTCTGGCATAAACCCAACACATTACATCACCCAAAGAACACCATCCCCACAGTGAAACATGGTGGTGGCAGCATCATGCTGTGGGGATGTCTTAGCAGCCGGGACTGAGAAACTGGTCAGAGTTGAGGGAAAGATGGATGGTGCTAAATACAGGGATATTCTTGAGCAAAACCTGTACCACTCTGTGCGTGATTTGACGCTAGGACGGAGGTTCACCTTCCAGCAGGACAATGACCCCAAACACACTGCTAAAGTAACACTTGAGTGGTTTAAGGGGAAACATGTAAATGTGTTGGACTGGCCTAGTCAAAGCCCAGACCTCAATCCAATAGAAAATCTGAGGTCAGACTTAAAGATTCGCTGTACACAAGCGCAAACCATTCAACTTGAAGGAGCTGGAGCAGTTTTGCAAGGAGAAATGGGTAAAAATCCCAGTGGTAACATGTGGCAACTCATAGAGACTTATCCAAAGCGACTTGGAGCTGTGATTACCGCAAAAGGTGACTCTACAAAGTATTGACTTTAGGGGGGTGAAAGGTTATGCACATTGACTTTTTCTATTATTTTGTCCTATTTGTTGTTTGCTTCAAAATAAAAAATAAAAAACATCTTCAAACTTGTGGGCATGTTCTGTAAATTAAATGATGCAAATTCTCAAACAATACATGTTAATTCCAGGTTGTGAGGCAACAGAACCCGAAAAATGCCAAGGGGGTGAATACTTTTGCAAGGCACTGTAAGTACAAGGTTCTTTCCATCCAGAGATTTACTAAGGTTTTGTTGTTCCCAATTCCTCCCTGTCTCACTTTAAAGGAATCTTGTATTTTAAAAATATCAGTTTTGTGTAATAACCAACAATATTTGTAGCTGTATAAGCCATGGGCATACTATAATCTTTAGAAAAAAAATATATATATATTTTTTTTTTTTTAATTGTGTGTTGAAAGATCTCATCTTCTCTGACTCAAGCGTTTTCTAATAGCTTGGAGCCCGAGGGCATATTCTTATGCACTGAATGGTGGGGGATTGTTAAACCCATTGTGATTTTGGAATTTAACACATGCCCCTTCCACCTCACATGCTGAGAATATAACTGCAAATATAACTGCAAGCCCTGCTCCTGCAGAAATATAAATGCCGTTTGTCACCAGAGTATCATGTCTTCCATAGAACAGCTGAGGCATCACTTTTTATTTTTTCTATATTTAAAAACAAGCAATAACATTTTCCTGCCCGGTTATGCTCTTGTAGTCATGTATTTTTAAACATATTTTTTTTTTAATCATAAAACCATCCTTTAGTGTAATATTTCTATACTATAGACAACTCATTTTCAAACAAATAAAAGCATTTGTTATGTTTCATATTATGTGGAAAACACCTAAAAAGTTTTGGACCATAGAGGCCCTTTAAAAGCATATTTGAGTTTCCTGGTTTATGAATGCAACTGATAGAAGAGAATCAGCAGTGTATGAAAACATTATTTTGTATGAAAAAAAATACTGAAATAAACATTTACAAACTCACCCTGATGTTTGCTAAATCTCTTGAGTTTGCAAGCAGTTACTCTTGTTAGTTAACACCGCTCAATATCTCTGCTAAAATTAGCATAAAATTCATAATTTGTTTTGGCCAATCACAGGCAGCTAATACCTTTTAATACACAATCAGTGATGGCAGTTTCTACAGGAAGGAATCATGGGATGTCATGAAGGAAGTATGAGGAGCTAGACACTGCTCTGTAGATCTCTGCATTGAGCTGTTGCCGACTTGAAGGTTAAAATCGGTACACAAATGCAGTGTTTCTATTGGTAGGTACACTGTGTGTGTGTAAGCAGCTCTAGGGGTGTGGAAAACAAGTTTTATTTTTAAATAAAATTAGTTTGTACGTGTATATAATGAATCAATATAATGTGTGTGTCTGATATAAGCAGCAAGTGTTAGATTAGAGAGAGGTAAAAACAGAGAAACTTAGAAAAAACCTTTAACATTTTATTTTTTTTAACTTTGACTAATGTATCCTTGTGCCAGCTCTTGATCTCATGCTGTAGATATGTATAGTTTCTTGTGACTCATGCACTTAGTGAATGTATGTCTGACCAGGATATAGGAGGAGGAAGGGATAAGATCTGAGAGGCCACAGGAAGGTGCTCTGATGGGTGAAGTGCAGCCAAAGAGGAGGATGAGGTCAGCACTTATAGGAAGGGGCTCTAGAGATGGACAGGAGGAGACCACTCAAGGAGGAAGCTGGATGATCTGATAAGGAGAACTATCTTAAGATTTTGATGAGTTGTCAGTTGGTCACTTACTAAAATGAAGGAAAAGCTCAATAAAATGTTTTTATTTCTGTACTCATGGAACCTGCTCTGTACCATCATGTAGAGCAGTGAAATCAAGTGGAGAATATATTTAAAAATGTTTTATTTGATGCTTTTATTCAACTAGTTGTAAATGGTGCACTGTGTTATCTTTTAATGCCTTCATCGTGTCTATTATTTTGTATTATCTACACTTTAGCTGCAATGGATGATGTATTGAACTAAGAGAGAAACATTACAAATGTCTCCTATATTTGTATATACTCTTCAGAGCAATAATACATTTCAGCTTTTTCCTTTGCTGTTAGTATGTCCCCCGAAAGCAAAGGAAAAATGTTAACAGTTTTATTGGAACTAATAGAATGCATGTGTATTTGCAGAAAGCTTGTTATGTTTGGTCCTTTCATACCCTGATAAATCAAGCAAACTGCATTTGGTGGAAAAACAAGGTTATATGTAAACTCATAAAGCTGCAAATGCATAAATTATAGAAATGTATAGTTCTTTCACTTAGTCTTCCTTCGGTGCTCTGTTGCCAATTAAATAGAGCCTGGAAGGTCGGAGTTCATAAGACAATCAGATTCAGGATGATGGAGTCTTCAGGCTTGGAGGGTCATGGGAGTTGAAGGTTAGTATGAAAGAGGTATCCTTAAGTATTCCTGACTGTTTTTAACCTTCAGACCACTGTATTATGAAAAAACAAATACTGAATATATATATACTAGCGACTTCCCCGTCAAAAATGACTGCAATAAAACTGTAAGCCAGGCAATGCTGTTTGCCACACAATGTTATGCTTTTGCTTCTCTGAGCACCTTGGGAGCTCATTGCATGGCTTGCAATGAGCGCCTTAGCCGCTCACTGCGGACCTTTCCTTCTGCCTACTGTACGGGCCGCTCATTGCAGGGTTCAGTAACCTGCAAGTGTTGTGCTTGGGAATGCCATGTGTCTCTTTTCAGCATCTCCCCCTGTATCTCTGCTGAATGTTTGTGTGGCACGTGCTGACTTTGTTTTATTTTCAATGTCCTACGTGCCTGGCATTGTTCGTGTGCGTAACTGTCTTTGCCATTGTGTATTTTCTAAGTCCCGCGTGCCTGGCTTTGCTCAGCCTCTTTTTCATCCAGTTTCCGATTTTTTGTAACCTCACTCCCAGGTTTTCTTGCATTCCACCTGTGCTGTGTGTGAGTCTTTTCATTTATTTATTTTATTTTTCTTGTTTTTAGACTTTTTTGATTTTCTCGGTTCGGCCGTTAACTTCTTATTTTTCCGAGGTCAGATTTTTTGCCCCCGAGGTCGGATTTTTTTCCCTAAGTCTTGCGTTCCTCAACTGCTTGCAGTGCCTTTGTCGTCATGTATTTTTACAGTCCGTTGTTCGTGTAAGTGTTACTGTCTTTGCCGTCGTGTATTTTCTAAGTCCTGCATGCCTGGCTTTGCTCAGCCTCGTTTTCATGTAGTTTCAGGTTATTTTAAGTTTTTTTCGCCATTTTTTTTCTTGCTTAGCTGATTTTCGAGTGACGAAACACAGCAAAAAAGGTTTTAAATCGCTTGCAACTTCACTCCCAGGCTTCCTGGCTCTCCCCCTGTGCTGTGTATGAGTCTGTTGTAATTTATTTTTTATTATTTTTTTTTTGTTTTTGTATTTTAAGATTTCTGCGTTTCAGCCGTTAACTTCGTTTTTTTCTGAGGTCAGATTTATTTGCCCCCGAGATTCTGAGTTCGGATATTTTTATCTAAGTCCCGCTTCTCCAACTGCTTGCAGCCTAAGTCCCGCATTCCTCAACTGCTTGCAGCTTAAGTCCTGCGTGCCTCAACTGCTCGCCTCGCAGGCACGCCTTCGGCGCTCATTTCAATTTAAGTCACACGGGCTTCAATGCCTCAACTGCTTGCCTTGCTTCGCAAGGCTCGCAGGAGCACCTTTGGCGCTCATATCAGCCTAAGTCCTGGGTGCTTCAATGCCTCAACTGCTCACTTTGAGAGGCTCGCAGGGCAATGAGCGCCTTTGGTGCTCATTGTCTAAGACCTGAAAGCTCAGAAAGCTTCAAAGCCTCAACAGCTCGCCTCGCTATGTGCGGCTCTCAGTTGGGGCCCTCTGGGTCGCAAACGTCTCGCCTCGCAAATCGCAGTGTGAGAAATATTATATGTATATATATATATATATCCTCGTTCAGGCGTTTCCGACTCTCCATGACCTCATGGATCGCAACACACCAGGACATGGTCATGCTGATCCACTTGGTATTCATGGCATAGATACTGGAGTGGGTACAGCTTCTAGGTGGTCTCTCATCCAAGTACTGACCTGGGCCAACCCTGCTCGGCTTCAAGGTGGTGTGGCCTCTTGGTTCCCTGACTTGGGATCAAACTCAGGTTGCAGCAGTGAATGCACCGAATCCTTACCACTGGGCCACCAGGGAATATTTACAAATATTTGAAAACTTTGAATCTGCATAATTAAGCAGAGAAGAAGTCATAAATCATGTTTTTAATTTCAAACAAAATTGCATATTTGGAGATAAATACTGCCTTCTATTGACACAAGCTGCCTTCTTCTGGGCCTGTGACGGGAAAAGGATGTGATGTAAATTTCAATGAGATCCAATTATGTAACAAAGTCTTATGACTTGTTCCCTCGGGTATTAGATAAAAAAAATTACACCCTCATGATTCAGCTCTCAGGAAGTGATATAACAAAGATTGTGTCGTCTATTCATAAAGAACATTCAAAAATTCAGATTTTCTCTAAAAATGTATCTATGTTCATGGCTTATGCAACTGGTAATGTTGTTAGTTTGTTACATACGTCACAATCAACCTTCTTTTTTCCTGAACTCAGTGGTCCTTTAGTTTGTTAATATGAGAGATTTATCTCCATTAAAATAATTCACTATGGATCTTACCACACTGTATTGGATAGCTGAAGAAGGAGCTTGCCTGGAAATGAAGATCAATATAGTTAAAAAAAAAAACTTATTTCTGACTCCATGAAATACAGTTATTACACTGCATTCTGGGAACCTGGGCAGGGACATGCAAATGAGCCCATAAAGTCTTCATTTTTGCAATCCAATACCCTTGTTAACATGGCTCCTATTAAGCATATGCCTGCTGTATTACACAGCTTTAAGCAAAGCCCAGGATAGATCATGAACAAGCCAGGAAACCTATCCACGTACAGCTGTTTCAAGTTTACTTCCTCTCATCAGCGTGGGGCCGGTTCCTTAGCTTGTGCAGTAGATTTTTTTGAGGAGGTAGTTTACCACAACAATCATTTAAGGTGGGAAAAAGAGCGATAGAAGCCCTGCACTGTACAGTAGTACAGTAAATAAATATTACATTTGTGTTCACATTTTGAACGGAAATTAAAAAACTTGTTTACTTCCCAGAATTCCGAGAAATACAGTTATTACACTGCATTCTGGGAACCTTGGCAGAGATATGCAAATTAGCCCACAAAGGCTTCACTCTTGTAATCCAATACCATTTTAAACTTCCTTTAGGCATATGCCTGCTGTATTTTACAGTTTTAAGCAAAGCCCAGGACGTATTATGCATATATGTATATAGTTATATATTTCAGATATATTCTGATGAACACAGTCTTCTAATTTTTACATTACAAAAATATTTGCCCATTATCAAGTTTAGTTTGGTTTAAAATAGCAGATTTAAAAATTACCAAAGTTGTGTTTTGTGGGAAAATATATTAAGTAAAACGTAATTAAAACGAACAGGAAATGCACAGCGAATATGCACGTCTGTAGATTTAATTAGCAGACAAGTCCCAGATCAGTTAAAGACATATATAAGTTTTCTGGATTATGAGTGCATCTGATAGAGGAGAATCAGTAGTGTATGGAAAAAAAAATTGCATGGAAAAAATACCAGAATAAATATTTAAACACTTATCTTGAAGTTAGCAAAATGTCTCGTAATTTATGTCAGTTGAAAATTAGAGATAACACCCCCTTGAAACCCAGGCTAAATTAGCATAAAATTCATAATTTATTTTGACCAATCAAAAGGAGGCTCAGGCAACTGATATATTTGTATCAAGCTCTGGGGTTCATTGCTGTGCTGTAAAGTCTCTCTACCAAAAAGGTCAAATGTACCTAGCTGATTCTCCTCTGTATACTTGGTTATGTAAGCTCATGTGGGTGTGCAAAGCTGGATTTTACTTTCCTGTCTATAAATTTGTGAGTACACTGAACTTATCTATATAAATCATATTTTTCTGATAATCACTACCTGTTTCTTACCAAACAATTTAAACCTTTTTTAAGCATTCGTATCAGTTATCTTTTTGTTTTTTATTGCTTTGAAAGTTTCTTTTGAAAAAGAAAAACACAGAGTGATACATTACCAAATACTTTTTCAGATGCAACAAAGAGAAACATGCTTTCAGTGTCCCTTTAAAGTCTGCTATGGTCTTATGTATATACTGTTTTGAAGACCTATTCTTGAACATGGGCTAAATGTTTGCAGAATGTTAAAAAAATATCTAACAGTGTCTAATTTATTACTTTTTATATGGAAATATGCTGTTGAGGAAACTACCATTTTGATTTCTGCTAATCAGCTTAATGAAAGGAGAGAGAACAATCTTAATTTTATTAATACAGTCTTTAATGTGCAATTATGCTGCCGTGGAAGCTGCCATTTTTGATTCCACTGATCTGCTTCCTGAGGTGGGAGGAGATTTTGCATGGGAAGCTTATATCTGCACTATGGGAATATGGCAGCTAAAACTGCCAGTGTTTTAAACTAGACCGTACAGACTGGAAGGTTTGATCATGAGGCCAAAGGTCAAATATTTGTCCATATCAGAAGATAGGATTCCCTAGAGGAGACTCTGACATTGGGAACGAAGGAGATGGCAGAGGTGGAAATGGATAGATGAGGTCAATGAAGCAATGAACATGAGTGTGAGTGAGCTGTGGATGTGCCTGGTGTGCTGTGGTCCATAGGATCATGGAGAGTCAGACATGGCAGTCGGCATTCCTTACATTCCGACTAAAACTTGTATTTTAGGAACGAAAGCAATGTACAGTAAACAGAATCAATAGACAACCAGAAGTATCTCTATTACAGATGTCTGTGTTGCATTTCCATCACATTTCCAACATCTGTCATCTCGATATCCATTAAGGAATATTTCCAGTAAATATCTCAGAGCTTTAGGTCAATTCTTGGACAACGTCTATTTAAGTAGAATTCATGAATGGGCAAGTTGTGGGAATTGGATCTGATATAGACAGAGTTTGGAGACAGATGGACGTCAAAGTATAGACACATTAATATAACACTGATGTGATGCAACTTACTGTAGTTTATCATATATCAAAATATATTTTATATTCCTGTAATTAATGTAAAACGTTCAAAAAGGTTTCACAGGATTTAAAGGACCACTGTAGTTTGGGGAGAACGTCGCATGGTTGTGAAGTATGTAACAAACTGACAGCATTATAACATAGTGGATATGTAAGCCATTAGCACAAAGGCCTAATTACAGAATATTTTACTTTAGCAGCCTCATTCTATTCGGGGCAGTAACTCCATCGCAGATTGACAATTTTCTACGATTCCGTTTGCGTGCCCAAGTAGGTCTACTTTTACTCTGCTATTCATTTGTCTGGGCCTGAAAGTTAGGCGCGTTAGAATTGGAAACCATGTTCTCGGCAGTAGCATTTGCAGTCTTGAACATGATTGCGGACGCAAGCCCGTAACTTGTGGTTCAAGCTCAAAAAATCGGAGCACTTTAAAAGCAAATGCAAATTCAATACAGCACTGTAAATGATGGGGAACACAAGAGGTGACATTAGAATTAAAAGCACAACATTCTTAAGCTCGCACATCGGCAATATAGAATACTTTATGCTGCCGGCACTGGGGAGCTACAGTTCATTGAAGGAACCATGAATGCCAACATGTACTGTGACATACTAAAGCAGAGCATAATCCCTTCCTTTCGGAGACTGGGCCGCAGGGCAGTATTCCAACATGGTAATGACCCCAAACACACCCCCAAGACGACCACGCCTTGCTAAAGAAGCTGAAGGTAAAGGTGATGGACTGGCCAAGCATGTCACCAGACCTAAACCCCATTGAGCATCTCTGGGTCATCCTCAAACGGAAGGTGGGGGAGTGCAAGGTCTCTAACATCCACCAGCTCCGTGATGTCATCATGGAGGAGTGAAAGAGGACTCCAGTGGCAACCTGTGAAGCTCTGGTGAAATACATGCCCATAAGGGTTAAGGCAGTGCTGGAAAATAATGGTGGTCACACAAAATATTGACACTTTGGGCCCAATTTGGACATTTCCACTTAGGGGTGTACTCACTTTTGTTGCCAATGGTTTAGACATTAATGGCTGTGTGTTGAGTTATTTTGAGGGGACAGTATATTTGCACTGATATACAGGCTGCACACTTACTACTTTACATTGTAGCAGAGGGTCATTTCTTCAGTGTTGTCACATGAAAAGATATAATAAAATATTTACAAAAATGTGAGGGGTTTACTCAGTTTTGTGAGATATTGTGTATATATATATATTTTACATATATATTATATATACAGTAAATTGTGAGCAGTGCGGGCTTGCCAAAAGTTGCTGGTAAACGCCATGGTAAAATTGCGCCAAAGGCACTATTGAGCTGGTAGAGATGAGCGCAGCAGACCCGCGGGTCTTAGGCAATGAGCGCAGAAGGCGGTGGAGATGTGCGCCACAGCCGCTCATCCCGAGACACGCAGGACTTAAATAAAAAGAGCACAGAAGGCGCTCATCGCAACTTAGCGACGCCTGTGAAATTATGGCCCGTATGACTTGGGACTTAGCGACGGCCGAGAAATTATGGCCCACAAAAATACGCATTTAACAGCCGAACCGCCAAACTGCAAAAACACACAAATATGCCTCAAATTTACTCACAGACAGCTCAGGGGGAGTGCCATGGAGCCTGTGAGGGAGGTTGCAAGTTAATTTGAGGCATATTTTGGATTTTTTTCGATTGAAAAGCGCTGAAGCAAGAAAAAAAATGGCGTCCGAAAAAAATTAAACAAAACGAAAACCAGGCCGAAGGACGTAAATACCAACCCTAAGCACTAAGAATTAACGCTAAACAGTAACACTTAATCAAAGCCAGTGACACTTAACCCAAGGTAGTAACACAGGGAAAGAGGCCTACAATGAGTGCCAAGGGTGCGCAAGTCTGAGCCCTATAAAGTACACAGGGGGAGAGGCTTGCAATGAGCGCCGAAGGCGCTCCTCGTGGGGCTTGCAATGAGCACCAAAGGCGCTCAAAGTGAGCCACGCGATGAGTGCCAAAGGCGCTCAACACAGGGTTCGCGATGAGCACCGAAGCTGCTCAGAGGGGCCATAACCTCACATTCGGTAGCAAACAGCATTACCATGGCTTCAAATTTTATTGCCGTAATTTTTTGACGTGCAAGTCGCTAGTGTATAAATATAAATATATATATAAATATATATATATATATATATATATATACTAGAAAATTGCCCGTCAAAAAATGACGGTCATAAAATTGTAAGGCAGGTAATGCTGTTTGCCACACAATGTAAGGCTTTTGGTCCTCTGAGTACCTTTGGCTCTCATTGCAAGCCTCTCCCCTCATGTACTTTTGGTGGTCTGAGCACCTTCAGTGCTCATTGCAAGCACAGGCTGAGCGCCTTTGGCGCTCATTGCAAGCCTCTTCCCTCATGTACTTTTGCTCCTCTGAGTAACATTTTTTTTTATTGGTCTTTTTTTGTGGATGTGCGCTGTTTAGCCATTAACTTGGTATTTTTTCAACCTCAGATTTTTTTTTTAAGTCCTGTGGCTTGTATTTATTTTTTTCTAAGTCCCGACTAAGAGTCTGACTAAGTGATAATTAGGCAAGGAAAATGTCATAAAGCTCATTTTTAATTAGAAATACGTTTTGTTGTTTGGTTCCTGGGCTGCATTTGTGAGGAGGATGTTTACATTGCTGCAGGAGCAAGCTTGCAGTTAACCTTGTGAGCTTCTGCTACTGAGCATTTACAACTAAATGTGGTAGGTGTCAAATACCAAAAACCCTAATTATATAACAAATCCTCCTTCCCTCTCCTTCCTCCCCACCCATCCCTCCACTGTTGAGTATACAGTCTATAAGTGCATGGTAGCGCTGAAGCCAAAGATGAAACCTGCTACAAACAGAAACTGCTAAAATTAACTTAGATTTCTGCTCATGGCATTGTTGTTGTTCAGTCGTTCAGCAGTGTCCGACTCTCTGTGACTTTATATACATAAGGTTTTCTTGATTAAGATACTGGAGTGAGTTGGCGGTTATTTCTCCACTGCAATTTGTCTGACCTCTGTACTATGACCTGGCCATCTTGGGTGACCCTACATGGTATATCTCACAGTGTCATTGAGGTACACAAGCCTCTTCACCACAACAAGGCAGAGATCCAGAAGGGGCTCATGGCACATACATCTGCTATTGTCGTTATTCTGTTCCATAATTCACAAATGTGCGTTTTTTCAAACTTTTAATACTGAAATTTCCCCTAAATCTGACCTTTCATTTAACTCCCTTGTAAACAAAATCTGGGGGTGATATATTTTCTATAAATTGCCTGTTTTTTCCTACACTCAGTTTTGTTATTACTACAATGGAAAAAGATATATGAGGTTGTGTGAAGTTCCTCATCAGACCCTGCCAGACAGGTGAAGTGAGACAGGCTGCAGGTAGCTATGAGAAAGCAGCCGGTGAGTCACGCACATAGAGAAGTGGGCGCGCTCGCCGCAGGCTGGAGGAACCTACCACAGAAGCTGTAGTGAAAGTCCTATTTATATCTCATATATCAGACCATCAGGTCCCGGCTCAGAAAAGAACTACCATAACCCCTTCTCTGCCAGAGCCGTGCAAATGACTCTGCGGCACGCAGAGGGTTAAAAAGTTGTGCAGGACAGTTTACAGCTATTATTATTAAAGTGTTTTCATTTTTATTTATCATTTTTAAACTTACATTGAATATTGCAGTTTTTACCCGCCAGTCAGCATTTCTGATCCACCAACTATACAGTGACTGATATATGTTTTTAATAGGTGTTTATTACAGATTATTCTGGTCGCTTTCTTTGTAAAGCCCAGTGAGAGACTAGTCTGGTTAGGCTAATTAATCTCCGGGGTCTGAGCATGCTCATTCTCTTCACTTACACTAGGCTTTATACTGAAAAAATACAACCAGAGTCCTAGGGGGTAATTAACATTTATTGTCAGTGATCACATGATCTCATGATTTGCTCAGTGGGTGGATCAGAAAAAATATCAGGTAAAACGTCAGTGGTAGTCCAGTGTTCGGAATTGGTGCTCTCACCGCTGCAACCTGGGTTCCATTCCAGTTAGGGAGCCAAGAGGTCACAACACCTTGAAGCCATCGAGGAATACTAGGAGCTGTATGCTGTGGCCCACTGGAGAAGGAACTGGCAACCCACTCCAGTATCTCTGCCATGAATGCCTAGTGGATAAGCATGGTGTGTTGCAGTGTCGGACACAACTGAACAACATAAAACCACATGATTACTGTAGGAAACTCAGCATTCAGTTAATAATAGTAATATATTATTAATTATAGTAATTAAAGTTTTACCATAGTTTGAATATTTGTATATATTATATATAGACACATATACTATGGCGCTGTGTGCATGTATTCATATTTATACTAATGTCTGTGTCTATGTGTCTTTCTCAGGTCCCTGGGCACCATATACCACAGATCTCTCGGGAGGGTGGTTTAGCAGCGTATTTAATATAAACAAATAATTTTGAGGACATGCTATTCTAAAGCAAACCTCCATGTTCTAAAGCATCAAGCACAGCATTTATTAATAATGTAAAAATAAAATACTCGTACATTACAGGTACAAACCCTGCAGCGCTTCATTACAGAAGCGGTTTGTTAAAACTTCCTCTTAAACCAATAGATGTAAATGCAAAAAGTTCCAAAATTATTTGGGTGCCTCATATCTTTATATCTATATATAATATAGCTGTTTTAATATGACTTTTTATAGTATCCATGATATATGGATATATTCTAATTAATAATAAGTTCTGAAATCTGCACAGACATAACACAATTAGGTCCTATCCTGTTTTATGTGCGGCACTGTTTGCGATCCGCCGCATGCACATGTTCGCCCCGTCGAGTTGCGACACGTTGGGGGAGAGAATAGTTATTTTGCAATACTGCGGCAGCGCACTTGAACATAATTAGACATTAGTCAATAACATACAGTTGCTTAGTTGTTCAGTTGGATCCATCTCTTTGTGACACTATGGACCGCAGCACGCCAGACACAATCATTCTGTCTCTGGTTGTGCTAATCAATAAGGTTATCTTGGCAAAGATTCTGGAGTGGGTTGCAAGTTCCTTCTCCAGTGGACTGCAATTTGTCTGACATCTTTGCTATGAGCTGTCCATCTTGGGTGACCCAACATGGTATAGCTCACAGCTTCATTGAGGTACACAAGCTCCTTCACCACAACAAGGTAGCGATCCAGAAGGGGAACATATCGAATTCAGTATCAAACATTAGCTTTTAGACCTGCGGTTGGCTGCCATTGTTCACCCTTTTGAGCCCATCAATGTGGTTTGAGCCGCTCTGGCTGATAGACAGTACTAATTGGTCAGAGACAAGCCATTCTCTAGACAGTGTTCTTTATTAGTTGCCTTCCAGACAAAGCTGTTAATCTGTTTCATGCCAAGTGATACCACAATAAAGGACCATGTTAGCGGCCTTATAAAGTGCCTTCTATAGAATAATTAGGTAGGGCTTGATAAGAAAGAAAAACCTTTATTAAACTTTTACTGTTCACTTAACTAATTACTATTTTCCAATCATGCCCAGGCTATATAAGCTCTAGATCTTTCCACCCCCTGAATGAAGTATTAAGTATTGTATTTTCCCCTGGAGTCAGCAAGTTTTTCTCATATGGACAAGAATGAAACCTCCAAACCCTGGGAGGATTTTTGTGCATGGTTTTATTTACATTGTTCAATTATACCCCTTTGTTGTTTGTTTGTTTGTTGTTGTTTTTTTTTATTTATTCTTAATAACAATGTACTATTAAATTTACCTTAATTTTCTTGACATTGAAAATAGACAATATAATAATAATAATATATTTAGTTTCCTATTTAGTTTCCTATTATTAATTTGAGCCCCAAACTGAGATAATAAATGTTGTCCAAGATTCAAGTTATTGGGTTGGCTCGACCGTATAAACAAAATATAATTTTCCTTGGGCTCCACACATTTTTTTCTAATGTATATTTTAAAAACAGATTCAACTGTTATATTTTTAAATGAAAGTATGAAATACTGCCTAGGTGAATAAGTTTACCCTTGACAGGTTAGTGTTGTTTCTTTTTATTCTATCATCTGAAATATATTAACTCTCTCTTTTGAGAAAATGAATACCAGTGAAAATAAATAAAATATGTTATTGAGAATACTTTTATTTATATATTGTTTAGTTTTATTGGGAATGTAATAAAGTTAATTATCAATATCAACATTTCTCAGTTTTGTTTATATTGAATGGTACGTTGGATGGTCAGGAATTGTTGGTCAGACTATAGATTGATCAGGACAGGAGTCAGAATGTGTGCCCAAATCGAAGCCGGAGTGTGGAGTAGGAGATGTGCCCGGTTCTCAGGTTGAATAGGCCTGGGTTCAGATAGAAGCAGGAGGGTGGAGTAGAAGATGGGCCTGGGGCCTCAGTTGGAGTAGGCCTGGGCTCAGATAGAAGCAGGAGGGTGAAGTAGAAGATGGGTCTGTGGCCTCAGCTGGAGTAGGTCTGTGCTCAGATAGAAGCAGTAGTGTGAAGCAGGAGATGTGTCTGGGTCATTAGCTGGAGTAGGCTTGTGCCCAAATTGAATCAGGAGCATAGAGTAGGAAATGTGCCTGGGTCCTCAACTTGAATAGGGCTGGGTTCAGATCGAAGCAACAGTGTGGAGTATGATATGTGCCTGGATCCTCAGCCTGAATAGGCCTGGGTTCAGATAGAAGCAGGAGGGTGGAGTAGAAGATGGGCCTTGGTCCTCAGCTGCAGTAGGCCTGAGTTCAGATAGAAGCAGGAGGATGGTGTAGAAGATGGGCCTGGGGCCTTAGCTAGAGAAGGCCTGGGTTCATATAGAAGCAGGAGGATGGAGTAGAAGATGGGCCTGGGGCCTCAGCGGCAGTAGGCCTGAGTTCAGATAGAAGCAGGAGGGTGAAGTAGAAGATGGGCCTGGGGCCTTAGCTGCAGTAGGCCTGAGTTCAGATAGAAGCAGGAGGATGGCGTAGAAGATGGGCCTGGGGCCTTAGCTAGAGAAGGCCTGGGTTCAGATAGAAGCAGGAGGATGGAGTAGAAGATGGGCCTGGGGCCTCAGCTGCAGTAGGCCTGAGTTCAGATAGAAGCAGAAGGATGGAGTAGAAGATGGGCCTGGGGCCTTAGCTAGAGAAGGCCTGGGTTCATATAGAAGCAGGAGGATGGAGTAGAAGATGGGCCTGGGGCCTTAGCTAGAGAAGGCCTGGGTTCATATAGAAGCAGGAGGATGGAGTAGAAGATGGGCCTGGGGCCTTAGCTAGAGAAGGCCTGGGTTCAGATAGAAGCAGGAGGATGGAGTAGAAGATGGGCCTGGGGCCTTAGCTAGAGAAGGCCTGGCTTCAGATAGAAGCAGGAGGGTGGAGTAGAAGATATGTATGGAGCCTCAGCTGGAGCAGGCTTGGGCCTAAATAGAAGGAGATGTGCCTGAGTTTACTTGACAAGAAGCATATAATAATAATAATTATAACAAAGCAATTCGTATTTTATAATTTCAAGGCATATACATTTTCAATATATATCACATATAATGGTTGTCAAACTACGAGACGTTGTCACGCTTTGCGAGGTGCATACGACTTAGGTGCGAAGCAAGGCGAGCCGTTAACCGTAGGTGAGCTGTTAAACCATAGCACTTAGCCGATGCGAGCCTCGCGGAGCGAGGCAAGCCATTAAAATATGAGACGCTAAATTTTACGAGATTAGCGGCTGAACAAAACCCGAAAAACCCGAAAAACACACTAAATACACCAAAGAAAATTACTAAAACATCACAAACAGCATGGGGCATGAGCCAGGACGTCTGTGAGTGAGGTGGAATGCGAATTTAACTTGATTTGGACGATTTTCACCACACAAAAATTGCCTAAGCAAGGAAAAAATGGCCGCCGGAAAAAACGAGGCTACACGACCCCGGACTGCGCAAAACACTGCAAAAAGCATAGCACTTTACACATCACGCTACGACCTACAAAATACACTATTACAAAAGCCGGAAAAGGCTCACGAGACGCGTACCACATTACTAACATTACAACTATACAATGCAGCTTTACACAATAAACCAACGGTTTTACCTAGCGCACGCAGCCTCTTTAGAATGCACACTTGGGACATTCATTACACTTTATAAGCAGGGCACCAACACTCACAATGTATATTCTATGCAGACGCAAAATACAAACAGAGTGTTAGCTCTTCAGCCTATTGCTCGCTGCATATATCAATTATAAATAATTAAAGTATATTAATTTATTGAATAAATCATTAATTATTACTTAATTAATTAATTAAATAAATCATTAATTATTACCTAACTACATATACATACAAATATATATCTCTCTCAGAGAACCAAAAGTACACGACAGGAGAGGCTCGCAATGAGCGCCGAAGGTCTTCACAGTACAAAACGGTTTCAATTATGTCTCAAACAGCATTCCCATGGCTTCAAATTTTATTGCCCCGTTATTTTTGACGGGCAAGTCGCTAGTTCTAATATAATTTTAGATCATTTTCTATTTACTCCAACAGGAACAACACATCTAGACTACAGTACTAATTTCTGTAATTACAATTTCTTAATTATATAGGGAATTGCAGGCAATATGTTCAGAGCAAGTGCAATATTCATGAGAAATCTCCAGCAATGTTTATCTGCGGCCCATGTTATTTCAGTAGGAAGGAATGGAGATAGCTGAATAGTGAGCACTTGTGCGCAGAGCATTTCTCCATGTTGCATCATGTACATTTTCTGGAGGTCATCCCAAATATGAAAAGCAAATATCAATGTGTCCCTGTGCTAGACAAACTTTAAGAGCATTCCTCCAGAAGAGTCCTTTGTGTACATAATACAGCATTAATATGTATAATATGTGTACTTTACGGCATAGTGTTTTTTAACCCCGCAATGTCTTCTTCACCTGTAATGCCAATAGACAGACAAGTGTTATCTTTATAGTATGCTGCTATGGAGAGCTTGATAACGTGCAAAAGGTTTTCATAAAGTTACAAATAAATAAATTATTAAATGTTAAATTATTGTTTATTATTCAATTTTTCTTCAACCACAGCAAATATTTTGTATTTGTTCCTAAAGGGGAAATGAAAGGAACCTTGGATTTAGATCAAATCTATATTTAGTTATGTTGAAATGTACTTGGTGGGAGACTAGCAGTCCAAGATGGTGGTGCTCAAGACAATTATTAGCTGCTAATAGTGTTTGTTTGTCGGTTACATACTTTGAAAGCATATGAAGTTTTTCCAAAAATACAGTGTGAAGGAACATGGGCTAGGGTTTGCCCTCTGTGTCCACCGACTCACAAGACGTTGTTTATCTATGTGCTAAAACAGAGACGTACTTATATTCCATGGTTGTTATTATTTTTATTTGTAGCGTTCCAGCATATTCTTTACCACTAGTGTAACTTAATAAAATGTGTATGTACATGGCGATGACTATAAATACTACAAGACTGCACCTTTGTACATACAATCGGACAGGAGGATATGAGAGCCCTGCTCTTGGAAGAGCTTACAGTTTAAGAGGTCCGATAACGTTGACTAGGGTTCCCTGGTGGTCCAGTGGTTAGGAGTCAATGTTTTTACCACTGTGACCTGGGTTTAATTCCCAGTCAGGGAACCAAGAAATCACACCACCCTGAAGCTGAGCAAGGTTGAGCCTGGTCAGTACTTGGATGGGAGACCACCTAGGAATACCAGGAGCTGTATTCTGTGACCCACTGGAGAAGCGACTGGCAACCCATTCCAGTATCTCTGTCATGAATACCAAGTCGATCAGCACGACCATCGACATAAAGATGTCCTTGTGTGTTACGGTCCATGAGGTCACAGAGAGTTGGAAATGATTGAACAACGCAAAATAAAAGTTGACTAACGCCATGCATGAGACAGCATGCACAACACTTATAAGATGACGACACATTTGTGCCAGAGACCCAGAAAACCTCAGGCATACATTTCAGCCATAATGGACCTTTGCCAGTGAGGCACTACAAATAAATTGTGCTATATCCCTCAGGGAGACCCTAAAACATTTGCATGTGCTGAATGCTACTATGATACACCACTTATTAGTGTTCCTTTTAGAATAGTGCCCACTAAGAGAGCAGTTTTGAGTTTTTAAAGTATTTTCCTGTAACATATCATCTTAACTCTGCCTATAAGGATTCAGAATGCCAGGCAAGTCTCCCCTGCACAGCAGAACCAACACAGTCTCAGACACGTTTCACCTACAATGGGTCTTCATCATGAATGTCTTCACATGGCTTTGAATATAGTCCTGTTTGTGTTTACTGCTTTAGGAGCCTAGTAATGGTGTACTAGTATTGAGTCATATCAAAGATCAGGACAGTTGACATTTAAAAAGCCATTTATCTCACATAGATCAGAATGATAAACTATGTTAGAACCAAAAGCCAAATACCAATATTCAACCCAAATTTCCAAAGACCAAAAGCAATTGATCACTTACTTTTCCCACGTCAATGTCCGAGTAGACATTGCCACTATTGTTCTTTGTTAATATGCAAACTACGGGTTCCAAATAGGACCCACAAGTGGGTTAAATCAATGTAGCATCGTAAATGCAAGTTAAAAATCAATACTGCACTTTAAAATACTGAGGGCCTCATTCAATTGCGATTTGACCAATTGAATAGGGCTCTATATAAGCACAGAGCATATTTTTTTTAAAGAAGTTTTTAGTTAGTGAAGACCTTGCTTTTGGATAGAAGTTCACTAACTAAAAACTTCTGTAAAAATAATATGCTCTGTGCTTAAATAGAGCCCTATTCAATTGTAAAAATCTCTATTGAATGAGGCCCTGAGAAAGTGATGACATTAAAATTTATTGTGCAACAGTCTCAAGCCCGCAAATCAGCAATATTATTTTTACGGTCACGAATATAAGCTGTACCCGTAATTTCCAAGCTCGGAAATAAAGTATGACTTATATTCGGGCCAATACGGTACATAAATATGTCAGACTAGATGACCGAGTAGTGTTTCTATCAGAAAAGGTCTTCCAATCTGAATGAGGGCAGAGAGTAAAGTAATAACCAGTTGAAACTAATCAACAAACTAGAAAAGTACTAACAACCTCAAAACAAGATTATTACTTTGAAATTCAAGGTGACATTTAACTCAATCAATTCAGATTCTATAAAAAACAAAGTATGTCTCTACTTGTCAGCCTTTGGTAAGCCAATGCCGTAAAATCTATGGCCCCAAGGCCCTCTACCTCATTCCATTTGGGTCTTCATAATGTTTTGGTCTGGTACATGTAAACATGTCTACCTTGGTGTAGCTAATACTTCCTTTATTATCCAAGAAGCATCACAGCTAAGGAATGGAAATAACAATTTTGGCTACGCAAACATATCCAAGTATATTGATGCTAGGTAAGGAAGAAATGAGGAAGAAGAGAAAACTAGTAAAAGGTGCCAACAAACTAAGGGCCTCATTCAATTGCGATTTAGACAATTGAATAGGTCTCTAAATAAGCACATAGCATATTTTTTTTAAAGAAGTTTTTAGTTAGTGAAAATCTTGCTTTTGGATAAATGTTTACTGACTAAAAACTTCTTTAAAAAAAATATGTATGTGCTTATTTAGAGCCCTATTCAATTGGCCAAATTGCAATTGAATGAGGGCCTAAGACATTGTGTAAATCGAATAATTCAGATATCTCTGTAAAAATATTATAAGTATTTTTCCGGCAGTCTACGGCCAAGATGATATTTATTTTCTGTTACCAGAGCTAATGAGCTGTAATAAAAACAAGATAAGCTACAAATTAACAGCCTTATTAAATTGCGATTCGGCCAATTGAATAGGGCTCTATATTTTTTTTACAGAAGCTTTTAGTTAGTGAAGACCTTGCTTTTGGATAGAAGTTCACTAACTAAAAACTTCTTTAAAATAAATATGCTATGTGCTTATATAGAGCCCTATTTAATTGTCCGAATCACAATTTAATAAGGCTGCAATACTCTAATGTGACTGTGTGTACAGATTTTGTACTCTCTCATATAGAGATTATGTTTATGAAATATTAAGTTTATTCTCAGGATATTTCCAGGAAAGTATCTACTTCAACTGTGATCTCAAAATCATTACCAGCTTTTTGGCATTTTCTGCAGTATTGAAGGTAATTAATATCTACATGATACCGAGATGTCTCCTTCCTGTCCCGACCTCAGGCCGTGTTTACAGATCCACATCCTGACTCAGCGTTTCATACGGTACATAAAGTAAGATGAGAACTAACCTTAATTGGATAATGATACGGTGTAACCTGTGCTTGTCAAATACGTTGGAGAAAGACACCGTATCAATTAATAATTACTCAGAAGCTCAGTGATTGTCATTTCCTTTCATAGGATGGAGTATATATTTACCTTGTGTGAGTAAATACTTTATTGTTATGAGTAAGAAGGGAAATTAATTCTGATTTTATTTAAAAGATATATCCAACAGAATACAAAAGGATACAGAAAGCATTTTAACAATAGGCTGCATTGTATAAGATGAATAAGCTTTTGTGTAAATTGAAATAAAAACCAAGCTATGGTTTGATACATTTGTAATTTGAGAAAAACCTCACGCTTGTGAAGTATGTCATAAACTAGTAACATTGTGTATACCAGGGGCTTAAAGGGAATTTTGGAAAAACATCTAACATTTAGCAGACTCCGCTAGTGTCATGGGGCTTCCATCTTGGAATATTAGTTGGCTTGGAGCCTGAGTGAAATAGTTATCTTATTGGGACTTGTGTACTTCTTATGCATTACTATGGAGCCTCCGGGAACTAATTGTCAGAGAACTACAGAAGCCCCATAAATGAAAGTAGCTTGATAATTGGCAAATATTAGTAGAACGGTAATGAAGGTAAAATGCAGGCTTTATTTATTAACTTTAGTTGTTTGGTTATGGAGTTGTGTTCAACTATCTGTGACCCTATGGATCGCAGCACACCAGAAACAATTGTTGTTTATCTGGTTGTGCTTATCCATAAGGTTATCTTGGCAAAGATACTGGAGTGGTTTGCCAGTTCCTTTTCCAGTGGGCTGTAATTTGTCTCACCTATCTGATATGATCTGCCCAGCTTGGGTGACCCTTATATATATATATATATATATATATATATATATATATATATATATATATATATATATATATATATATGTTTATATATATATATATATATATATATATTTTTATATATATTTTTTTATATATATATATATATATATATATATATATATATATAATGTTTAAATATGTTGGGGGTAAGTGGGTGAGTAGGGCAAAGAGTCATTAAGAATTTAAACAAAGAAATGTAAAAATGTTTTTGAGGGGCACTGTTGCACGGGGGCCCCCCAGAGCAGGGCCCGGCGCTAGATCCACCCATGCTTCCTGTCCTGGGAATAGAGTTGAATTGCACCACTCAGGGTCACAGTTTTCTTTGTCTCTTTAAACTTCATCCCCCCAGATTTTGTGGGCTCCTACGCCCATGGATGTAAAGGTTCCTCCATACTGACAAATCAGAAAGCTGACTTTGTAATGGCTGTTCCTTGAACAACATAATTGCAAATAGATGTACTGGTTCAGTTTCATACTTTTTTATCAATGATTTGTAAAAATATATTTTCAAGTTACTGCCATTAAAAAGTTGGTCTGTTTTGCGAGAAGACATAAAAAGAATCCTCGTCTTTCTATTGGCTCCTGCTAAAGCCATCCACAGGGGGTAAATATACACTACTAATGTCTCATACTGCTCTGTTATAAGCAGACAGTGACATACTGTGTGTCTGGGCTTCATGATAAATTGTTAAGCCCTCCCCATGTGGGTGTGGCTTTAGGTTATTGCTTGATAAGAAATTATATAATAACAACTAAAGGTACCAACAATATTGGACTGGGTTTTCTCCAATGTGTGTAGAACAGTACTCTGCAGTTATACTCTTCTTGTATTAGCACAATTCATGGCATATATATGATTATGACAAATAAGCCAAGGCCTAGGGAGCCCAAGGCTATCAAGAGAGAGATTTTTCAACTGATAACATAAATACTGAAGAAGGAAAACAAGGAAAAAAGAAAGGTAAGAGAGAAACAGGAGGGGGAGAAGTTACTGGAGTAGGAGATTATTCATTAATTGGTTATATTAATAAACTATGGTTTATCGATAATAAATATTTTTATTAAACCTAAATATATATCCGATCCCAATATTATGCTTTGAAGAACTACTGTAGCTTGGGAAAATGCTCTCAACATTATGTTTTGCGGTATATAATGTGAAAGAGTTATACAAGGAGTTTGAGTGAGCCACATACCTTCCAGAGTAGGACTGCAGGGTTAACTTTTAGATGCACCTGAAGAGACCTGGTTTAAGACTGCTCCTGGAGTATGGTCGGGGCTTGTGCTGATGGACTGAGTGTGTGCAGTTTGAGCTGGTGGAAGACACATACACACAGTGTGGATATACACATGTGTGTGCAGCCTGTTGTAAAAAGATACACACACAGATAAGTGTGTGCAGTTTGTTTGAAGCTGGAGGAAGATATAGACAGAGAGACAGCAGACTGCAGCTTATGATCATTTGGGACAGAGTGGAGACCTGGAAATCAGAAGACTACATGCCAGTGATTGTGAAAAAAAAAACTATTAGACTGTTTTGCTCCAGTGAGAGCTGTTTAGTGAGGGATCTGTTTATCAGTTAAGGTAGTGCTTCAGTGGAAGGAATGTTTATTGTATTTTTTTTATTTTTTATCACTGGCTTAAATTTCAGTAAAACTTGGAAAAGTATTACCGCCTCTAGTATTGTATTCCTCTATCAAAGTGCCTGCAACACGGTCACAAACATAGATGAGACTGGTAATTTGTCATAATAACAAATTAGCAGCAGTCTAAAAAAAATTTGGGAAATATGTTAATATTAGATCATTTTGCTTGTGTCTAGGAGCTTTCATTTTGAGCTTATAGAGTAGTGGTTGTCCACGGGTTGTCCTAAGGCTCGGTGTCGATCCCTGAGACCTTACTCTATTCAAGTCCAAAACCATCCTAATGCATGGGCACACTGGGCAGTTGCCTGTGGGCTCCACCAGCACAGAGGGGCCACTTCTTTGCCAACTTTTTGGTATTATTCCAAGAGATTTATTAAAAAGGTTTAGGTGGACTAATCGCCTCAGTATCAGCTGTTATCTGTACTTCTTAATATGAATCTTAGTTGTTTTAGTTTTCATTAAAAAAATGATTTGCTGTGAAACACTTCGCTAATAGGCAATCCCCATGAAATCTTAGGGAAAAATGTCTCTAGACACCGTAACATGCTCAGATTGGGTACTAGTCATCTATAATTTCAGTGTACTTTTGCTATGAATGAGATGTGTTAATAGTTAATCCTTCATGGTATGTACTTGTAAACGATATAACTCACTCTATTGTACCTATTGATGTGCTCATATTTTATATGGCGTTGACAATGGGTCTAATAAAAACTTTTGAGACAAAAAAAAATGATTTGCACGGCACATGTACACAAAAATATAATTTTGTGCTGGAGACCAGGAGAGTGAATTCAAATCCTGGAGACTTCCGCTATACCAGGATGGTGCCAAGCTTAGGACCCCATGCTAATCTATGTATGTATTGATAGTTTGTGATATGTGAATGGACAAGTTATTCATATAAGATATAAAAATTATAGAACGTAGACCAAGACAGAAATGAGGCTGGGCCTTGCCTCACAGTATTATGAATCAGTACCCAGTAGAGAGTTTGGATTAAGAATAAATACTGAAGTATAATGTAAGAAAGGACTTACTCATTATGGAAGCAGAATGTTTAAATATTGGAACAATTGGAGGCAATTGATTTTGTTGGAGGTACAAAAGCTTAATTTTATTGATAATTTACTGTGGCTGTGTAGGTAGGGCCCCAGTGCACTGCTTGGCCCAATGTACAAAAGTACATTAAAATGTAGTGTCACATGTAATATCTCCCTGTTAATAATATTATAGATCTCAGAGCGGGCCATCAAAAGCTTTTCTAAGTAACTAGCCAGTCCCACACCGAAAAAGTTGACAGCCACCGCTCTACAGCACTTCTAGTTCGACTGGAACCTGAGGGGGTTGTATTTCCCTTTCATCGGATTGTTTATTTCCACCACACTGTATCAGTCTTTCAACAGTACTGAATAGAGATGATTTCTGCATCCAAGGCTCCTTCCGTGTTATGAAAAAAATGTCTTCATTCAGTAAACAAAATTAAATAGTTAAAATTAAAAGGCTGTAATATTTTGTAACTTTCTAAAAACATTTTGTACAATACATAGTTTGTGCATAATATAAAATATGCCATTTCAGTGGTATATTAAATTAAAAGGCATTAGCTGTGCCTACAATATATTAAAAACCAGCATAGCATGACCATTGGAGTTAGTACTGACAGGAGAGATACAACTGATATCTTACCCACTTCCTTGTTCCTTCCAGTGACCTTGTTGTGATCATCAGGATTATATAATACATTTGTTATGTAAACTCTCAAGGAATTACATTCTTGGAACTTACGAGGAAACAGCCTTAGAATCCAGATTTGCAAGTCCCAGGAATGAGTAGGTCTGAACCAAGGCCGGCATGTCCAGTATACCTGGGTACCAGAACACACCACCCGCTATAACATTATTTTATCCATCCTTTTAATTATACTGTGTTACAATTCTTTTCAATCTCGATGAAGCTGATTTTTTTCACATTCTGCAAAAGATACAAAATTATAAAAAATGATTTACAGATTCAAAATCAATAGAATACACTAAACAAGAACCAATGCAAACCAAACAAATCAGCAACGTAAGCAGATCTATCCTGTTATGTGCACGCTGGGCAAGGGAAGCCTCCTGGTGCCTGGCGCGCTAACGTCCCAATATACTCCCTAAGCCCCTAACCCCCTACACCCCTTGCCGGCCCTAACCCACTACACCAGTTACCGTCCCTAACCCTAAATCTAACCCGCTAATCCTAACCCTAAGCCCCTAACCGCCTACACCCCTTGCCGTCCCTAACCCCCTACACCACTTACCGGCCCTAACCCTAAACCTAACCCCCTAACCCTAAGCCCCTACACCCCTTGACGACCCTAACCTCCTAACCCTCTTAGCCTAACCCTAACCCCCTAAAAGTGACTTCCTAACCCTAAGCTTCCAACCCCCTACACCACTTACCGGCCCTAACCCTAACCCTCTAAACCTAACCCGAAAACCCCTAACCACTTACCGTCCACTTAGAGACAGCTACATCGCGGTGTCGGCTGCGCGCTTCCTGTGCGTGCACATAACAGGATAGGTCCCATCAAGAAATAAATTATGTTTTTAAGGCACGAGCCATTAATTGTACAATTAATAATATAATATAAATCAACTAAACTTAATTAAGCATATATATTGTAGTAATTAAAAATATTTAAAAGTGTATACAATCAATTGATGAACATGACCCAAAAATGTCCAAAAAACACCTGCAAATTAAAATAAATGATGCATATAATGAGACCATAGCTAGGATGGTGTGGCCAGTGTACGCTTCTTTAGACTGGCAGAGGAGTATTGTTAGAGGTGGAATGACCGGGCTGTGCCAAAATAATCAAGATTTGGGGCTGGGTGATACAGAGTAGCTGACAAATGGGTTGTAGGTTTTCTCTGGATTACTGTCAATAAATTCTACGGCATTAGGCATTATTTGTAAAGTGCTATCTAGGAGGATCTGTACAATATCATTCTTAGTGCACCATTGGAAGGTCGAGTCTTTAAGGACGACTGTATCTCCCTAACAAGAGGAGCTAGCCATTTTGAATTATGCATTAAGTTTAGAGTAACAGCCTCAAGCTGAGTATTTGACTTGATCCTGATAAGGTGAGGGGAAGGAGAGAATGGATGAGAGAGATTTAAAGGGTTTTGAGAGCAAAGAGATCTAATAAGAGAATAAACCATCATTGATAGTCTGCCCCCACATCAAAAGTTTGCTATTAAGGGAAATGTGTTTAACAAGTCTCCAGCCAATAGAGATCCAACTATGAAATGAGGCTGGAGAGAAGCTCTGACCAGACTCTGGTCAATTACTCTAGGATGAAACTAATCCTCTTATCTTCTTGTAAAATAATTAGATGTTTTCTCTGTTTTTGATGTTCTTACGTGTGTCATTTCCTAAACCATGGAATGGACAATGTTTGTCGCTTAGCTTCTGTTGCAGAGTCTGCACTAAGCAACTTCCCATGGTGTTTGTATTCGGTTCTGTCCACCTGTCTGAATTATCCTTGGATCCTGTACTCTTCATCCAAATCACTTTCTTCACACCTTGCACCTTGTTATTCACGCAGGGTAAACCTTACCACTGCAACGGAAGTAAGAGTGACGATCACATCAATCTCTACCCACCTTACCCAAGCATGGCCTTGGTTATCTAGGATATGCTTTCCCAAATTTGACTTTAGACTGTATCCATGAATACTCCTTTGACCTCTGCCTGCCCACACCTTCAACTAGTTTTTGTGGACACCAGTGTTACAAGGTGCCATGAAACATGACATTATGGTATCCTTTTGTGTTGCAGCTTTTCCTATTTGAGGGAGAAGCTATTTTAACTATTATTTTCCTACAGTTACATCAACTCACACCATGAATATGTGGTGGACGTTATCTATCTATACCCAAAATAAATTATTCCAAAGCTCGACAAGTATGGCCAAATCTAACGAGACCTAGGCCAATATCCCTTAGTGTCCCCACCACACATATCTTAGTATGCATATGATATCACATGTTTATATATATACATAAATATATACTAGCAACTTGCCCGTCAAAAATGACGGCAATAAAATGTGAATCTGGCAATGCTGTTTGCCACACAATGGGAGCCTCTCCCCCTCCACTTTACTGGCCTCGCGATGCGCACCTTTGGCGCTCATCACAGGCCTTGCAATCATTGCGAGTCTCTCCCTCTGTCTACTTCCTCTCTTGTGTCTCATTCCCCTCTCCTCTTCCTCCCTTGTGTCTCCTCCCCCCTGTGTTTTTACCCCCTCTCCCCCTGTCTTTCCCCCTGCCCCCCTGTCTTTCCCCCTGCCCCCCGTGTCTCTTTCCCCACCTCTCCCTCCCCTGTGTCTCTTGCTCACCCTCTCCCTCTCCTGTGTTTCTTCCCACCGTGTCTCTTTCCCCTATGTCTCCTCCCCCCTCCCTCGTGTCTTTTCCCCCCCATTTCTCTCTCCTGTGTCTCTTCCCCCTCCTCTTCCTCCCCTGTGTCTATCCCCCCTCCTCTCCCTCCCCTGTGTGTCTCCCCTCCCCTTTGGCTCTCCCCCCTCCTCTCCCTCCCCTGTGTGTCTCCCCCCTCCTCCTCTGTGTCTCTTCCCCCTCCTCTCACTCCTTTTTGTCTCTCCCCCATCTCCCTCCCCTGTGTCTCTCCCCCTCCTCTGTGTCTCTCTCCCTCTCATTCCCCTGTGTCTCTCCCCCTCCCCTCCCACCCCTGTGTGGCTCCCCCCTCCCCTGTGTCTCTTCCCCCCTCCTCTCCCTTCCCTGTGACCACAGTAAATTGGAGACATCGCTGAAGACAAAGGGTAGCTATATCGGTAAGAAAAAAACACTGGGATTAAACAACAAAGATATATCGTACTTTGCTGTCAGTTACATACAGTATTAGCTAATTAGCTGCACAGATTAAAAATATATAGCAAATATTCAGTAATCAATCTGTACATATTAAGTTGTCCACATAAGAGGTTGTGACTGTATAAATATTAATATGCAAAAAATTATATTTAAATTTGAAAAAGCATAGTGATAGAAACGCTACAAATATGTATTATTGAAGGAAATGGTGACGCCATTTTTTTTCAAGCCCGAAACTCGATGTAAACCGACGCCATTTTTTTAATTCAAGTCTGTAACTCGATTTTAACATCTTCCACCCTTTACCTTACGAGCCCCGCAATGACTGCCTTTGGCGCTCGTTGCTGACTTTGGCAAACCCGTAACTTTCAGGCCTCGTGATGAGCGCCTTTGGCGCTCATTGGGCATGCGCAAGTCTGTAACTTTTAACATAGCTTAACCAACAAACTTGCAAATACGACAACTATTTGGAATATGGAGTACAATTTTGGGCACCACTTCATAAAATGGACATTTTAGAGCTTGAAAAAGTACAGCGAAGGGCAACAAAACTAATAAGGGGAATGGAGGGGCTAAGTTATGAAGTAAGACTAACCAAATTAAACTTATTTTCTCTAGAAAAAAGGCGTCTAAGAGGGGATATGATTACCTTATATAAATACATCCAGGGTCAGTATAAGGCTTTGCCAAGGGAGCTTTTTGTGCCAAGAGGTTTTCAACTGACAAGGGGACATCCGTTGAGGTTAGAAGTAAAAAGATTCCACCTTAAAGAAAGAAAAGGGTTCTTCACAGTAAGGCTGGTTAATCTGTGGAATTCTCTACCAGAGGAGGTGGTGACAGCCGATTCGATACATAACTTTAAAAAGGAATTGACTATATTTTAAAATAAAAAGGGCATTAAGGGCTATCCTAGATAAATAGAGAGGAAGTATTGATCCAGGGATGAATCCAATGGCCAGTATCTGGGGTCAGGAAGGAATTTTATATTTTATTCCCTGTTGAGACAATTGTCAAAGTTTCATTTGTTTTTTTTTTCTGTTTGCCTTCTTCTGGATCAATTAACAATAAATCCTCATATTGCAGATCAGAGGAGATCTAAAAAGGTTGAACTTGATGGACTAAAGTCTTTTTTCAACCTAAATTACTATGTAACTATATATGTGATTTGCATAGTTGGTTAATACAGACAGTGTATTTTCTGATATTTGATACAGCACTTTCATAACACCCTTCCTGAAATGCTTTTTCCTGGGGCTTTACATTAAAACCTGAAAAGCGGGCATTCGAAGGACGTAACCTCAATTACTGGCAGTTCAGTTGCTTGAAAGTTTCTGAGGGGGAATTTTTTTTTTGGGTGGACTGACTTGACTGGCAACACCTGTCATCTACAATAGCTGGCATACTTCCAGAAAGTAGACGGAAATACATGTATATTACATTCATTCTCGTATGTTCATATCCGCAAGCAAAACACTTTACATTTCTACTATCACTGGAGTATATTTATAGACATCAACGTATAAGAATTGCAAAATATATCCATAAATCACATCACTGAAACTTTTACTTATTCACTCTCACCAACGTGAAAATCATGGCTGCTCTTTGGGTCCAACAACTAATGCAACTGCTTTGGGTGCCAGACATTGGGGAGCAAAGTTTCCTTTTTCTGAGCCATAACTGGGAAAAGCCTTTAGGCTGCTTTTTTTGACCAGCATGGGAAGAAGGGACAAATATATGTGTTTGAAAACTATGAATATATGGGCATATTTGGTCAGGAAAGCTACTTTGTAATTAGAAACAAATGTTGATACATCTGCTTGACCCTGGTGGCATCCATGATTTGGTGAAGGTAGTATGTGAGACGGTATTTACATTTCTGGAAAGCGGGGCTTGCGATGATCAATGCCTATCTCTGGCTTTTTTGTAGTATACTTGAAGATGCCAATGGCTAAAGAGGTCACACATATGGAAGAGGTAAATATTATTCTTCTGGATCATTATAATATATATATATATTCCAGTAACTTTGTTTAAATTATCTCTTCATATAATTCCTCCGTTTTAGTAATACATAGCGCTACGGAATATGTTGGCGCGATACAAATAAAGATTAATAAAAAAAAGATTAATAATATATTTAATCATTACTATACTTCAGATATAGAATACGAAAAATAATTTACTTATTGCTGTATTTTCAATTTGAAAAAAAGTAAATCTATTTTAATTTTTTTTTGCAACATCTTGAAGACATCACGATGCACCGAGAATGTGAATCCTCTCACTAGGCCATATCTTAGCCTAGCTTTCAGTATGCAGCTTCAACATGTGAAGTATGGCAGCATGCAGGGGAATATACAGGGAGAAAGAGGGAGGTTGCAGAAGCTGACAGGCTTTTAATTTAGTGGTTTCTCAGAAATAAGCTTACATTTAATTTGATTGGGGAGGATAAACTAATCTCACACAAAAAATAAAATAAAAACACTGATAAATAGCTCTTCTGGGATAATCCTATCATGGATAATGGATGTAAAACTTTAGTATGTCTTACAAAGTATATGATATAACAAACTAGAAAGTATGTGTATATTTGGCATATTTGGTTTGGACAAAAGTAACTCTGTAAGGGACACAACAAAGATATCAATTACTGCAGAAAAATACAAGTAGTAAATATAATTGTAGGATAAGTCGGGGGATCATGCCCAGTTGGTTAAATCAGAGTAATAACCTTATGCTGATTAAAACCTTTTACTATTATGCTAATTAATTAACTTAACCAAGTTAAAACAATTATATAACAAAACCAAACAAGGTTTATTGTTAAGAATAATTGAATGTAATATTTATCAATTAAACTGTATTTATGTCATTTTATTTTCTAAGACCATTTTGTCCATTTTGCCTAATTCTTCAAAAGTCAAACTTCAATAATTGCTTCAATTTGAGTAAAGACCAAACAGTGTGAAGGTTTAAAGTTTGAAGGAAACTAGCAGACTAAGTGGGCTGGAAGTTACATTTTTAAGTAATTTTTTATATTTTAGTAACGTAATAGCTCCAGCTGCTCCCATTTAGCAACGAGGGTCCCCAAGATCTCACAAGCGTAACAGATTTAATATCTTTCTCAGCCCCCCTTCTTTTACATGCAGTTTGCAAGACCCTTAAAAATCAAACTAAAAAAAAAAACAGACAGTTTTCACAGTCATAAGATTTTTTAGCACAGGAAAGAACTGAATGCTCTTTTGAGCAGACGAGTGGGAGGCCTTTTATGTATGAGAGAACAGGAGTACGGGGGTGTATAAAAAATAGATCAGAAACATTAAGTGGAGGATGTACAGAATGACTGTCTATACAGATATTTATTTATTTAATATATAATGTATATAATGTTTTAAACTATTTTTATAACTGCAATTGTAGAGTTATACCTTCTTAAGATAAGATGTTTCTGAACCCTTGTGCTACCAATGTTTCTGGGGTTTAAAGTAGCACAGTGCAGGTTCCAAATATAGTATAAATTAAACTATAACATATATGAAGTACATTAGACTAGAGCTGTGGCACTGCTAGTTAAACTCTGTGCACTGCCAACAGGATTCTTACTGCAGCCGACTGGAGCCTACAGCAGATCCCAATATCCTCAGGATCCTGGAAAATACAAGCTGTTAGTAGGAGGATGGTAACACTTGGGAAATGATCTTTAGAGATCAAGTAATACAGTCCAAACCATGTCTCCCAAACCTCTCTTCGTTATTGAATGACACACAGTTTTCTGTACAGTGAAACATAATAAAACATTCCTATATCCCTAAAGATAACAAAGCTAATCAGGAGCCAATCTGTTGAAGGGGCACTGCAGTCCAAAGGAAGCCTATTGCTGAACTGGTAAGCAATGGTGTCTCCCAGTACCATAACATTATCCTCTAATATACTGTACTCATGTCATAGTAAAAACAGATGGAAAAACCTACAATTAACTGACAAATTGGAGAGGGTCTCACATTTATCATAATGACCTCTGTACCAAAATCATACATTTTCTCATTTTATATCATTTTCTTTATGACACGCTAAAGCTTTGCATCCTCTAACCCATGAGAATGTCACCCTAGAGGCCTTACAGACACTAGTTTGTTATTTAATAATGTGAAAATGTATTGGTCTTTTTTGTTCCATTTCTTACTGTTCTACCAATTTGCAGGTGCCCAGGAGGCTACGTGGAAAAATGTGCTGTGGTGTCATTATGATTTGCAGGATACTACAGAGGTTTCTATTCTTGGCACAGGAAGAGGTTATGTCCACAGCCAGAAACATATTTATAAATGTCTAATATCTGTAGTGCTGTATTTCCTGCCTAAGATCTCAAGGCCTAGGCCTATGCCTAAGGCAACTTAACAGACTGCAATGCATTGGAATATTATGAGCACAGACTATATATATATATATATATATATATATATATATATATATATATATATGCATCTCAATGAAGCTCCAAACTATACCATGTAGGGTTATCCAAGATGAGCAGGTCATAGTAGAGAGTTCAGACAAATTGTGGTCACTGGAGAAGAAACTGGCAACCCACTCCAGCATCCATGAAAACTTCATGGATGAGCACAAACCGACACAAGAAGCCCTATTAAATTTGAAGCCCGTAGCGGCATCGCCACACCCGCAAAGGCTGTGGGCTGGAAATGTGGCTGCATTACAGAGCTATTAAATTTGACCATGCCGCGAGTTACGGGCTTGAGACACAAACCCGTAAACCATTCTTGTGTACGTTGGAGGTGCTGCCGTGAACATGATCAATTAGTCAGACCTGTAGTTATAGGTTTAGCCGAAGCCAATGGCAAATGAGGTCGTCATCATTACGTCACTGAAAAATGGAGGTGGGATTTCAAAGCCTTACAGGTTGCAATTACGAGTTTCGATCGGACCCGCATTCCAGAAATAATGCAATAATAATAAATCAGTAAATATTATATTCTGGTCCATGCGAGTTTCATTATATGTATTTCCACATTGATTTTCGGGATCAATCACATATAAAGTTGTGAGCAATACGAGTTGTCGCTAACTCGTATTGCTCACAACTATGTATGTGATTGATCCCGGCAGTTGCTGGCAAGGAGCACCAAAGGCGCTCCTTGCGCTGGTGGAGATGAGTGCCGTAGGCGCTCATCCCTACAACCCGCAGAACTACACATCAACAGAAATCTCAATTACACAATTCAGATTGCGAGACCTGTAGCAGTTTGAAAAAAATCTTGTGGAAAAATTACAGCCCGTAAAAGGACCAGGGGAGAGGATTGCAATGAGCGCCAAAGGCGTTCAGAGCGGGATGCACAATGAGCGCCGAGGGTGCTCAGAGAAGCAAAAGTACACAAGGGGAGAGGCTCACAATGAGTGCTAAAGGCGATCAGCGCGGCCATTGCAATGATCGCCAAATGTGCTCAGACTGCCAAAAGTACCTGAGCGGAGAGGATCGCAATGAGCGACGAAGTCGATCGGTGCGGGGCTCCCAATGAGCGCAGATGGTGCTCAGAGAAGCAAAAGTACACCAGGGGAGAGGTTCCCAATGAGCGCAGAAGGCGCTCATTGCAAGCCTCATGATAAGCGCCAAAGGCGCTCAGCGTGGGGCTTGTAATGAGCACCGAAGGTGCTTGGACAACCAAAAGACTTACATTGTGTGGCAAAAAGCATTCCCAGCCTTTATTGACTGTCATTTTTTGATGGGCAAGTTGGTAGTATTTTATATTGCAGATTTGCGAGCTTGAGAATGTTGTGCTATTAATTTTAATAGCCAATTTAATAGCCGCAAGTCTGTCGGGCTATGTTATGGGCTACGGTTTTACACGTTCAGGGAATTTAATAGGGCTGAAGATGTGCCAGGTGTGATGCAGACTATAGGGTCACGAAGAGCTGGACAGGACTGAACTACAATATATATATGTGTATATGTGTGATATTCGTAGGATAGAAAAATGTGGGGAACAATAATACAACATGGGGGTGCATCTATCTGTAAACGGACCTGAATGGGCAAAATAACAGCGGAATACTCTCTTGCGGTGTAATTGTCTGTAATGTCACATTTGGAAGTTTATAAATACCACTTAGCCAGTCGTAGACAACAGGTGGCTCAGGGGCCACATATGTCCGTCAGACACGTGCTATACGGCTGCAGACTGTTCTTCTAGAGTGGAAGAGCATGAGGCTCCTCAGCAGTACAAACGGCAATACATTAGTATGGCTCTTTTTAAGACTTTAGGGCCATTTTAAAATAGGTTGTCTGTTACTAACTAACATCAAACACTTCATTTCAATATTAAAGGACCAGGGACATTCCATATGTAGCAATTAATCATGCAAGTCCACTAATAGAAATGTCAATGTCTTACAAGGTCCCACGCTATATTAGTAATGTGGCAGATACATATATCTGTCGTAATAATTAAATATATTATAAGTCTCTTTTGCTTTTTTTGCAGATACAGTTATTTAATATTTGTGATGCATTCTCATTTGCACACATGGTGACAAGACTGGAGATACTTGCAGAAGGCTTTGTGCATCTTACTGTAGTGAATAAGTGAAAGTTGCTGTACTGCGCTGTTAACACCGCACATATTAGTGAATCTAGCCCATTATATCTGTCTGGCAACACGGACACTTTTAGATCTTGTCCCAGTGGTGTCTTTGTAGCTCTGTATGTACTGGTATGCAGATTCAATTACCGCTATTAGGGGAACTTGTGAGGAGAAAAAGAGATAATGTGAATAGATAGATAAGGGAGTGGGAGAGGGTTGGGAAACTGGAGATAAGAAGTTGAGTTGGGGACAGTGTTAAAAAAAACATATCGCGATGAGACACCTGCTCTGTGTGGATTTCTACATGTGAGCGTATGTGACGCAGTTATTTGGCTATGACAAAAAAATAAATATATATATATATATAGATAGATATAGATATTATAGTAGATAAATAGCACTTTTCTGTTCACATTTAATTGTCTAATAATAAGTTATTACGGTATAATTATTTGTATACATTCAAATGTCATAGTTTTCGAGGTCCTGGATGCTCCCTCTTCCTGTAAGTAAGCTTTTTATGTATTTGTTGTGTGTATTTGTTGTATTTTTCATGTTTTGATGTGCGCGTGTTTCGGACGATTTTTGCGAGGTCATAATGGGTCGTAACGTGTCTCGTATTTTCCTTGCGTAACGTCGTAAATTTTGCGAGGGTCGCAGTTGCTGGCAAGGAGCGCCTTCGAGCCCGCAAGCGTTAGCAACAAATCGCATGCTCACAACTATATATGTGATATATATATATATATATATATATAAAATAATATGTGTCTGATTGCTAATATCACAATATGGATAACCCTACCATTCCTGACAGTAGAGCTTGGGGGGATGGTTTATTTTGGGATTTCTAAAATGTGTCTGAAGCAAGAATAAAGTGGCAGCCTGCTGTCTGCACTAACTAACGGTGTTGTTGGTCTGATTTAGAAATATATATTAAGGCCTTTGGCCTTCACCTCCTCACCAAAGCACATTTTTTCATCACATCCACCCACTGCCATTTTTATTTGTTTCAGGCTTCACATTGCCCATTTAAGTTGCCCCTGTTAGTAGGAAACCTTATAATGCCAAATCTTTTCATCATCATTACAGGCACATCCATTCTTGATAACTTAGCCCAACTCTGTATGTGTGTTATCGCAGTCATGTTGTCCCTTAACATTTACCAAGTATTACTCAGTGTTAATGTATGTTCTGCTCTCTGAGTGTAGGTGTATAACATCTTTGAATGACTGTGGTTTCAACTAACAGTTCCAGACTTTGGTTTGATTGGATCCCCAGTTGGTTCTTTGCACATTTAAAATTGATTCATCACCAGTAAGAAGTGTTAACCTTTAGTCACCCACTGGTGCAAGGTCATTGAGATACTAAACTCTCAGAATTACAGTGTCAACTTTTGAAGATGTAGATTTGATAAAGAAATCTTAACAAAAAACATGAAAACAACTTTTTATTTTTATATACAATCTCCCCTCATCCATTAAGATATTTTTTGTATCTTAAAGAGATACCGAAATCCCATATTTGCAGCAAGGTATGTTGAAAACATGGAATTAAATATAAAACAAAAACCTGAAGACAAAATATTATTATATTAGTGATCATTCCGGTGGATCGGAGTCCGAGGCTTGCTGTGGTCCCTGGTGAGTGAGATGCACAAGCCGGGGTCATCCATCCTTTATCTTGATACATGCCGGTGGCAATGACTTGGGCTCAGTGCCGATGAAGAAGATGATGAAGGACGTGAGGTGCGACTTGTTGAGTTAGGTGGAAATGTTTAGCGGTGTCTTCATTATTTTGTCGGAAATGATCAAGAGGAGGGTGTGGAGAAGTGCCAGGAACCCTGAAAGTTTGGATAAGGCAAGGCAAAAGGTGAATAGGTTGATTTCCAGCTTCATTAGGAAGCAGGGGTTTGTGACACTTCGCCACATAGAATTTAAGGATGAGGATTGAAGCCTCTTTTTCCTGTCCGATGGAGTGCATTTAACCAATGTAGGTTTAGAGGTTATGATGTTGGTCTTTCGGTAGGGCATTCAGTGGGCCATAGTTGCAAAGGGGGGGAGGATCGCGTCACTGTGATGCATCCCTCGGCCGCTCTGTGGTGGGTGGGGGAGCCACCTGGGCCAGGTTGTGAAGTAGGTGGTCCTTTACCCCCCCCCCCCGCCTCAAGGGCGTAATCAAGGAAAAGGGGTAGGGCCCTAAGTGTGTTTGAACCCCAACTTGGAGAGGGGATAGCTGCTGACAAAAACTGGGTGTATAGATGAATGCTAAAAGGGTGGTTGTTTATATATGTGTATATATATATATATATATATATATATATATATAAGTGTACATATATATCCGTAGAGGATGGAGCTATGCTGCAGGCAGAGGAGCTTTGCCCAGGCAGACACACTGATTAATTTGGTCCTGGCAAGCCCAGCGTGAAACATTTTTTACATCCCCCGAATGGGGGCCCAATTTTTTTTTCTATTAGGGCCTTCCATTTGCTAGCTCCTCCACTGCTCTCACATCAAAGAATTTAATAATAGAAGTTCTAACATATGAGTAAACATTTTAGCACTTGCCTTGTATTGCTACAAGCCCTCTCTCTGTATTTTAGGTGATGCGAACTGCTGAGGAACTGTCATATCTTAGAACTCAGCTGAGGTCTGATTGGCTCTTGAGCTAGCTCTTGAACTTTTGACCCAATCAGCTCATAGGACTCGGTGTAAGTGCCAAAAATGTTTAAAATGTCACCTTCCCCTCTCCACAAAGATTCAGGCGTAACTGACAAACTGGACAGGTTCCATAGCTGTTATATATAAAGTAAACCTGCTCTGAAAATGATCTTTAATATAAAATAAACTTAATTTTAGGTGAAATGTGTAGTTGAAACCCTTCTTTGCTAAGCCGGTTCCACCACGTTCAGTGTCTGTTGACAGTTTTATGCTCTTTATATTTAAACATACATTTCTGTACATTTTTTGTGACGTATCTGTGCATGTTTATTTTGACAGAAGTTAAAATAAAAATACTTCTGGATACAGCATGACGTGGCAAAGAATACTTCTGAGTTTAAACATAGTGCAATGCAAACAACTGCGTGTGTTTAACTATTTACCATTTAAAGCTTTATGGTTCTATTATCACCATTAAAATCACCAAATTACATTCATAAAGCCCTAACATTTAACATAATACAAACTAGAAAAATAGAGTCCAGTTACAGTTTTGAACTGTTTTCATAAAAAAAAACATTCACATTATCTGTGCAGACTCTGCAATTTTACAAAATAACCACTTGTTTACCATATTCCCTGACATTAAAGCTGCAACCAGAAAAGTTTTATCCTAACGTGCACTGCATATCCTCCACCCTCAAAAGCAGTGGCGGAGCTAGTGAATGGAGCAAACAAAATGTGGGACCCCAGAGGGTGCTATAAAAATATATATATATATATAGTAAATAAAAAGTACATCTGTGTTCACATTTGAATGTCTAAAGCAAGTTTAAAAAACCTGCTTCCAGCTCAGAATTCCGGGAAAAACAGTTATAACACTGCATTCTGGGAAGCCTCGCTCTTCAATCCATAGCCATTTTCAAACATTGCATCCCTTAAAGCTTATGCCTGCCGTATTACATAGCTTTAATGTAAAGCCAAGGTTGGATTATACACAAGCTGAGTATCCTATCCATGTACAGCTGTTTCAAGCTTACTGGCTATCATCAGCATGGAGCGGGATCTCAGCCTGTGTTGTGGAAATTATGAGTAGGTAGTTCACCACAACAATCATTTATAATATGGTGGGCAAAAGAGCGATAGAAGCCTCCACCGTACAGTAATACAGTAAATAAAAAGTACATCTGTGTTCACATTTGAACGTCTAAAGCAAGTTAAAAAACCTGCTTCCAGCTCAGAGTTCTGAGAAAAACAATTATTACACTGCATTCTGGGAGGATGAGCTGGGACATGCAAATGTGCCCACAAATGCCTCGCTCTTCATTCCATCAATTTATATTTATATAACAGTAGGGGGGATTTGTACCCTTCAGTTGAGTTCACTCACAAAATCAGATACTAATGGAGAACTGATATGTATTGTTTACAGCAAGTGTCCCTCTTTTCAAGTGAAATCCCCCTGTCCCTCATTGCCTCCCAAATGTACCCTCATTTGACTTTGAGTGATAGTAACACCACATAATAGTGCATATTTTTTTTTATAGAATATTGGTGTCCTTCTTTTCCTATTTTAAATGTTAGGAAGTATGATGATTCTGTCCAATATACTGTATGAGTCCTCTCATTAATAATAGGAGGATCTCCTATTGATGCTCTTTCAAAATTTCCCCTACTCAAAATCCCTGGTGAAAATCATGTGAGAAAAAAGTGGTTTTATTTATATATATATATATATATATATATATATATATATATATATATATATATATATATATATAAAATCTATTGCACAAGCTAGGTACCACACTGATGAGATCTATTTCCTAAGTTTCCTAACTCATCCATAATCTATCCTATACTATGCTTCGAGGCTATGTTATACAGCCATGTTTAAAGTGATATTAGATTTGTATTAAAGAGTCCAAATGCAATGTAGACTTATTTGCATGACCCTGCCCAGTTTTTCTTGGAATTATGAGCAGCAATTAACTAATCTCTAGATGCTCAAATGCAAACACAAATATATTATTTATATATATATATATATATATATATATATATATCACATATCTCGTTGTGGATCTTTGCGGTGTTCGTAATGTTTGCGATGTTGGTAACGCACTTGCATAGCGAGGCGAGCAGTTGAGGCACGCGAGACTTAGGCTGCACTGCGAGCAGTTGAGGCACGCAGGATGCCGGCGAAAAACGTAGCACTTTGCCGCTGACCGCGAGTAACGCAGTTTGCTAATTTACGGCCAAATTTAGTTTAAGCACTTAACTCGAAAAACCCGAAAAACAAGCAAAATAATTAGAAAAACATATTAACATGCTCACAAGCAGCACAGGGGGAGAGCCAGGAAGCCTGGGGTGAGGTTGCAAGCAAATTTGAGCCATATTTGCAGTTTTTCTGCAATCGAAAATCGGCTAAGCGAGGAAAAAAATGGTGGACAAAAAACGTAAATATTTCTGAAACTGGATGAAAACGAGGCTGAGCAAAGCCTGGCACGCAGGACTTTGAAAATAAAACAAACGCCTTCAGCGCGTAACACGCAAACATCAGCAGACACACAGAGGAGAAAGACACAGGGAAGGGACAGCGGGGAGATGGTGGAAAGAGACACATGGCATTCCCAAGCACAATAGTTGCAAGTTAACGAAACTTGCAATGAGCGTCCCATACAGTAGGCGGGAGGAAAGGCTCGCAATAAGCGCTGAAGGTTATCATTGCAAAGCAGGAAAGTTGAAGTACACAGGGGGAAGAGGCTCGCAATGAGCGCCGAAGGTGCTCAAAGGAGCAAAACAGCATTGTCAGTCTTACAATTTTATTCCCGTCATTTTTAATGGGCAAGTTCCAAGTATATATATATATATATATATATATATAAAATCAGACGTAGCTATAAATATGTCTATCCTACGCAGTGCAGGTGCTGAGTGTTATTATTCTGTCAAGTTCAGGTCCTACACCCATCATACACAGCCGTATAGACATTGCTGATTATATTGCGTGCAAAGCTAGGGTAAATTTCCAGGAAATCTTTATTACGCCTGCAGCAAAAACTTCAAATGCTTGGACCCCGGGGTGCGCATCTGTCATGAGGTACTTTGTTCTGTAGACTCTTAACCCATTCCCTGCCAGGGGCGCAGCAAGATGCTTGAGCAATAGCAATATGTAGTAAATGTGTCTTTATTTCCCAAGCTAAGAGCTATCCCCCTTGTGAGGTGAGGCCTCTGTGTTCCCCATATTGTTCTGGGGAGACTTTTTGTTGTAGCATCAATATGATGATTTGTGTTTCACAATGTTTTGCCGTCTAAATGAAGTGAGTAGTTCTTCGGTACCTGGCAGAATTTGAATATAATTAGAGGAATATGGTGTAGGGTTGGGCTGTAATTAAAGGGACACTTCAGTATTTTTTTTTCTGTGTGGCATTTTGATGTTTTACTAAACTTGATAGTGTGCAAATTGTTTTTAGAAAGTGAAAAATCATCAGCTGCAGTGATGCCCGGATTTTTTTCAGGACTCCTGCCAACTTCTACTATTCAGAGACGAGGAGAGGTAAGGAGTGTGCGCCTCACCTCAGCTAACCCTGCGGCTAGTGAGTGTGAGTCACTGAGTATGTGTGTCAGTGGGTGTGTTTCATGCGTATGTGTCAGTGACTGCAAGTGAGTCTATATAAGTATATCTGTGTATATGTCACAGGGTATCTATGTTACTATATGTTTTGTCACTGTGGTGTTGTGTATTAGTGTATATGTCACAGGGTATCTATGTTACTATATGTTTTGTCACTGTGGTGTTGTGTATTAGTGTGTATCACTGGGTATCTATGTTGCTATATGTTTTGTCATTGTGGGGTGGTGTATTAGTGTGTGTCACAGGGTTCTTATGTTACTATATGTTTTGTCACTGTGGTGTGGTGTATTAGTGTGTGTCACAGGGTATCTATGTTGCTATATGTTTTGTCATTGTGGGGTGGTGTATTAGTGTGTGTCACAGGGTTCTTATGTTACTATATGTTTTGTCACTGTGGTGTTGTGTATTAGTGTGTGTCACAGGGTTCCTATGTTACTATATGTTTTGTCACTGTGGTGTTGTGTATTAATGTGTGTCACAGGGTTCTTATGTTACTATCTGTTTTGTCACTGTGGTGTGGTGTATTAGTGTGTGTCACAGGGTATCTATGTTGCTATATGTTTTGTCATTGTGGGGTGATGTATTAGTGTGTGTCACAGGGTTCTTATGTTACTATATGTTTTGTCACTGTGGTGTTGTGTATTAATGTGTGTCACAGGGTTCTTATGTTACTATATGTTTTGTCACTGTGGTGTTGTGTATTAGTGTGTGTCACTGGGTATCTATGTTGCTATATGTTTTGTCACTGTGGTGTGGTGTATTAGTGTGTGTCACAGGGTTCCTATGTTACTATCTGTTTTGTCATTGTGGTGTGGTGTATTAGTGTGTGTCACAGGGTATCTATGTTACTATATGTTTTGTCATTGTGGTGTTGTGTATTAGTGTGTGTCACAGGGTTCCTATGTTGCTATATGTTTTGTCATTGTGGGGTGGTGTATTAGTGTGTGTCACAGGGTTCTTATGTTACTATATGTTTTGTCACTGTGGTGTTGTGTATTAATGTGTGTCACAGGGTTCCTATGTTGCTATATGTTTTGTCATTGTGGGGTGGTGTACTAGTGTGTGTCACAGGGTTCTTATGTTACTATATGTTTTGTCACTGTGGTGTGGTGTATTAGTGTGTGTCACAGGGTATCTATGTTGCTATATGTTTTGTCATTGTGGGGTGGTGTATTAGTGTGTGTCACAGGGTTCTTATGTTACTATATGTTTTGTCACTGTGGTGTTGTGTATTAATGTGTGTCACAGGGTTCTTATGTTACTATCTGTTTTGTCACTGTGGTGTGGTGTATTAGTGTGTGTCACAGGGTATCTATGTTGCTATTTGTTTTGTCACTGTTGTGTTGTGTATTAGTGTGTGTCACAGAGTTCCTATGTTACTATATGTTTTGTCATTGTGGTGTTGTGTATTAGCGTGTGTCACAGGGTTCTTGTGTTACTATATGTTTTGTCACTGTGGTGTGGTGTATTAGTGTGTGTCACAGGGTTACTATGTTACTAGATGTTTTGTCACTGTGGTGTTGTGTATTAGTGTGTGTCACAGGGTTCCTATGTTACTATATGTTTTGTCACTGTGGTGTGGTGTATTAGTGTGTGTCACAGGGTTCCTATGTTGCTATATGTTTTGTCATTGTGGTGTTGTGTATTAGTGTGTGTCACAGGGTTCCTATGTTACTATATGTTTTGTCATTGTGGTGTGGTGTATTAGTGTGTGTCACATGGTATATATGTTGCTATATGTTTTGTCATTGTGGTGTTGTGTATTAGTGTGTATCACTGGGTATCTATGTTACTATATGTTTTGTCACTGTGGTGTGGTGTATTAATGTGTGTCACAGGGTATCTATGTTACTATATGTTTTGTCACTGTGGTGTGGTGTATTAGTGTGTGTCACAGGGTTCCTATGTTGCTATATGTTTTGTCATTGTGGTGTGGTGTATTAGTGTGTGTCACAGGGTTCCTATGTTACTATATGTTTTGTCATTGTGGTGTTGTGTATTAGTGTGTGCCACAGGGTTCCTATGTTACTATATGTTTTGTCATTGTGGTGTTGTGTATTAGTGTGTGTCACAGGGTATCTATGTTACTATATGTTTTGTCATTGTGGTGTATTAGTGTGTGTCACAGGGTATCTATGTTACTATATGTTTTGTCATTGTGGTGTATTAGTGTGTGTCACAGGGTATCTATGTTACTATATGTTTTGTCATTGTGGTGTGGTGTATTAGTGTGTGTCACAGGGTTCCTATGTTACTATATGTTTTGTCATTGTGGTGTGGTGTATTAGTGTGTGTCACAGGGTATCTATGTTACTATATGTTTTGTCACTGTGGTGTGGTGTATTAGTGTGTGTCACAGGGTATCTATGTTACTATATGTTTTGTCACTGTGGTGTGGTGTGTTAGTGTGTGTCACAGGGTTCCTATGTTACTATATGTTTTGTCACTGTGGTGTTGTGTATTAGTGTGTGTCACAGGGTATCTATGTTGCTATATGTTTTGTCACTGTGGTGTGGTGTATTAATGTGTGTCACAGGGTATCTATGTTACTATATGTTTTGTCACTGTGGTGTGGTGTATTAGTGTGTGTCACAGGGTATCTATGTTACTATATGTTTTGTCACTGTGGTGTTGTGTATTAGTGTGTGTCACAGGGTTCCTATGTTACTATATGTTTTGTCACTGTGGTTTTGTGTATTAGTGTGTGTCACAGGGTTCCTATGTTACTATATGTTTTGTCACTGTGGTGTGGTGTATTAGTGTGTGTCACAGGGTTCCTATGTTACTATATGTTTTGTCACTGTGGTGTGGTGTATTAGTGTGTGTCACAGGGTTCCTATGTTACTATATGTTTTGTCACTGTGGTGTTGTGTATTAGTGTGTGTCACAGGGTTCCTATGTTACTATATGTTTTGTCACTGTGGTGTGGTGTATTAGTGTGTGTCACAGTGTATCTATGTTACTATATGTTTTGTCACTGTGGTGTTGTGTATTAGTGTGTGTCACAGGGTTCCTATGTTACTATATGTTTTGTCACTGTGGTGTTGTGTATTAGTGTGTGTCACAGGGTAGCTATGTTACTATGTGCCCCAGTAATGTTGTGTCAGTGCCTGTCCTTGGCTATGTGAATGTATCAGTGTGTCTTTGTCGCAGTGTGTCTGTGTTTGTCACAGTATGTAAGTCTGTGGGTGCATATCTATATCATTTAGTCTATACTAGTGTGAGTATGTCGTAGTCACAAACTGAGGTCTGTGTGTAATGTATGTATGCAGTGGGTGAGTGTCTATATTAGTGTATGCTTGTGTCTGTATCAGTATATGTGTGTTAGTATATGTGTCAATGGCATAATACATGTGTTAATGTGTGTCATTATGTGTGTATATGTTAGAACTGTTAGAATAAATAATGTATTTTCTTACATTTAAAACAATCAACCACCAGGATTAACATTGCATTGCATTTAAGGTGGATAATGTGATTATTATTATTATTATCATTTATTTGTAATGCACCAACATATTCCGTAGCACTATACATGGGTTAAAATCAATGGAAAAACAATAGTATTATTAACCCATTGCAAAGAATGGGGGGGGGGGGGGGGGGGGCTGTCTTTGAGCTTAGAATCCAGTGTCCATAGAGCTTTCCCCAAAGTGCCATGCAAGACTGAAAACTTGCAGACTTGCAGTCTAAAGGAAGTATTTTTGTGTAGTCAGCACAAATACATCCTGATTTATTAATATTATTATTATTTTTATTATTATTAACTTTTATTTGTATCGCACCAACATATTCCATAGCGATGTACAAGGGATAAGAACAAGGAAAATACAATATTAACAAATTCAAAAAATGGAGGGCCCTGTTTTGAGCTCTAATATCTTTGTAGAAAATGTTTTTTCCATAGCACCCAAGACATGAAACTTGCTACTTACAATATAAAGGGGGTGGGAGAGGCAGAGTCCTGGGGAAGGGTAACATATAAGGAAAACAAGGGTCAGGAAGTCAGTGAAAGTTAGAAAGATTTTTATGTAGTGGAAGAGGGGAGTGATCTTAGTGGAGAAGCTCTAGTATGCAATAAGTTGTCTGACCCTTAGTGGTGAGATAATATAGTCTGAAAGTAGGGAGGTCAGGTGATCTCATGGTTCTATAAATTGAATCTGAATAGGGGTAGATGGGTGAGGGGCAGGGAGGGAAGTGCTCTCAGTGTTGTCCCAGAGCAGAGAGGCCAGGATGTAGATTGCAATAGGCACTAAAACAGGAATGAGAAATGGGGTGAGAGAGACATGGCGGAAGGGAGAGAAAGGAGAGAGTGAGAGTGAGACAGCAATGAATATATGGTGAAAGGAGGAGTTTTTTAAAGTAATGCAGGTCATAAAATGGAGGTAGGGTTGGACAAGGAAAGCTAGGCACAACAGGGGATAGGCAGATGTTACAACAAACTGTAAGGGATTGCAATATAGCAAGACATATTTTCTATGTCCCAAAAAATAATAACAGGCATACATTAATATTAATAATGACACTGGGTTCTGAGATGGGTGAGACTCCATTTTCATGTTCATACCTCAGGTGTGTAGCAAACTCAGTGTTGTCCCAGAGCAGAGAGGCCAGGATGTATATTGTTAGGCACTAAAACAGGAATGAGAAATGGGGTGAGAGAGACATGGCGGAAGGGATCAGGTTCCTTTGAATAAATGTGGCAATCAGTATTGGAATATTTTGATAACCTGTAAAGATTAGTAATACCGACCTTTATCAGGAAACAATCATCATCCAAAACATCATGTTTTTCAATTAGTAATAAAATCTGCAAAGTGATGTTACCCAAAAAACTAAAACCCAATTTATAAGTATTTTCAGTGGTGTAAATATAAACCAAGGTGACAATATATGCAATGTGGTTAAGATCTCTAGTTGGTATGATAATATATCTCACATTGGTATTATAGAATTAGGTTTCAGTTTATCAATTGGCGTAGGAAGAAAAAAAAAAATCTGGGGGGGGCAGAATTTTAAAATATGTGTATATATATATATATATATATATATATATATATATATATATATATATATATATATATATATATATATACAAAAGAAGGTTAGTCAGAGGTGCTCATCAGAGAACGAACCAACCTTAATAGGTTAGTTCTATAGCCATGATACGCCACTCTGAGAGCAACCTCTTTTAGATCACTTGTGCCCTTCACAGGGAGAAATATCCTGTAGTATATCAGTCTGGTACCACTCAAAAGTGTGACCCAGCCCCGAAATACCAGGCAATTCTACCCTGAACAGAAGAAACAGCAAACCCCAGACGCGTTTCAGCCTTTATGGGCCTTGTCAGTGAGGTGCAGCTGAACTCCCTAAGGCACAGTGAGCAAGGGGTCCACGTCTGGAGTCCCCTGTTACCCTTAGGGAGACTAAACCTAAGCTTATCATGGCTATAGAACTAACCTATTAAGGTTAATTCGTTCTCTGATGAGCACCTCTGACTATGTTGTGTATATATATATATATATATATATATATATATATATATATATAGTAAATAAATAGTACATCTGTGTTCACATCTGAATGTCTAAAACAAGTTAAAAAACCTGCTTCCAGCTCAGAATTCAGAGAAAATCAGTTATTGCACAGCATTCTGGGGAGCTGAGCTGGGACATGCAAATGTGCCCAAATATATATATATATATATATATAATGTTGTTGTTGTTCAGTCCTACAGTTGTGCCCAGCTCTCGGTGACCATATGGACGCAGCATCTTGTGTCTGGTTATTCCCATCCATATAGTTTTCTTGGCAAAGATACTGGAGCAGGTTGCCAGTTCCTCCTGCAGTGGTCCGTGATCTGTCTGACCTCTCTGTTATGACCTGCCTGTGTCGGGTGACCCTACATAGTATATATATATATATATATATATATATATATATATATATATATACATACATACATACATACATGTGTGTGTGTGTGTATCCATGTATATACATTAAATGTCTACATATATATATATATATATATATATATATATACAGTAGACTCCTAGGCACAGATTGGTCACATTGGCACAAAGGTACAGACTGGGCACATAGGCTCATAGGCAATGACTGGGCACATTAGCACATAGATACAGGCTGGGCACATTGGCACATAGGCACATGGGTATAGGCTTGCACATTGGCATATAGGTACAGGTTGGGCACATTGGCACATAGGCCCAGGATGGGCACTTTGGCACATAGGCACAGGTTGGGCACATTGGCACATAGGTATAGGCTGGGCACATTGGCTGGGCACAAGGGTTTGTTTATGACATGTATAGAACAATAGGGACCCATCACTCCCCAGTGGTCTCCCCCTCACCTCTTGTCCCTTTGGCCATCTAATTCATGTTAAAGCCGGGTCTCATAAGACTATCTCGTGGGATCTTGTGAGACCCGGCTTTCAGGGATATGCAGCAGCTAAAGGCACAAGATGTGAGGGGAAGACTACTGGGCAGTGATATGTTGATGAAAATGTGGGTGGGATATGTCCCTTTCCTCCCACCTCTTCCTACGCCCTTGATGGGGGAGCCTGTGTTGCGGCTCATGAGATGCAACTCACTATTGTCTGCAAATATTGACACCAGGGGAAGTTAATCAGAGACTACACCTGGTGATTTAAAGTCATATCTGGGGTGTTATTTATGGACCTCTGTAGTGGTCATACAAGATAGTATAATTTGTTTATTAGCTATAAAATAAATATTGTAATTTAGTAGAGACAGACTCCTATCCGGACTGCCTATTAAGGGTGGTAAGAAAGAGGGATCAACAAATGCCAGGAGCCAGGTTGTCATGCCACACAATGCTTCCAGGCACCTAGATTTCATCCACTGTACGTCTCTGCAATGCAGTGTTACCTGGGAGCAGACAGACATGAGTGACTGAGCCAGCGCAGTGTTGGCGTTATATTCCCCGGGCTCAGCATTGCACTCTCCAGCCGAACGTACCTGTGTGTGAGGAGTGAAAGCTGCTGCTGCGAGAACAGCCCTCACTGACAAATATACCTAGCAGAGCATCCTATGTGCAGCTAATCGAGGCCTCTTTTAATAATAACTCAAGCCATCAGAAACAACATTTATCCAGCATCTACCAATCCCCATGGGTGCCAGTAAACTATGAGTCTACTGTACTAGAAATATCGGTAGAAGCAATGATTTATTTCTTGTTTAGGCTACAATTAAAGGATAACTGCAGTTCAAGAAAAGACACTTGTTTGTCAAGTATGTACCAAACTAACAATATTAGCATTTGTGTAAACTATGGGCAGAAAATATTTTTGGGGTAAATCTTATTTTTGTTTTTTTTACAATCAATTTTATTGGAAAATGACAGAAAATCTGAATTTTGGAAGACTGTTAATGAGTGCAGGAATCCATTTTGTGTTTGTTACATCACACTCTGACAACTGGATAATTGTGTGTGTGTTTGTAGTTATTAGTGGAAGAAGGGGTGGGGGAGAAGGAAACGGTAGAAGTACAGAGACTTTGTTTGATAATTGGAAAATACACCACACCATCTCACTGAAGCAGGCACCTTGCATCATTCAATGCAGCCATAATGGAAATGCCTCTCTCAGATTCACAACTTCCACCAATGTATCATGGATCCCTCCAGGGTCCTACTGATGCATCAAATTGTATTTGTTTTTCTATTTAAAACTAAGCGATACCAACAATATAGGTGCTAAGGCAGAGAACTCACTATACTTATAAGGTAGTTCTATGATATGATAACCCACTCTGAGAGTAACCTCTTTTAGCCACTTGTGCCCTTCAGAGGGAGTAATATCCTGTAATGTCAGTCTGATCTCACCCAAAAAATACCAGGCAATTCTACCCTGAACAGGAGAGACAGCAAACCCCAGACATACGTTTCGGCCTTAGATGGGCCTCGTCAGTAGGGTGTAGCTAATAACTTGTTTAGGGTATAATTGCCTGGTATTTCGGGGCTGGATCACTCTTTTGAGCGAGACCAGACTGATATACTACATGATATTTCTCCCTATAAAGGGCACAAGTGCGCTAAAAGAGGCTGCTCTCAGAGTAGATGACCATATCCATAGAACTAACCTATTAAGGATAGTTTGTTCTCAGATTGAGCACCTTTATTGTTGTTGTTGCTTATGTAAATGACCCTTAGGGCTTGGTCTCCCTAAGGCTGATCGGGGACTCCAGACGTGGACCCCTTGCTTCCTGTGCCTTAGGGAGTTATCAGCTATACCCTACTGACGAGGCCCAGAGAGGCCGAAACGTACGTCTAGGGTTTGCTATTTCTTTAGTTCACGGTATAATTGCCTGGTATTTCAGGGCTGGATCATTCTTTTGAGTGGGACCAGATTGATATACTATAGGACATTTCTCCCTCAGAGTGGGTTATCATGTCCATAGAACTACCTATCAAGGATAGTTCGTTGTCTGATTGAGCACCTCTATTGTTGGTATTACTATTTAAAACTAGCTGTATACCTTTTCCCTGATTAATTGTGGCCTTAAAGTTTTCAAGCATATTTTTTTATTGTGCAGCGCTCCTTTCATTTCTTGGTCTGACCCTCTCCATTGTGCCATTTCCAATTAATTTATTGTAACCAATCCTTGTAACTGTATCCCTTTCTGATAGGATCGGCTCAGCAGACTTACGAAACTCTTATATGCCTTGGTGCCCCCTGAGCACGGTACATACCTCCATGATTATAAAATCCTGAACACATAATCTCTTTGTATTGAGATGCGATGCTCAGCCCAGCCACCCACCCTACAGAAAAAATCATCTATTTTCATAGAAAATCAAATCCAGCCTCGGGGATATATCTCTTTCTTTTTGACATATGACTTGTTAAGTTCAAATGCATTAGCGGAGCTGCAATGTTATGAGTCACCAACACAAGAGCTGCATGAGGTGCTTAAAATATGTCTTGGAATAGCTGAGGGCAAGTATGGAACAGCAGTGTAATTATCTGTAAGAGGCTCAGGAAGTAGCGCACTTAACAGCTATCCAGGCCCAACTGGCATCTAAACATAATGTTACCTTTATAAAAAGTGTTTTACGTGAGACGTTGATAGCTTAGCGCGTGTTATTTACAGAACACATTACTTTTGTTGAGATTTTTCTTTTCTTTTTGGTATAAAATAGATTTATTTTGTGATACCCAGTTATTTCAGATTGTAAGAAAAATGCATATAGTTGTAAGGTGCCACTGTACTGGGCATGTCATGGGGTTTAATGTGTTTATTTAGTTTGTTTAAAAGCAGGGGCGAGGAACCGAGGGCTATTTGAATATTTATAAAACCATCTGAGGGCCGTACAAAATGATCAACTTAGAAATTTGCCTGTATTTGGTCAAACATTGAATTAAGTGTCATTAGCATTTTCTCATTATCTTTCTCATTGGCTATGGAATAAGGAGAAGGGCCACATCAAATGACTTCGGGGGCCTTATACGGCCCTTGGGCCTGATGTTCCCCACCCCTGGTTTAAAGGGATATGGAAGGTTTCAGGATTGTACTAGGTATATAATATACTGGGTTCCCTGGTGGTCCAGTGGTTAGGATTTATGGCTTCCACCTTTGCGACCTGGGTTCGATTTCAGTCAGGAAACCAAGAGGTCACACAACCATGCAGGGTTGGGCCTGGTCAGTACTTGGATGGGAGAACACATAGGAATACCAGGAGCTGTATACTGTGGCCCATTGGAGAAGGAACTGGCAACCCACTCCAGTATCTCTGCCATGAATACCAAGTGGATCAGCAAGACCATGAACATAAAGATGTCCTGGTGTGTTACGGTCCATGAGGTCACAGAGAGACTGAACAACACAAAAAAGAGTTCGGAATAAGCAACCCACCAACCCACTTTCATAAAAGTATTTTTCTACAGTATTACGCTCTTTTTTGTGCATTCTAAAATAACCTGTGGCTATAATATCTATTTAAATAAGCAGCAACTAAACCATGGTCCATGAAGTGTCAGCTCAATATACTGCGAATGACTCACACGATGCATCTTACAAGATGAGAATAAATCTTTGCTTAGTGACACCGTACATGTGCACAAGACACCTTTCATTTAATTAGTTTATTATTTCAAGTGCAATTTCTCGAGTTAATTAAGCCTCGTTTTAAAAATAGCTTTTGAAATGTGAATAAAACGCACACATTTGTTAAAGGTTATTAGGCGTTTAATCAGAGTAGGAAGTTATTTAAAGATTAAAGGAATACTGTATTTCAAGAAAAAAAAAGGGTTTTGGAGTATGTAACAAACTAACATTAGCAGTTGTGTAAACCATAGACATAAAGACATTTTTTTATGAAAATGTGAATATTTGGAGATTTTGAGTTCAGGAGTAGAAGAGTAATTCACTACAGCAATCGTTTCACATATGGTGGGCATATATGTGTATATATATATATATATATATATATATATATATATATATATATAGTATATAAAAAGTACATCTGCGTTCACACCTGAATGTCTAAAGCAAGTTAAAAAACCTGCTTCCAGCTCAGAGTTCCGAGAAAAACAGTTATTACACTGCATTCTGGGAAGTTGAGCTGGGACACACAAATATGCCCACAAATGCCTCACTCTTCATTCCGTAGCCATCATCAAACATGGCTTCCTTTAAGCTTATGTATGCTGTATTACACAGCTTTAATGCAAAGCCAAGGTTGGAATAAACACAGGCTGAGTATCCTATCCATGTACCACTGTTTCAAGCTTACTGGCTATCATCAGCATGGAGCGGGGTCTCAGCCTGTGTTGTGGAAATATATATATATATTCATTGTACAGTGGCCCTTTAATTTGCTGGGTGCATAGTGTTGGGAATCTTATTATACTCATCTACAGCTTAATTTACCATCAATAGTATTTTATACTTTTTATAAACATTTTAGCAAAATATATGACATTTTTGGGGCTTATTTGCTTTATTTTATAACTCACGTTGCTCAGTGTAGGGACGGCCATTTTTCCTGCACATGCGCCCTCAAAGAGCTCCTCCACCATCTTTTTTAGCTGGAGCTTGCAATAGAATATGCAAAGATGGTGTCACACAGCTGGGCAGGGTCCACTTACAACATAACATTCACAGCCTTATTAAATTGCGATTCGGCAAATTTAAAAGAGCTCTATTTAAGCACATAGTATATTTTTTTACAGAAGTTTTTAGTTAGTGAACTTCTATCCAAAATCAAGGTGTTCGCTAACTAAAAACTTCTGTAAAAAAATATACTATGTGCTTAAATAGAGCTCTTTTAAATTTGCTGAATCGCAATTTAATCAAAGAAATAAAGATGTCAGGATTCAAAACTATATATAATATACACAATATAAGCAACGGTTATTTTTATTTGTACATATACATTATGTAAGTATTATTAGTTTTTATTCATTTTTGTGGGATGTACAATAAGGTGTATTACACTATGTTTATTGAATAAAGTGTTGCTTTTCTGCTAGGGGATGAATCACTCTAATAGCTGACTGAAGGCTCCCCCTGTCATGTTGTAAGTGGACCCTGCCCAGCTGTGTGGATGTCTCCACCCCCCACTGTGACATCATCTTTCCATATATTGTTAAGAACTCCAGCTGCACAAGATGGAGGAGGAGATATGCGAGGGGGTAATGGATGCCCCTATACTGGTAACTACTGTGGGTACCAGATGTAGACTTATTTGTCATAGGAATTTATTGTAATGGATGTTTTTGCATATTTTGTTTAACCTTTGTTCTGCACAAAGATATTCAAATTTGCCATTGAGAAGCAATATAAATATATATACCCAAACATTCACTGGTTCTCTTTTGCTGATAAAGCTTGTGAAGATTTACATATTCATGGTTTGCTATCATGCATCATGTGACCAGCCATGCAGGCATATGAGCAAAATCCATTAAGAAATAAAAATAAAAAAAATATATAAATAAATATAAATAAATAAATATTGAAAGGTGCTGAAGTCAGACAAGATGGAATATTCTATACAAAAAAATAAACAAAAAAAAGATTTTATGCTCATAGATGATAAAATCACTATTGTTTCTAGCTTGGAACATACTTCTCAAATATGTGAAGCTTTCCCTAAATTACAGTGGTCCTTTAAGTGTCTCTCTATGTTGCCTATAGATTAATTATGACCTAGATCTGAACAATGCTTTTAGATAGACAATTCCAACTATGTTTTTGTCTTGTTAAAGGGCCTCTGTAATCACATATTTAAAATATACTCTACACTTATATACTACCATTTGTTACTGTTCTGTTATTCAGTCGTGTCTGACTCTCTGTGACCCTATGGACCGTAGCACATCATGTATCTGGCTCTGCACATTCATAAGGTTTTCATGGCAAAGATGCTGGAGTGGGTTGCAATACTACATGTAATAATGGATAAAATATTTGTAAAAGTAGATTTTAATCTACGTTAATATGCAATTACCATTGTGGTTTCTGCTTATCTACTTCCACAGATCAAACGAAACGATGAATGCAGAGAAACCTTCTATATGCACAATGGAAAAGTGACTGATAATATTTTTAGCCTGACTAACAGAAAGCTCATTAGTTTACTAAGACACCCTCCTGAAAGCCCAGCCAAGAGAAGCAGATCAGGAAATAAATAAAACACCATATTAAATAAAAATTGCATATAAAAATTAAATATTTACTGACTGTGTCATTTAATTAGTATGCTTTTGTGTAAGTGATATTGAAAAGATATATATTTTGTCCTAATCTTATGCAAATGTATAAAAATGTTTAGCTTAGCGTGAGGGAGGGGCGAGGGCGGAGCGTCTCACTCGTCCTACCTGCAAACAATAGGCCAGGAAAGGGAAGTCGTCGTCTCTCACTCACAATACACTATTGGTCCTAAATGACTCCATAATGTTTGTTAACGCTCTAATTTATAGGAAGTCTCATTAGCGCGAGGAAGAGCGTCTCACACCCCGCAAATGTCGTTTAGACTATTTTTAAAGATCATTGCTAATTACAATAGGAAATATCTAGATTAACAGCTACCTAAAAATAAAAAAAAATAAAAAAAATAAAAAAGTGGCCATATTTTTAAAATTTACTATTTTGAAGAACTACACTTAAAAATATGCAACATGATTTGAGAATCTAAAAACAAATACAGCCTCTTAATTATTTTATTTTCTATACATAGTTACATAGTAATTGAGGTTGAAAAAATACTTCAAGTCCATCAAGCTCAACCTTTTAAGATCTTCTCTGATCTGCAATATGCGGATTAGTTGTTAATTACATTTATACTGCTGTAAAATCGATCATTTTGACTTCAGTGAATCAACTTCCTGATGTAGGAGGAGGCTTACGCAGCAAGTGTCTGCCTGCACAATGGGAATGTGGCAGTTACAACTGCCAGTGCTCTCAGCAGGACTACAGATGCTCATTAGTATAATACCGCCTTGCTGCATCACTATTTTTTCACAATGCATCAATAAAGTGATGCACATTTAGTCTGTACCGGGTAATATCAGTACGTCTTATTATAGTTGCAGAGATTACTCACATGTGATACCTTTAATAAGTGCACCGGCTCTCTGTAGTAGAGATTTACGTGTTATTCACTATAATAGTTGTTAATCTGCGAGTTGTTGTCACGCTTCCTCGCTGCGAAGCGAGGGTTGCAGTTGCTGGGGTGGAGGCTCGCGGGACTTAGCTGCAAATAAAACCATCACTCATGGCATTACATATAATATGAAAAATGACATCATCCATTACATCATCAGTACTTTGGTTTGGCATACTTGCCCTAGATCTACGGCCCACAGGCTGCATGCAGCCATTAGGCACTTCCCATATAGCCACAGTCTGTTATAAAGCATGCCCCTTTTCAACAATACACACTCAATTATATCTCTCTAATACCCAAATACGCAACTGTACTCTTAAGTACTTCTCATTATCTATATAACAATTTAACAATTAATTCCATTCTTAGGATCTATCCTGTTATGGTGTCAGGACAGGTCCGCCGCTGCAGTGTGGCCTCCAACCGCTAGATGGTGCTGCCGATATGTGGGGAAAGTTCTAAGCTTATATTGTTAGCCTAACTCTAACCCTCATCCTAACCCTCACCTTAACCCCAAACCTAACCCTCACCCTCACAGTTCATCTAAGCCTTGACTCTATGATATGGCACCTGAATATTGGCAGCGCCATCTAGCAGATGCTCACCGACACTGCTGCTGCCTTGTGCTGCGCTAACATAAGAGGATATGTCCCATTCTTACACCAATTTTACCATTTTGCTTTGGGTGAAATAAAAAAGGTTTAAAGCACCGTGAGACCCTTGTACGGACTCAGGGGCTCCATATGAGACCCGTCAGGTAAAATAGGCACCCGTCACTGCTCTGGATGCTGAATAAAAAACTAAGGCAAAACAAGTTATTTTTACTGAAAGGGGGATTTCTAGATAACAAACCTTTTTTTCATGTTTATGCTAGATAAAAACGTGCTTCTTCCAATTGATTTAATCCGGCTACTGCAGGCCCTATCCAGTTATCTGTGCCCTCATCATCCTTGTACCCAAGGGTAACAATAATAATAGCCCAAACTGGCCTGTTTATTTCCATTTCATAGTCTGGTTACCGGATTTAAACTTTTATTATATTTTTCTTAAACATAAACTTGTAACATTGTAACTGACTGTATATTTACTGCATGTGTGAGCTGTGACTGACTCCCCTATTCTCGTTCTGGTTATTTGTATCCTTTGTGCCACATTGTGTCGGATGTCTTGGATAATATATATATATATATATATATATATATATATATATATATATATATATATATATAAATCCAGTTACTATGTTTGTGTCAGTGAGTGTAACAGTGTGTGCCGGTGTGTCACCCTTACGGTCACTATGTGTTTTCCTCCATGTGCCAGTTTGTCACTATGTGTCAGAGTACCTGGGTCATTCAGTCAGTATTTGTCATTTGATAACTGGGAACAACATGGTAGATAGTGCTGAAAATAGCCAAATTTCTGATCATGTCATTGCCTTAAAGCGACACTGTAACAGAAGCTATCTTCAGTCTGAATGTAAAGTAATGACTAGTTTTGTTCAGTCATTCAGTTGTGTCTGACTCTCCGTGATCCTATGGACCGCAGCACGTCAGGCACATCTTGTGTCTGGTTGTGCCAATACATAAGATTTTCATGGAAAATACACTGGAGTGTTTTGCCAGTTCTTTCTCCAGTGGACCACAATTTGTCTGACCTCTCTGCAATGACCTGCCTGACTTGGATGACCCTACATGGTATAGCTCGCAGCTTCATTGAGGTACACAAGCCCCTTCACCCCGACAAGGTAGCAATCCAGAATGGAAAATGTAAAGATAGTAAAATTTAAAGCCATATTTGCTCCCAAACAAACTAACATTGATAGGTTAATTCTGTGGACATGATAACCTACACAGAGAGCAACCTCTTTTAGCTCAGTTGTGCCCTTCACAGGAAGAAATATCCTGTAATCTATCAGTCTAGTCTAACTCACTAGAGTGATCCAGCCCCAAAATACCAGGCAATTCTATCCTGAACAGGAGAAATAGCAAACCCCAGACGTACGTTTTGGACCTTCTTTGGGCCTTGTCAGGTGTAGCTGATGACTCCCTAAGGCACAGTGAGCAAGGGGTCCACGTCTGGATTCCCCTATCACCCATAGGGAGACTATTTCTAAAGGGTCATTTGCATAAACAAAAAAACAAAAAATAGAGGTGCTCAATCAGAGAACGAACTAACCTTAATCTGTTTTTTTTTGTATGCAAATGACTCTTAGGGTTTAGTCTCCCTAAGATGTATAGGGGACTCCAGACGTGGACCCCTTGCTCACTGTGCCTTAGGGAGTTCAGCTGCACCTCACTGATGAGGCCCATAAAGGCCAAAATATATGTCTGGGGTTTGCTGTTTCTCCTGTTCAGGGTAGAATTGCCTGGTATTTCGTGGCTGGACCACTCTAGTGAGTGGGACCAGACTGATACCACAGGATATTTCTCCCTGTAAAGGACACAGGTGGCTAAAAGAGGTTGCTCTCAGAGTGGGTTATCATGTCCATAGAACTAACCTATTAAGGTTAGTTCGTTCTCTGATGAGCACCTCTGACTTATCGTTTTTTTTTTCTGCTGACAGTTGCATAATTAACAACAGATAGCTGAGCCGTGCAGTGAGGACAGTGATTGATAGCATTTTTTCCCTTGAACTCAGGACTACACTGAAAAATTAACCCATGACCTACTGCTACCATCATGCCATGCTCTGCACAGATGAATTTGTTAAGAGTTAACCTTTTGTTTTCTATACTGTGGGTCTGGCAGAGGGCAGTAAGTGATACATATAAACACAGATATTACTTTACTAATATCTCAATGAAAAATGCACGTATTTCAAAAATTCTAAAATTATTTCACCATGCTTTTAGGAGATTTTTATGGTGTGCTTCAAATTTATGCTGAATTAAGTGTCCCTTTAACTAGTCCGGGTGCTTACCCCTGTAAGCCAATGAACAGTAATATAGATGTATGAGTCATACTTGTCCGCCAATGAGATCTACAGGCTACAGTATCCTCTGTGCATTACCTGTCACTTTCAAGGAAGCTAATTCAAAAAATAAAAAATAAATAAACTTTTGAAATATTTAAAATATGCTCTTTTAACACATAAAAAAAATGTCTTCTATGTCCCTTTAAGGACAGTTCTAATTTTTACATAATAACAACCATGAGTACTTGTTTGTTCCGAGAGTGGCCGGTTTGGGCAAAATTTTAAATATGTGTTTTTCAGTTATGCTTAGAATTAACCAGCATTGAAAAAATACTAAATGCCCTTCTGGGATATACATAACACTGCAAAAATCTGCTGTTTCTGTGAAAGAGATAAAAAAAGAAAAATTGCATAATATTATGAGGTCAGCAGGAAAAAACAAAAGTGAGAACACAAGCAAAAAAAGCCCCAAAATCTTAATATCAGTCGTATTACATCTGTTGTATTCTGGGTGAATAAGAACAAAAACTGGATTTTATTATTTTTTCATATAAATAATTATTTTAAAGTATATTTTTGGTTTAGCATATGTGTAGACCTGATATATATATATATATGTGTGTGTGTATATATATATATATATATATATATATATATATATATATATATACATACATACACATACATACATATATATATATATATAGCAAATAAATAGTACATCTGTGTTCACAGTTGAATGTCTAAAACAAGTTAAAAAACCTGTTTCCAGCTCAGAATTCAGATAAAAACAGTTATTACACTGCATTCTGGGAAGCTGAACAAACGTGCCCACAAATGCCTCGCTCTTTAATCCATAAACCATTTTAAATATGGCTTCCTTTAAGCTTACGCCTACTGTATTACACAGCCTTCATGCAAAGCCAAGGATGTATTATACACAAGCTGGGAATCTATATATATATATATATATATATATATATCCATGTGACAGAAACCCTACAGCTGTCTGCCTAGTATGGGTGTGTGGGTGAAAGGGTTAAGCACCAGACAGCTTATTTAAGGTCACCTACAATGTCTGTAAAAAAACCTTTATTGTGACCTACACTCCAAAATGAATAATATAATACTGTCACCACCAAGATGCTATAATATTTTGGGAGCCTTTGAGAAAATACATGTTATCTTTACTTCTAAAAAGCCAACAGACTAAAAGCCTGTCAGCTTCTGGATATTTCCCCTTTCTTTATGTTTACATGCACAATATTTCACATTTTCAAATGTAGAACATAGCAGTACATTTAAAATTTACTATATTTCTTGTAGTTTACAGTAACATAAACAAATCTGCAATGCAAATGTTAATACTGATATTGAGTACTTAGATTGTCCTATTTCAGCAATCATTTAACCATTTCAGCAATGCATTTGTTGATAAAATCTGAATTTTTGAAAACTGTGTATGGAAGCTTTTATTGTGATGGAGCATGAGGGGGTGTGTTTATGCAATCTATCCGTGAATGGACAGTTGGGGAGAAGGGAAGGAGGATTTGTAAAATAATTGGATCTACAACGCAAGCCCAGCTCCAAAGTATTAAAAAACAGAAAGAGCATGAAAATATATTTATTTATAATCAGAATATATCTGTATTACTTTTTCCATGTCACACTATTCTCAGACATAGTTATACAAATAAATATATATATATATATATATATATATATATATATATATATATATTGTAGGTTTGCGAGTTTTCAGTCTTGCATGGCACTTTGTTGAAAGCACTATGGACAGTGGATGCAGGGCCCTTATCCTTTGCAATGTGTTAATATTGCTATTGTTTTTTGCCTTGAACTTAACCCTTGTATAGCGCTACCGAATATGTTGGTGTATTACAAATAAACGATAATATTAATATATATATATATATATATATATATATATATATATCACATATATAGTTGTGAGCGTACGAGTCGTTGCTCACGCTTGCGGGCTCGCGCAGCGAGCCGCGGCCCTTCGGCGCTCCATGCCAGCAACTGAGGCCCCTCGCGAAGCGAGGGCCTCAGTTGCTGGCGAGGTCACTGGCCACGGGTCTCAGTTGCTGGCATGGAGCGCCGAAGGCGCTCCATGTCAGCAACTGAGGCCCCTCGCGAAGCGAGGGCCTCAGTTGCTGGCGAGGTCACTGGGCAAGGGCCTCAGTTGCTGGCATGGAGCGCCGAAGGCGCTCCATGCCAGCAACTGAGGCCCCTCGCGAAGCGAGGGACTCAGTTGCTGGCGAGGTCACTGGGCAAGGGCCTCAAACCCTCGCAAAATTCACGTCGCTACTCAAAAAACACGACACACAAATTACGACACTCGCTAAATTTTACGAGGCACGCAAACAACGTACGAAACACGTTACCACACATTACGACCTCGCAAACATCGGACGCAACACGCCGACATACAAACATTTAAAACACAATACATACACACAGCACATACATAAAAAACTTACCTACACCAAGAGGGAGCACCCAGGACCTCAAAAATGCAACTTACACCTCGATTTTACTCGAAATAAAACAGTTTAGAGACTAAAAAAAAATCTAAGCGACAGAAAAAATGGCCGCCGAACAAAACGAAAACGAGGCTACAGCACTCTAAACTCGCAAAACACCACAAAACACCTACGGATATTCCGATACAGACCTATACCACACATTACTCGCCATTTTACACCAATGCGGAAGTACACCACTACGCTAACGGTTTGGTCTCGCGCACGCACAGTGTTACACTGCACACATTCAGCATGCTTATACAGCAGCTCCACACCACTAATGCTGCAGCAACATCAACACAGATTGCCAGCTCTTCATCACAATGCTTCAAAATAGGTACACTATATTCATTTACTAATTTAGCTACCTTACAATTTCATTGCCGTCATTTTTTGACGGGCAATTCGCTAGTATATATATATATATTAATCATTGTGCAGTGGTACTTAAATCTTGAGTTGCTGTTCTGCATTGTCCTTGTAATTTATAATCCAAGAAAAGGAACAAACAGCACATCCCAAACCACCAACTCTCATGACCAGCAGCAGTAATTTTGGTTCCTCTCTCTATTAGAACATAACTTTCATTAGGAAAAAATGTAAAATGGAAAGTTTCATATTACACTAGGATGCAACACAATAGTTTTCTTACCTCATCTTCAGTTACAGACTTAGAGGCCCATGTAAATCAGGGCAATAATCTAAATATTTAATTCCCCCAGATTACAGCAGTCAGTGCACAGCCATAAATTCTTCTTTGTTGCCGTAACAGATTTCTGTGCATGGAGCAGCCAAACCAAGCTTTACAGATGAGACAGGGCTGTATACATTTTATGAGTGGGAAGTGCAGGAATAACTATATATATATTAATATATTTTGATATTAAAAATGTGACAATTGTATTTATAGCTTCAATCAGCAAAAATGTGTTTATTTTGTGTAAAATATGATATGGTTATAGACAATGTATCAGAGCATTTGTTCCTTGGTTTTGTGATGTGTATTAACCCCTTGAGTACTGGGATGTGTGTTACTCTGGACTTTGTATGATAAAATGGACTTAATACCAACATATCATATTTTTTTATTACACATACTGTATGTTGATATCGGATTGTTAAGTGTCTAATAATGTTGACATTTTATCATTTTGTAGTACTTTTTGTGCTTTACTTTCACTTTAAATGCATCTGGGGAACTCAGCGAAGGTTTGAAAAACAGTTGTGAGTGGTGTTTGGTACTCGTAAATCTTTCTTCTGCTTTTTGCAGTTACGGCAGTGCCCTGATTTGCAAGTGATCTGTAATATCTTATTAGCATAGGGTTTGGGTGTCAGTGAGTAACTCATAATTTATTTTCAGTGCAAAAATCAATGGAGATTTGTGCTATGCTTTTCGGCTTTGTCGTGAAGTTCGTTTGGAGCAGTGACCCGTAGCAGTTCTCAGATCAAAGTATAAAAGCAGTCAGATCAAAATCAAAACAACTAAATTTGCACACACTTAATCGTCACTTTTTAGAAGATTTTGCTGATTATGTGGTGTGCTTACAGTCTTTAAGTGCAGATTACGTTGGTACTAACCTATACAGCACTTTATAACACAAAGTGAAACGTATCGGTTATAAAGTGTAACGTACAAACCACATACACAGTAAAACATCCACACCAGGGAGCTTCCATTGTATCCTGTAAATCTAGGAGCCATTATTGTGCTCGGCCTTTAGGAGGCGAGGAAAGTGCATTCAGTTGAATTGAGTTGTTTTCCGTCATTGATCTGCTGTAACCGAGGAGATCTCTCTACATTTATTCACTTACTGTATTGATTCACTTATTGTTCTGAATCAATCTCCGTCCATTCAGAATTCTACTGACATTCACATGAATGGGTTTATTATCCATATCATACTCACTGCCTTGTTAAAGGGCCAGTGTAAGCGGTTTTCATGTGAAACCATGGGTATATTTAGCTTTTATGCTGCCTTACTCTATTCAGACTTGTGCGCCCCCATACCTGCTGATACCATTAGAAACAGTAGGTCAGGTATGAGCTCTTGCAGGACTCTTGGAGATGTAACACCTTGGTAAATCTACTCCTTTGAATAAGCTACAAACTGGAAGCCCCTCTCCTCATTACTCCAGTAATAACACTGATAAGCTCATTATGCATCATTATAACACCTGTATTCATACATATTTCAGTGTCTTCTTAATGATGTCTAAAACTGTACAATTCCTCATCAGATCATTTCTAGACATTTCATGAAGTTCTAAATGTTATACATTATTAAAGGTTGTAGCTTCTTGCAGTTTTTTTAATCCAAACACACAGCTGCATGTGTTGCTGATTAATTAGGAATTTTGTCTTATCATTACTGGAAGGAATCTCGTTCTGTGACAAGGGAAAGTCTGTATAACATGTTTATTTTAGTTGTGCTCAGACTGCACCCCCTCTTGTTGCTCTTGAGGGGTTTACACAGTGTCCCAGGGAAAAGGGTAAGCCCCCCCCCATATTAATCTAGTCCTAGCATTAGCCAAGCTGGTTATTTATAAGCCCAGGCAGCAGTGTCTAGCAGGGGAGCTTCCACTACCAGGTGAGGCCATGTTCCGGGCAGTGGTCTGCCCCTGTTTCTGGGCAGAGTATGTCCTGGCTTAGTCCACTGGGAGGATGTCTCTAGTTTACCTCCCAGTTGGCTGTAGATGAAGTTCTCTGCCTGGTATCCCCCACATTTCCTTATTTAGTTTTTATTTCTTTTACAGTTGTTTCCCTACCACCATCTGTATATAATATGTATTATAATTGCACCAGACTTATCACTATTGACTGGCATTGGAGGTTCCTCTGCCATGCAAGGCCATATTTTAGGCACTGGTACGAGTCCGTTTCGGGGAAGATTACCACCTGACTTTGTCCACTGAGAGGTTGTGTGAGTTTCTCTCAGTGGGCTGTAGATGGAGTACTCTGCTCGGTGACCCCCATCAGGATTTATTTCTAGTCTCCGTCCTTATTTGATTTATATGATGCATTACTGACTGACTCTATATAATGTCAATCAGCATAAGCCCTCTTATCACTCTTTAGAGGCCTCCTCCTCTTGTTCTGGCTGCATTTCTTCACTCACCTTCTTTTTTTTGGGCACCCGGTGTCCATGGCACCAAGACCAGGGACCTCCTCGTCAACCAGCTCCTAGCATGGAGGTTCCACTGCCATCTGAGACCATTTTCTGGCTATATATATATATATATATATATATATATATATATATATATATATATATATAAACTACATATTGCTGAGGTAAAGAAGCCTCCTCTGCCAGGCACTGCTTCCTGGGCTGATACCAGGAGCATGTTGATGAGGAGGTCCCTCTCCGTCTTGCTCCGGGACACTGGGCGCCCAAACCAGTAGTATTTTAAAAAGAAATGACAGAAATGTCTACACAATATCGTGTATACAAAAATATCACTGTGTATATAGAATCCATAAACACAACTGTGCCTGCAAATATGTGTCTGTGATGTTTCCAGAATGAGTATGTAGCCAGGGGAATGTCGGAGGAGTAATTGGAAACAAACATATCTGTGTCAAAATAAACACTAAATACAACTTACAATACAATATGTGTCACTTGCCTTTTAACTACAAGCTGCTATTGTGACATATACTATGTGATGACTAGGGCCTGAACGAACAATGCTCTTGAATATTGGAACTTGCTAAGGAAAGGTGATAACTTAAGATGGTCATTTACTTATCATGGTGCATTAGGTAAAGGTATATGGATGCTTCCCTGTTCTTACCTTTTTCTAATCTAACACACGCTGCTTATATCAGACACACACGTTACATTAAGTCATTCTATACACATACAGATTTATTTTCATTAAATACAAATTTCCACACCCCTACATAGACACCTGGTACTAACCAATAGAAACATTGCATTCAAGTATGTTTTTAACCATGTACTAACCTTCCAGCAAACAGCAGCACCATGCATAAAATTCAGAGACTGATCCCCAGACATTGCAACACAATTGTATCTGCCTCTGATTGGCCAAAACGAATTATGAATTTTATGCTAATTTTAGCTTGGATTTTCAAGGGGTGTTCCTTATCAAGAAATTTGCAAACTTTAGGGTAAGTTTATTAATGCTTATTTTGGTTGATTTTTTTCATGCAAAATAATATTTGCATACACTACTGATTCTCCTCTGTCTGATGCATTCAGAATCCATGAAACTTCTATATAACTTTAATATCAAAAGCTTGCGTTTATATTTAAATAACTATATTCCAAGTTTATGGAGGTATCAATAATTTTGTTGTAGTTTCTTTTTTTCTGAGATTCTGGGATATAACCACAAACTTTAAAAAAAAATAGCACGTTTGTAGCAAGATCCAGTTTAATGGAAATAAAGCATGCATTGCATTTAAATGGATAAAATTAAACAGAAAAGCAATAATTGCATGGAGTGGTGGAGTTGACAGTCTGTAGAGGCTTGTGTACCTCAGTGAAGCTGTGAGCATGTAGGGTCACCCAAGATGGGCAGGTCATAGCAGAGAGGTCAGACAAATAGTGGAGAAGGAGCTGACAACCTACTCCGGTATCTTTGCCATGAAAACCTTATGGATGATCATAACCAGACACAACATGTGTCTGGCATGATGCTGTCCATAGGGTCAAGGAGAGTCGGGCACAACCGAACAACAATAAGATAGCACATAACACATAAAGGCTACACAAATTAAACATTACGGATATTCATTGTGAGTAATTAATTCATTTTTACAACTTAGCAAAAACTCCTATATTTGACAGTTTGACACCAACAGCCGGAACCTGGGTTGTTGCTTTAAGTGATATCTGTGGTTCGTGCTTTAAAACTGACTTTTCAGATAATATTTGCCCTGCGGTGATAACGCTGACCAGTTCTGCCCACCTCCCCCAATGTTACTGTATGGGGGCTAGGAACAAAACTGGAAAACATGCTGGGTGCAGAGATTACTACGAGTTCACACTAACATGGATAGATAATAAACCAGAGGAAGTGAGATACTACTGGTCATGGGTGTAGGAACTGGGGGGGACAGGGGGACAAATCCCTCCCAGATTTTTCAATGTTTGTATGTATGTATATATAACTTATATTACGGCCTGTATATACAGGCCCCTAGAATTATTCTGGCTCTTACAACTCTGCCACTGGTCATTGAACTGTCCATCATAGGCCCATTATCACAATGAACCCTATAGATTTACACAAATGTGCATTATATACATTGATAATTCCACTAAAATATATGTAAAAGGAACAATGGAGTTGTGTATTTACTTTTTTGAAAAATTACACTTGAAAATATGGATTCTTTTTTAGAATGCAAAATAATAATGCAGCCTCTAATTTATTGAATTTGATACCATTTATTCTACTATTCATACCATTGTTGTTGTTGTTGTTCGGTCCTTCAGTCGTGTCAAACTCTCAGTGACCATATGGATGCAGCTCGCCAGACACATCTGTCTGTGTCTCTGGCTGTGCTTATCCATATGATTTTCTTGGCAAAGATACTGGAGTGAGCTGCCAGTTCCTTCTCCAGTGGACAGCAATTTGTCTGACCTCTCTACTATGACCTGCCCATCTTGAGGTGACTCTACAAAGCTTCACTTAGTTACGCAAGCCCCTTCACCACTACAAGGTAGCAATCCAGAAGGGGATTCATATCATAGGCCAAGGGATATGGAAGGTTCCTGGATATTACTAGGTATATAATGTACATGTGTATCTAGTTACTTTTGTGGTCCAGTGGTTAGGATTCAATGCTTTCACCGCTGTGACCTGGGTTCGATTCCAGTCAGGGAACCAAGAGGTCACATCACCCTGAAGCCAAGCAGGGTTGGGCCTGGTCAGTACTTGGATGGGGACCACCTAGGAATACTGGAGAAGGAACTGGCAACCCACTCCAGTATCTCTGCCATGAATACCTAGTGGATCAGCATGGTGTGTTGCGGTCCATGAGGTCACGGAGAGTCAGACGCAACTCAACAACACAAACAAAAAAAAAAGTTATAGAGAAGAGCATAAGATTATCTGCCAACAATAAAACAAAAAGTCCCTCTATAGGTGTGTCCACTGCAGCGTATGCAGATACAGACTGGGTGTGCAGTGTAGTGTCCTAGCCTATCAGTGACCATGTCTCAGCAACGTGTTGCAGAATGTTATTGAGAGATGGTCATTGATTGGCTAGTATGAGACACTGCATCCATTACTACAGAGCATGTGTTTTCATGAGCTGCAGAGGGCAAACCCAAACAGGTAATATTTATTGGGGTTTAAGCATCAAAAACAGAGACTTTCAGCACTTCTTAATAAAATAAAATACATAAAAGTAAATAGATACACAGAAACCTTCCATATCCCTTTAATAAATGTTGGCCTAGTTGACCTCAAGATGGTATGAATGGTAGAATCCATTGTATAAAAGTTAATACAATAGAGGCTGCATTATGCTATGGTATTTTCTAATTATTGAAGATATCTTCTTTCTGTACAATGGGAATGTGACAGCTAAAACTGCCAGTACTTTTTAAAAACTCACTAGTGAAAATACAATGGAATACTTGCACATAAAAGTTACAGGTTTTGGTTATTCATTTGATTTATATAACTAATTTGCCCATTATCAAGTTTAGTTATTTAAAAAAGCATATAGAAACGTTAGTGACCGTTAAATTAAACTTAAAAAATGATAAATACCATAAATAACGGATTGTGTCATATTTAAACAAATTTCCAGTGCTATCATTATGATGGATATCAATACTTTATATAGAAGTAATATATAATATATAACAATGCTGTAATCCACAAATCCCAATGTGACCAAGAGGGTAAACAACACATTTATTCTCCTCAATTACGACTTCCTAAATCTAATATGCTAATCTGCAAGTGTGGTCTGAGTGCCTAATTGCAATTAACATGTGTTAATCAGTGAAGGGGCCTCTGTAGTTTTCCAACCCTCTATAGAATCGAGTTGTCAACTGTAAAAATAAACAGCTTTTTGTTTATTTTGGGGTTTTAATGCAATTTTCTCAGGGAAATTGAATGTTTTTTTTGTTTTTTTTTCAGAGACTGTAAACTTCCCCAGAATTATTAGCAGAGAATTGTAAATCCCTGACATATGCTGAGTGGGCTCTATATCAGCGGCTTTGTGGGATGGGAAACTGATAAAAGATATGGAGTCTTGTCTGGCTCCCTCCTTATTATTATTATTATTATTATCTTTATTTATATCCTTACCACCCTAGGCCCTGGCCATGTTGGACTTTAGGGCAATCTCGCCATGACCACTAGTTGTTAAGAAACATAATACATAATAGATAAAACTTATAAAAAATGTTTTTGACCATAAAGGACCACTGTAGTTTGGGAAAAACTTTACATGTTTATGAAGGATGTAACATTAGCAGATATGCTAGACAGGAAAGAATATATTATACTGACTCTGCTTGTGTCATGGGGGGGTTCATCTTAGTAGGTCTATGGTTGGAAGGGAGGGTCATCCTATGGAGTCTTACTCTTCCATAGACTAGAGATCTTATCTGAATCCCATCCCCCGGGTATAAAGACATAAATGTATGTATTATTAAGTGTTTAGCATTTGTATGTATAAAAAAGTTATACATTATTTGAATGTATATATATATTAACTTTTATTTGTAAGGCGCCAACATATTCCATAGCGCTGTACAGGGGATAAGAACAGAGAAAAATACTATATTAACAAACTGCAAAGAATAGAGGGCCCTGTTTTGAGCTTAGAATCATATGTAGAAAGTGTTTTTTTCCAAAGTACCCTACAAGATTGGAAACTCTCTACTTACAATCTAAAATATATATATGTGGTTCGATTCCAGTCAGGGAACCAAGAGGTCACACCGCCCTGAAGCCATGCAGGGTTGGGCCTGGTTAGTACTTGGACGGGGGACCACCTAGGAATACCAGGAGCTGTATGCTGTGGCCCACTGGAGAAGGAACTGGCAACCCACTCCAGTAACTATGCCATGAAAACCAAGTGGATCAGCATGACCATGGACATAAAGATGTAAATGGTGTGTTACGTTCCATGAGGTCACGGAGAGTCAGAAATGACTGAACAACGCAAAAAAAAAAAGAATAAATAAACTACTTTACAGTAGTAGATAAGTGGAACAGCATTCCAGTGGTAGAGTCAAAGATAGTAAAGGGATTTAAGCATGCCTGGGATAAGCATATATCTATCCTGAGGCTTAATTAAGTCAAACGTTTAGGTAGATAGAATGGGCAGAAAAGGTGGACATTGGTTCTTATCTGCTTTTAATACATGTTTCTATAAAATGGTATTTGTAGCAGAATTGTATTGCTGTGGTTATTATATAAATGAAATGTTATATGTTTGTATTTGTATGTATGTATTTTCACTTGTATAGCGCCATCTATGTACCCAAAAGTTTATCAAAGTGTACTTATAAATAGTGTAGAAGTCTAAACACTAAAGGGTATTGTTTATATTGGAACTGGTTACACCCCAGTAGACACAACTAAGAGCTATTGCAGGGTTTATACCTCCCAAGGCTATTCAGATATATGAGCCCCCTAAAAATGTGCTGCCCTAGGCCTGGGCCTCATGGGCCTAGGCAGAAACACACCCCTGTGCAACAGAAGATCATTTAAAATGTAGCATTTTCCTACAATAAACTAACAATGAAGTTTTCCATTTTGGACTGTCAGTTATCCTTTCTGATTATAATCATGAAAATGAACCAAATGCCTCAGCAGCTTATCAGTAATTAATGCCAATTATCTATACTAAACAAGAATAGAATCTCTTTGTGAATGGATCAGAAAGGCTGACTGACAGCTCAAAATGGCAAGTTCTAATGTTAATTTACTAAAGGAAAGTACCTCTATATTTAAATTATACTGCTGTGTCACTTTAAGTGCTCCAGAAGGACCCTCAATAATATCTGGGTGGGCTGCAAAGATCGTCAGTAATATTTAGGTTATCTGTAAAAAAAAATTGTGAGTCACTGATACAAGATAAATGTCTATTTGTAAACAATGTGTTCAGATCCCTGTCATGAAGAGCTTACAATCTATTTTTAGTAAGGAAGGCCCTTGAGGCTAAATAAGTTAATGTATATGGAATGTGAAACTGTCAGCTCATTTAAATTGAGACTTGAAGATGACACATAACCCATGGGCAATACTCATTAAGGTGAAAGACGTCTCAGTAGTGAGGTAATACCCCACCAATTCCCATGTTATTCTATTAAGCGTTTTTCTTTTCAATTTTATATCTGTTCAGATTTAAGAAAATAGGCTTAATAGCAAAACATAGAGATGATTTTACTTACTAGTGAATATATTTTAACCTACACTAGCTGCAATTTACTGCTACAATAAAAATAAGCAATTTTATATGCATTTAAACTCTAAATTGCATCAACCCCTAAAATATTTTCTTTTTCTTAATATTTTTTTATTACTTTTTTTTTGTTGTTTTTGGATTTTGAAAAAATATATAATATTCTTACATATAGTTTCTTTTAGATAAAGTATCTTTTTGCTATTTTAGATAAAATAAATCATAATTTCTTCTATTTTTATTGCTATCTATAGGTTAAAAATATATAATATAGTTAAACATTTTATTTTAGATAAAATTAAACAATCAATTTCTTACTGTTTTTTATTACTTCAGTTTATATCTAACAATATTTTTTTTTTTCTATTTTAGGTTGAAAAAATATTTATTATAGTTATACATATTTTATTTTAGATAAAATATTTTTTTGAAATTTTAGTTAATATTGTTATTTATTTTTGTTTTTTCTCCAGTTTATATCTAAACTAGGATTTATTTTCTGTTTTGGGTTTAAAAACAATATATAATATAGTTACACATATTTTCTTATAGACAACTTTTTTTATTTTAGATAATATTGAATTATATATTTTTTATTGCTCCAGTTTATGTTTAAACAAGGCTTTATTTTATTGTATGGGTTTAGAAACAATATATGATATGGTATATTTTAGACTAAAAAAAAAACTGAAAATATGCAATTATATATTTTTTATTGCCATATTTTATTTCTAAACTAAGATTTATTTTCTGTTTTGGGTTTAAAAATAATATATAATAAAGTTACACATATTTTATTTTAGATAAAACAATTAGAAAATATAAAATTAGATATTTTTTATTGCTTCAGTTTATATCTAAACACAGATTTATTTTCTGTTTTAGGTTTAAAAACAATATATAATATAGTTACACATATTTTATTTTATGTAAAAAATGTTTTTATTTTAAATAATAATAAATTAAATTGTATTGCTCTATTTTAGACTAGTGTTTATTTTCTGTTTTGGTTTAAAAACAATATATAATAAAGTTATGCATATTTTATTTTAGATAATAAAAAGAAAATATTAAATTAGATATTTTTTATTGCTTCAGTTTGTATCTAAAGAAGGATTTATTTTCTGTTTTGGGGTTTAAAAACAGTATATAATATAGTTACACATATTTTATTTTAGATAAAATATATATATTTTTTTATTTTAAATAATATAAAATAGTTTTTATTGCTAAAGATTATATCTAAATTATGATTATTATTTTGGGTTACATATATATTTTTTTTCTTAATGTAGTTATGCTATAATTAAAAAGGTAAACAAAAGACTAAATGAAACAAATTAATTAGTGTCTCCAACACCTGAAAAGTAAGTGCTGTTTAAGTTTGCAGGCAGTTGTGCTAATGAAAGTGTGCAGTAGGATGCAATGAGCTGATTAGTGTCCCTGCAGGCTTGGCACTGGGTATTATTCTTAATAGCACCTCCACCAATGGGTGAGAATGATGAAAATAAAGGCAACACCCTCTTGCACAGTCAGATCTGATGCAAGAGCAGCAGTTTCTTTAGTGGCAGCACCTCCTATTTTCCATGAGCTCTCAGGATGATTATTTATTGCACAAGCCCTGGGGGTGGGCTCATTCTCCATACAATACACACAGTGTGTCACTGAGTGAGTCACAGGGGGCGGGGCTGTGTGTAATGCTGTGTGTGATCACAGGGCTGGAGGAGCCAGAGGGAGACAGGAGCTCAGAGAGGCTGTTAGTCCACTGTCTGAATGCACAAGAGACTGGATGCATAAAGGGAACACGTGCCCAGGATTGATCTGCACTATTATTATTATTATTGCATGCTGCTAGCACTGGCTGCTGGATCTGCTGCCCTCATCCTGGGGAGCTCTTGGATTTAAGGTGCTCTTTGTTTTTGGTCCATGATGATTGCCAACATGCAGAGGGAGAGCAGATTGGGGGCTCCAAGACTGGCTCCCTGCAGACCCAGATCCAAGAGGCTGGAGAGTGATGAGCCCCCAGCCAAGTGCCCCAGGCTCAGTGAGTCTCCCCCAGACAATACCTTCCTGCCATCCCCTGGATCCCCAATACCCCTCTCCCCAAACAGCACCACCCTCCAACAAGGACCCACTTGTATTGGAAATTACCTACTGCTGCCAGCTGGAGACAGGGAGCATGTGTCCAGGGCACTGAACCTGCACACTGGAGGAGAGCTGCAGTGCAAGGTGAGCCCAGGACAGGGAGGCACAGGGGCACCCATAGGTGCAAAGTGGCTATGTTGGTGCATCTTCATTTGATGGAACATGGGTTCCCCTTTGTTTGGTGCATGGATGTTGGGTGCACACTGGCAAAGTTTGTACACCTTTTTATTTAATGGATGCATGAAAGTAGGGTGCTGCATGGAATAATGGGGAAACCATTCATGTAATGGAGAATGAATGCATATTTGTTTCAAGGGGTGCACCTTTGTTTAATTTTTGGATTGGGTGCACAGTCGAAACATTGCAATTTTTGTTTTATTGTAAATTAGAAAATATAATTGTGTCTGCAGGGGAGATATAGTTATTTGTTTTTGAGTAGGCTAAAAATCAGCCCCTATAGAAGTGTGGGTGCATAAAGATATGGGTGCACTGTTTGATTATGATTCCCCGGGACAGTAGGAGCACAAAGAAATAGATGCATGGGAGACCTCTCTAGGGACAAAGACTTGCTCCTGCACTCTATCAGGAGCACTTGACTATCTGACAGTATTTCCTTGGACACTTATCTATATGGCTTGGTGCATTTCCTTATCTGGTAACTAATGCCGCATCAGAAGGGCAGCCTTGTTTGTATCCATAGATTTGCAATAACTTGTTTATACTTATCAGTATGCAAGGATCCTTAGTTAAGAAACTGAGCAAAACTGCACTTTTTTAAAAACCAAACAAAAAAAAAAGTTCACAATGGAGCTCACTTCCTTGAGCTATTGTTTGCAGAGAGCCTCCCCTACCCCCCTGCTGAGTCCAGATGATACTTTTTCTGCACATGGCCACTCCGTATACCCCCATCCTTTATTAGCATTTGTTTGTCTCCCCCACCAGCCATTATAACAATACACATACCTGTCACCTTGCACGCCCTCTTCTTAGAGCCACACAAATCTGTATTTGCTTCCACCTGAGTACTTGCATGTTGAGATCAAATCAATTGCTAAACGAGATTAAAACTTACCTCCTGCAAAGTGTGCAGTTTAGCTTCCTTGGTGGCCTCCTGCCACATCTGTGTCTTATTGTACCACAGACCACACCGCCCTTGCCAGGTCCCCCGCTGTGTCTTCCGTTGCTACCGGACACATTGTGCTTACAGTGTCAAGTCACTTCTATTCTTGCAATAATGCTAGTTACCAAAAATATGCATATAAATAACTCCATAACAATCTATATTAGTTATAAAAGCCGCTTAATTCTACAATCCAAATCTCATACACTTAAGCTTGGATTGCACTTATTAAACCAGGGTCTTGCATGCAGCCTTATACACACAACTTAGTATTTTGAACATTTTCAGGAATTCAAATGCTTTGCAATGGGCCTGACAAATTACGTCAATGCTGATCCCTTGCTAGTAAATTAAATACCATTTCCATGCAAGATGCTGCCCTCTGCTGCTTGCTCAGACTCCCCCGTCACAGCCTTGGAGCGTCTTCCAAGCACAATAAAAAGGAGCCCAATTAATAGATTGACCTCATTGCTTCTGCCAGACTTTCTTACCGAATAGGGGATGAATAAAAAAGGTCTCGCACCTGGCACCCTGCGCTTGGTAAAGGGTATAAATAGTTGCGTGGGTACACATATAAATTATTTAAGTCAGGGCTTGAGAAATCCTGACTTCTAAGTTTCATGTTCATTTGCCAACTACTGATTTAAGTCCTGCTCATCTCGGCTGTACAATGATTTTATCTATATGTTTTATGAAGTTCTGTACATTATATCTAAAAAATACCAAAATGGGGCCATTTTTGCTGCCTTCTTGCATCTATTTCTAAGAGTGCGAATGTCCCAGACTAATTTGTCCCTTTGTCATTACCTATACCACCATGTTTCAATTTGTTAACAAAAATTCTATCAAATTTAGGAGCTGGAAAGGGTGTTGGTGATATAACTCAAAAATATATGTGCTTGGGGTATCTCCAACCTAATACAAGAGTATTTGTGATATAACCCAAAAGAAAGAACCTTGCCATATCTCTAACCTACCACCCATTGGCCATTGGATCGACAGATGATGTTTTATATACATGTTGTTGGTATTTAAAAGGAAAAATTATCTAAAGTTGTTTTTTTTTTTTTTTTTGCTGTTCAGAACAAAGTAAGTTAAACTTCTATTTTTTGTTTTTTCAGGTTTTCCCCATAAAGCACTACCAGAAAAAAATTGAACCTTATGTTCATCTCCCATGGCATCGAAACATCACCGGGATAGTGGAAGTTATTCAGGGAGAGAGCAAGGTCTATGTGTTCTTTGAGAGAGACTTTGGTGACATGCACTCCTACGTGAGAAGTTGTAAGAGGCTGGGGGAAGAGGAGGCCGCCAAGCTGTTCAAACAGATCATCAGTGCCGTCTCTCACTGCCACAAGTCATCCATGGTACTGGGCGACCTCAAGCTGAGGAAGTTTGTGTTCTCAGACAAAGAAAGGTGAGTTTGTCTTTCTGATATCCTTCCTGTCCTAAGATTTCTTTAGTGCATTCCATTGTAAAAAACAAACAAGTATAAAAGTATTTTGCTCCTTGCATTGGCAACAATGTTGTTGCTGCATTTATTTATTTAGACACCTTGACCGTACCCCCCCCCTTTTTATATTATTATTATTATTATTATACATTTTTTTTTTTTTTAAGTATTTGCTTAAAAATGCATGATGGTGCGGTAGGATTTTAATTGACTAAAATGATGCATGCTCGACTCACAAATATATAAGGAAAGGCTTCATGACCCTATATCCGTGTTCACCAGAACAAGAGGTTATGGTCTAAAGCTGGAATATGTTACGGATAGTGTGAAAGTACTATTCTGCCGAAAAGGTAGCAGGGACAGCCTTCCAGAATACATAAAAGGAATACAAGCATGTCCGTGGCAAACCCAATGCTACCCCGAGGAAGGTTTAGTTAGGCCAAAGTAGTGCAGGCAGTCTGGATATGTCTTGTTGTAGTGTCCAACTCCACGTGACCCCATGGACTACAGCAGCCAGGCACATTTTGTCAGGTTGTGCTTATCCATAAGGTTATTTTGGCAGAGATATTGAAGTGGGTTACCAGTTCCTTCTCCAGCTGACTTATTTGTCTGACCTCTCTACTATGACCTGCACATCTTGGGTGACCATACATAATATAGCTCCGTTTCATTGTGGTAAACAAGTCCCTTCACCAAGACAAGGTAGCCATCCCAGAAGGGGAGATATGTCTTATTTGCTCTTAAACTTTCCAACCACCTCCTGATCTAGACCTTTTGCATTAGGTGGCTTCTCACATATCCCTTCTTTCCTCCTCCCATTTTGCGCCCAAATATTGATATTTCCAGCATACGTTGTTTGATCTTTCTGTTTACACGAACATTACTCATTGTACATAAGCCAGAAACAACCTATGGTCTGTCAGATAACATTATGAAATCCTCTGTATTTATTACAGCGGGTAGGCTTACGTATAGTATATTTTTATAATGCTCCGAGAGATTTCCTGTGCTCCAATCACTGAAGCATATGCTGCTCTGCACATGCTGTTTAATAGCTCAGCTGGTGTTTATTTGAACAGCAGAGGAAATAAAAGGCATTCAGCTGTGATAAAGCGAGAGCCATCGGTTCCATTCTGTTTTTATAAAGTCAAACACACCTTTTTTTTTTTTTTTTTTCTTCTTCTTTTTTTTTTTCTTCTTCTTTTTTTAATAAATGAATTCACATTTCAGTACAAAGCGTACTGACCATTCAACACCTCATTAATTCAATTAAACTCCTGCATGTTTGTTCCAGGTGTGATTACATACTAGACATTCATGTTTTTTTTTTTTTTTTTTTTTTTTTAAAGACTTCAAAACATTTGTGGCTTTATTTTGAAGCTGACCTTTATGTATGTTTGAACCAATGTCACTCCCTTATGACCGGACACAACATTGACCCAGCAAGCTTCAAGTTAGGGTCACATTTTGCAGTGTCCATCCAGTAAAGTAGGGTGATGATGATTTCAGTACCAAAAACTGTGTTCAAAATGTCCCCTATGGCCACTATCATGGTCTAGCTGTCATAAAATGTAAGTAGTAAATCCCCATCTTGGTGGTATTTGTCGTGGTGAAGGGGCTTGTGTTCTTCAGTGAGCTGTCAAACTTGCAGGGTCACCCAAGATGGACAGGTCATAGCAAAGAGGCTAGACAAATTGTGGTCCACTGGAGAAGGAACTCCACAGTATCTTTGCCAAGATAACCTGATGGATATGCAGAACCAGAGACATAACGATGACTGGTGTGCTAGGGTCCATAGGGTCACAGAGAGTTGGACATGATTAAACAAATGTTTTTGCCATGAATGCTACAAAACAAACTAAATCTATAACCACTGATGGTTGCAGTAGTGTGCGGCTTCATATTAAAGAGATGCTAGAACATAATGTTAGGGCTGCCAGAAAATATTAATTTAGTACGAGATTAGCTTCTCTCCCTCCCCGGCGTGCTAAAAAACAAACAAACATGATGAATGTTGTAGTTCCTCAGATTTTTTTTTGTCTCCATTATCACAATGAAACACGGAAGTCTGTAGACTTGTCCAAAAGCGTCAGCAGTTGCTCGTATATCATATTGCTCACTCCCTAATAATACCACCATGAGCGTCAGATTTGGTAACCAGGGGGTTAAGTAACGAATGGCAGGAATTCTGTGTATCACAAGCACAGGTGCAAGGTTTTTTCGGTGCGACAGCATCCAGTTGCTGCCAGACGGTAGCGTAGTTTGAGTCATATTTTCCGTTTGCTGTACCACGGGCACTTTGCATTACAAGAGGTCAGGCTGAGGACAGAAATTGAGTGAACACGTTACATACACACATGACACCGGAGGCGCCGCGCAGAACAGGGGAAAAATAGTTTCTAGCGCGTTAGACCTCACACTTCACTTTGTTTGTTTTTCAATCGTACCAAACCATGAGATGTTGTTTTTTTGCATATTGGTGGCATTCAAAACTTTTTAAAATACATTTTTTTTTTTTAAATGACCACCATTCAAAGTCTTAACCAAATTGCAATGTACAATGGTGTGTTTAAAGGGTCTTAGGGATCTTTTAACCCTCAAAAGCAGAATTTGCTATTATAAAAAGATATGTGAAACATGTAATATTGATGTTATCGGCAATGATGTTGTGGTTTTGCATTAGCGGTGCTCTAGATCAGTGGTTCTCAAACCTTTCCTCAGGACCTACTAGACTGGCCATAATTTCAGTTTAATAATTGTTTTGTTTTTAATTGCCTCATCTGTACTCCAAGAGTTCCTCTTGTGTTAAACCAAAATCATGGCCTGTCTGCTGGGTCCTGAGGAGAGTTCTGAGAACTACTGCTCGAAGTCAATTTGCCTGTTTCTGTTTATTGTACGTTCGTTAAAACATTTTTCATAAACTTTTTTTTAACAAAGCTTCAATTTATGTTAACGGTCCTCCATTATTCTATTTTATAGGACGCAGCTGAGGCTAGAAAGCTTGGAAGATGCTCACATTATGAATGGAGACGATGACGCTTTGTCAGATAAACATGGCTGCCCAGCATACGTGAGCCCTGAGATTCTTAACACCACAGGGACCTACTCTGGTAGATCGGCCGACGTGTGGAGCTTGGGCGTGATGCTATACACGCTCTTAGTTGGACGTTACCCTTTCCATGACTCGGACCCAAGTGCCCTCTTTTCTAAAATCCGTAGAGGACAGTTTTGTATTCCCGAACATGTTTCCCCCAAAGCCAGGTGCCTTATTCGCAGTCTGCTGAGGAAGGAGCCCACAGAGCGGCTTACAGCAGATGAGATCTTGCTGCACCCCTGGTTTGAAGCCGCTTCACATCCTGGATGTGCAGATCAGGACACAAGTAGCACTGACCAACTTGTACCAGATGTACCCCAAAACTGTGACGACATAGACTCTTTCTTCTGTTAGCCCTCACCTTTTCACAATGGGCATTTCCAGAAGACTTTTTTTTGTTTTTTTTCCCTTAACGAATGCCATACAACAGCTATCTAATAGCAGTATCAATCTGAAGTAGAAGACCACACAAACTGAAGCCTGATCCTGCAAAGTATTACATGAACCGTTTCGCTACATTCCCTTCTAAATTTGCCAACAATTATAATTTTTCAAGAGCTTTATTATGGGATGTAGCATTTTTACTTTTTCCTTTTTTAAGGGTCAAATCACGCAGGCAGATGGAAGTATGTGGTCCTCCAGACATCAATTTCGTATTGAGAGATCCATTAAAGAACGTTCTCTGTGAAACCGATCTAATATGGAAGCCAAGAGTCGAACTCAAATTGTCCTATTATGTACAATGAAATGCAAGAGGGGTATAACTCCTTACTAATGACCATTTCATGGAGGGAGCAGATGTGAAATGCCTCCACTCCCAATCATGGTCGCCCAATGGTCATGGGTCACTTGTATTCCGACATAAAAGCGTTCAATTGCTTGATACATATTTTTATATATAGGCGATGGCTCTTCAATTACAAAACCATATGTTTTCAAATTCTTGTTAAAATGAAGTTAGTTTGGCCAACCAATAACTACCCCAAGTACCAGCCAATAGGGATTGGTGCCTTAATTATACCATAAATAGTTCAGATGTATTTGTTTGGATATCTCCACCCGAATTTCTTTATGTTCATGGCTTTACTATCCAATGCTTCTTAGCTCCTACCACGATGAAGAAAAAAAACCAAAACGGTTGATTCTAAACGGGTAAAAAATCTTGAAAATTCAGTATGGTCATAAATGTCATTATTAAGGGCAAGCTATCACTATTGTGAAAATGTCATGTATACCTCATGTAATATTGTGTATTTGTTTTTCTTTCTTTCTTTGCTGTTACATAGGACTGCAATGCATTACACATTCAATGCTGACTAATTTAATGTAAAAATATTAATATATATTTAATGCCTTCACTTTCTTTCACTTCAAATTTAAAGCATTAGCTATGTTGTATTAACTAGTTATTGGACAATACAATGTCAGATTCCTGGTGTTAAAATCTTATTTTGGTGGTATTTTCTTTCCTTGTGTGGTGCGTTGCAGCCCCCACTGACAGCAAAGAGGGTATTTTTTATTTCAATTTTTTTTTTCCAGCAATGTAAATACGAAAAAGTAGTTGTAATGTGAATAAATGTTGGCAAAACTACCTGTCACATAGACAGAATCGTGAGATACCGGAGGTGTGAGACCCCTCTGTTGCACTAACAGCCTCACGGTTGTTTGACTTTCTTGTATCTGTGATACATTGTAACTAAAATCCATAAACTGTAAATAGTGACTAAGCATTTGATGGGACGGCAAGAATAAAACTGAAAACACTATGTCAAATGTCATTATATGTAAATATGTTTAAAACCTAATTATGGTTTAATTTGTAAGTATGTTGTAATAAATATTTTTTTCTAAAATCGCTTGTTTTGGTTTTTGTATGAAATCTTACACAATCTATTTAACAGTCCTAGAGATTTGTGATCTCATTGGCAAGTGAGTTCAACGATTTGATACCCCCCCCCCCCTCTCTCCGTAGCACATACCTCCATTGTATTCTAATAAAAGGCTTGAGAGCAGCTACATATACCTAAAAAGGACCACTGCAGTTCAAATATTTACCAAACCACCAATATTAGCAGTCATGGACATGTTTATTGACTCTGCATGGTATAGGAATCCATTTGGTGTTTGTTACATCACATCCTGAGAGTTGGCAGATTGGGGTGTGCGTTTGAAGCTATCTATAAAGAGAGGCATGGGGAAGGGAACTGACAAGTCCAGAGTCTTTGATAACAACTGAAATTGCCCCCCCCCCTTATTGGCACAGAAGCTGCATCAAAGGATACAACCACAGCTCTCCAAATGTAACCTACACACACTTCAGCAATATATCATGGATCCCTCCAGGGTCCTGCAGAGAAATCCACATTTTTTTATTTATTTTAAAAGCTGACTATGACATTTCTTTAATTATGCTCCTAGACACAAAGTATGTGTACTTATTTTATATATATATATATATATATATATATATAGTACATCTGTGTTCACATTTGAATGTCTAAAGCAAGTTAAAAAACCCGCTTCCAGTTCGGAGTTCTGTGAAACGGTTATTACACTGCATTCTGGGAAGTTGAGCTGGGACATGCAAATGCGCCCACAAACTTATAATTTACTTTTTTCCTGTTGTGAAGTGTTGTTGGTTTTTTTTTGGTTTTTTTTTTAAATATAAGCTTTTGCCTAGCCAGATTCTATTAATATTAAGTCATCATATGAATCTCTGTGGATGTTGCCAAGTAATTTGTAGCACAGTCCTAATTTCAGGGGGTGTGTGTGTGTGTGTTTGCGTCGTTCAGTCGTGTCCAACTCTCCATGACCTCATGGACCACAAAACACCATGTTGATCCATTTAGATAGATACTAGAGTGGATTGCCAGTTCCTACTACAGGTGCCCACAGCGTACAGCTCCTGGTAATCCTAGGTGGTCTCCCATCCAAGTACTGACCAGGCCCAACCCTACTTGACTTCATGGTGGTGTAACCTCTTGGTTTCCTGACTGGAATCAAACCCAGGTTGCATCATTGAAAGCACAAAATCCTAATCACTGGACCACCAGGGAACCCTAATGTCAGGTTACTGCAATTGAAATCTTATGTTTTTGTCCAATTTGTTCTCTTGCAAAATAACCACAAAATTGTATCTACCAAGAAATAATGAAGTTAATTTTGAAAACTCTAAAGACATGGAGGGGAAAAAATTATCTTGACATCTCTTCTGGTCTAAGTAGGCATCCATCATACGTTGGTGAGAGAGTGTATATAAAAGAGATTGCCAGTGAGGTCCATTTATTTGATAACTTCTCCTCTCCGCTGATAGATAACAAAACACAACCCTCATGCTCTTGCTTTCTGGCAGTGATGATATAAGAACAAGATGTAAATATTGTTGGATATTTGACCAAAAAAAGCATTTTTGGAGAGAGTCAGATTTTTTTGTTTATAAATACAGGAATCCATTCTGTGTTTATTACATCACTTCCTAAGACCTGACTTATGAGTGTGTGTGTTTTGGCTATCTGTGATGGAGGAGCAAACAGAAAACCTTGTAAAGAAAACTGAATAAGACCGAAATAGACTCAACTCCCATTCCTTCTCACTGATCCACTGGATACAACTGAAATTGACACCACGTCCCTTCCCCCTCATTGACCTAGAAGCAGGATGTTGCATAAAAGGATACAATAATAGCTTTCCAGAAACATAGAGTACAGACACCTTCTAGCAATATATCATGGATCCCTCCAGGGTCAGGGTCCTTGCATCATTCACTGCAACAATAGCTCTCCAGAAATGTAAATGCCCTCCTCAGACACATAACGTCCACCAATGTGTCATGGATCTCTCCAGGTCCTGCAGAGGCATCAAAATTATTTTTTTTCTAATTTAAAATGTATGACATTTCCTGCTTAATTCTGCAGACTTCAACTTTTTATTTTAAAGATTTTCTCTAAAATATTGTCTTATTTAGCTATTATTATTTTGTCATGAGCATGTGAAGTTTTTCCTAAATTACAGTGTCCCATTACAAATGTATGTGTGTTGTGTGTTTATTTCCCGGATCTATACAAGGCCAGTCACGGTGATGCTCGGCAGCGCTTGTTTTTGCTTCCTTATTTGGCCCCAAGGTACAGATGAGCAGGTATCAGTTACATGGTGCAAGTGGTAAGAAATCCTGGCTGAGTAATGGCCTAAGAACAGCAGCGACTTTACAGCGTGAGTGTGACTGTGCGCAGGATACGTTTATATTAGTAATCCCTGCAGCATGATCCAGAACAGCATGCAGGGTCCACGCTCCCTGCGAGCATGTGAGTCATTTGTTACTGTACAACTGTCCTGAAGCATGACATGTACAAGGAGACACAACAGAAACATATTCCATCGCTAATGTAGTTTGTCAAAATCTTCACATGCGTGTGCAGTACGAAACAAAATAACAACACGCAAGAGGAGCATAAAAACAGTTTTAGAGAAAAAATATATATTTAGATGACTCTGCTCGTCTCTACTATAAAGTTCTTTTGTCTTTTGTATTTGAATAGGACATTTTTTAGAAGTAGTACATACAGATCTTATCTGCATCCACAGTTCCTTCCAGGCTTTTAATCGTATTACAAACAAAGACAAAATGTCTGTCATCATTAAAAAAATAATAATACAGTCTGTAAATATGTATTTTTTAACGATATAAAAATATTTTTCACATCCTCCAAACATAGCAAAATATAAATATGGTTTAGCAGTGGCCCTTTAAGAACAAATAGACCTATCTAAGCAGCCCACCTTAAAAGCACAGAATTAAAGGGATACTAGTCCTTATTTTTACTATGCTCTTTTATAAAACTAGTATTAATACTGTGTCAATTAGTTTTGAGAAAGATACAAAGAATAAACCAACTTACCTATGCAATTGTACACTGTCTTGGCATCTCTATTATTGTTTTCTAATATATGCCTCTATATATATATATATATAAGTGCCTTGCAAAAGTATTCACCCCCTTGACTTTTTACCTATTTTGTTACATTACAGCCTTAATCTGAATTTTAAGTGATGGATCAGAACACAATTGTCTAAGATGGTGAAGTGGAATTAGAAAAATATATACATAAAACTATATTTTAGAAATAGAAAACAGAAAACTGGCATGTGCGTATGTATTCACTGCCTTTGTTATGAAGCCTATAAAAAGCTCTGGTGCAACTTCAGAAGTCACATAATTAGTGAAATGATGTCCACCTGTGTGCAATCTAAGTGTCACATGATCTGTCATTACATATACACACCTTTTTTGAAAGGCCCCAGAGGCTGCAACACCTAAGCAAGAGGCACCACTAACCAAACACTGCCATGAAGACCAAGGAACTCTCCCAACAAGTAAGGGACAATGTTGTTGAGAAGTCAGGGTTAGGTTATAAAAAAATATCCAAATCTTTGATGATCCCCAGGAGCACCATCAAATATATCATAACCAAATGGAAAGAACATGGCACAACAGCAAACCTGCCAGGAGACGGCCGCCCACCAAAACTCACGGACCGGGCAAGGAGGGCATTAATCAGAGAGGCAGTACAGAGACCAAAGGTAACCCTGGAGGAGCTGCAGAGTTCCACAGTAGAGACTGGAGTATCTGTACATAGGACGACAATAAGCCGTACGCTCCATAGAGTTGGGCTTTATGGCAGAGTGGCCAGAAGAAAGCCATTACTTTCAGCAAAAAATAAAATGGCACGTGGGAGACTCTCAAAATGTATGGAGCTGTGGTCTGATGAGATTAAAATTGAACTTTTCGTCCATCAGAGAAAACGCTATGTCTGGAGCAAACCCAACACATCACATCACCCAAAGAACACCGTCCCCACAGTGAAACATGGTGGTGGCAGCATCATGCTGTGGGGATGTTTTTCAGCAGCTGGGACTGGGAAACTGGTCAGAGTTGAGGGAAAGATGGTGCTAAATACAGGGATATTCTTGAGCAACACCTGTAGCTCTCTATGCTTGATTTGAGGCTAGGACGGAGGTTCACCTTCCAGCAGGACAATGACCCCAAACACACTGCTAAAGCAACACTTGAGTGGTTTAAGGGGAAACATGTAAATGTGTTGGAATGGCCTAGTCAAAGCCCAGACCTCAATCCAATAGAAAATCTGTGGTCAGACTTAAAGATTGCTGTTCACAAGCGCAAGCCATCCAACTTGAAGGAGCTGGAGCAGTTTTGCAAGGAGGAATGGGCAAAAATCCCAGTGGTAAGATGTGGCAAGCTCATAGAGACTTATCCAAAGCGACTTGGAGCTGTGATTGCCGCAAAAGGTGGCTCTACAAAGTATTGACTTTAGGGGGGTGAATAGTTATGCACATTGACATCTTCAAAGTTGTGGGCATGTTCTGTAAATTAAATGATGCAAATCCTCTAACAATCCATGTTAATTCCAGGTTGTGAGGCAACAAAACACGAAAAATGCCAAGGGGGGTGAATACTTTTGCAAGGCACTGAATATATTAATATCTTATATTTATAATGCACCAACATATTCCGCAGCACCATACACAGTATGAACAGAACATAAAAACAATATAATACAGATTAAACAAATAGAGAGCCCTGTTTTTGAGCTTATAGTCTTGCATATAGAGTACTTTTTCAAGCTTCCTATACAATTAAAAACCTGCAAACTTACAATCTAAGGAATTTGGAAGGTGTTAGATTCATTGGGCATATTAACGAGGAAAGTGTTAAACTTCATTAAATAGATGTATTTTTAGTGATTTATATATATATATATATATATATATATATATATATATCACTAATCCTGTTTGAGTGGTTGAGTGTCACACTGTATATATATATATATATATATATATATATATATATATATATATACATACATACACATAAAATCACAATTTGAGATACAGAAAATTGAGAGGAGGATCTGCAAGTACAGAGCGGGGTACAAATTAATTGGCCTAGGGCAGCCTAAAACTGAAGTACGCCCATGGGTACAATACTAATATGGTACAACAGTCAGGTCAATAATGCAAATGAAAAACAATAGTGGAACTTCCTTACATTTCCAAAAACTGTATTTGTGCAAAGATTACAATTAACTTTTCCCAATTTCATGAAAAAAATGTTTTTTATAAAATGATAAAATGTCTGGGAATTTAGTTTCTGGTCAGAATTTACATTTCTGTTTCTGCTTTGGAAATTAAACAGATTAAGAAATTCCTCAAAACTGCAACAAAACTCTATTTTTATTTCTTCTAAATAAATGCAGTTCCTGGCTGAGAAATGAGAATAAAGGATTGAGTTCCAGTGTCATTGACCTTCAGCTTCATCAGATCTCTGAGGGGCTGGAATGAGGCTTCCTGAGTGCAGAGAGAAGATATCCGGCCGGGTGACCTCTCTGTTACAAATCACACTCACATTGCCTGGGAACTGTCCTCCAGGAAATGCTTTGTCCTACTGTAATGACCTTTCTGCTCCCGCTCCTTCTTTTTAACCGTTTGTCTGCACACCCAAGGGGAAGAACTCAAATAATTGGTGTGGGGGGGGGGGGGGGAGATATTATATATATATATATATATATACATAAATTCAAATGACCATGTCTCTTTCTTCATAGGTACCCCATACCACTCTAGATTTTAAATGGAGTATTTACTAAAAATTGGTACAATGAGCTACAATAGATCACTGCTTGTCGCAACTAGAGAAATACATGAATTTAAAATTATTTCCTGAATACGAAATATTACAGTGTCTTGAGTTTTAATCCCAGACAGAGAAGTGGGCAGACAAGAGATTATATCTGTTGATTACTTCCATAAAATACTACAAATAGTACCTGCATGGGTTTGCCCACAGCAGCATTATCAGACCTGTGCAGATCCTGTAGGGCTGGATATGCCGTGTAGCGTCATAACGTATAAGGGACTATTATGCATGTTGCTCAGAGATGGTCACTGATTGGCTAGTACAAGACACTGCACAGTCAGTACTACAGATTCTGTGTTTTCATGAGCTGCAGAGGGCAGACCCATAAAGGGACTATTTGTTTGATTGCAGGCACTTCTTAATCAAATAAAGTATATCAAAATAAATAGATACACAGGTATATTACATACCTTGTTAAATCCAGAAAACTTAATTTAAGTTATATTCATTTATGTTATAACTGGACTGAACTGTCATGTTTGTCTCTAAGACAAATCAAAAAGAGTTAAGATTTATCATACCAGTCCTGACTCTATTAAGGTGTAATAGTTTTCTGTTTGGTATTATTTATCTACTAAAACACATATATATCCAATTGAAAAAAGGTACTTCTCAAACTTTGTATTTCTCAAGCTATTTCAGACAAACAACCATTTTTGTTGTTCTCTAAAAGTATTTACCCTCAAAATGCAACCCTAAATCCAAAAATGACCAAAGGACCTCAAACCCCCAAACAGAATAACAGGGTTCAATGGAGCAGAGTGGAGAATACACTTCTGTCTTGGGATCAGGCTTATCTATCTTTAGTCATTGTGGCTTATCCAGGCCACATCTTCATGATATCTTGTTTGGGTACTGATGGGTCAATCAGTGGCTGAACACTTTTGATCTATTACCTGTGCTGGATTTCCTGAAATTGTGGCCTGGATCTGGCCCCAAAGACAAAAGGTGGATAAACTAATTTTAGTGTGATGCAAATTACCCATGGTCTCAGGAACCTTCACTGTTTTCACTGCCATTTTTATTGTAATGAACTCCACAAATTGAGCCTTTTAAATATTCTGAAAAAAATGTAATACAAGTTTAAAGGGACAGTTTTGTTAGCCAAAATAAATAAAAAAACGTACAATCTTAATCACACCCAACTGGCTTCATTATGAGTATTTCGCTGCTTTTTATTTTTTTATCAAAATGAACCCATTAATATCTATTTACACACCCTACTAAATCTAGTCTGGTTGGCTCATAACCCATTTAGAGGCCCATGGCTGACCCAACTTCTGACTAAAAGCCCCCCCTCATTTATCATTGCCCATTCAAGCTCCTATTATAATATCTATCTATCTATCTATCTATATGTGTATTTATTTATATATATATATATATATATATATATATATATATATATATATATATATATATATATATACATATATATATATATATATATTTAAATATATATATATTTCATTTCTGTAGTGTTGGGCCCCTCTCGAATCATCGCTCCCCCTCTCTTGAGGGCTTTCTCTGACACCCCTGCTGGCGCTGGCAGGGAATTCTGAATAACGTCACACACACGGCACAGGGGTATGGTTCGGAATGGGGAGACTGCACTGGGGCCCTTCCTAGAGGAGGGCCATAGCGCATTGTATTGTCTGCACCAGAAATAGCTCCGCCCCTGGGTCTTTGGAATAACTTGACTTGATAACATGCAATACATTTTATAAAGTTTAAAATAAACAAATACAACCTTTAATTTTTATCTGTTATATTTAATTTTGCTAACAGGATCAGAAACTAGTTTCTAACAGGATAAAGAACATGGAACGAATGGATTCAGATAAGATCTCTATTCAGTTCTGTTAAAAGAGTGCTACTCTAAGTTCAGGGACAGTGCGCTCCATTTATTTGCAATGTATTAAAACTGTTGTATTGTTGTACTTAACCCCTGTATAGCCCTACGGAATATGTTGGCGCATAAGAAATAAAGAGTAATAATAATACAATAATAATACGTAGGCACAGTAGAAGTCAACAAAAGACTAAGCCCCAGTAGAGTAACAACTCCACACACACACACACACACACACACAAGCTACAGACAGGCTGGTCGTCCAAAGTGAAATCCCCTTGACACTTTTTGCTCATGGATTACTCCTTTGCTCCTGCCGCCATTGCTAGTTTGTTGCATATGTTGATTTCATGTGATGTTTTTTCCAAAACTATTTTGGTATTTGAAGCAAAGGTCCTTTAAGAAGGAATGATCTTTACGCCTTTTTGAAATCCTTCCTGCCACTTCCTTTAATTGATTTCTGATAATGAAGAATTGCTAAATATTGCTTCAGAGAAACTCCCTTGTTGCAAATGTTATTCTGTGCTGTGAAACCAGGGATGATTCACATATGTTACTCGTGTGAGATGCTGCAGTGTCCCATTGGAATGTCAGACGACTGGGGATAAGTTATAGGCGATGACAAAGCACCAAGAACACCCGTTACCATATATGTCATTGTGGGAGCCGTGCTCTGGTAAATGTTTATCTGAAGCATTTAACTGATAGATGGAAAAAGAATGAGCCTAATAAATTATTAGTGGAACGTTTCTCATATTTATGCTGAGTTTTTACCCCGGTTGCGCAAAGCAGCAGATTAGGAAAGGATTAGGCAGTAACAGGGAGGCTGAAATATTACACATAACATTGGCGGGGAACCAAGGAATGCAACATACAAAAAGCTGACATTGCCTAACAAGTCAGATATAGCTCAGGGCCTTGCTCTACTCCCAATGACGATCCAAACCTACGACAGCAGCCATCTGAACAAAGCTATGGTTGTTCCTATACTGAGTGCTGGCTCTGTCTTTCTGGGAAATATAGTTGCCAACAACACTCTTCCATAGACGGACATTGGCGCATGCGTTGCTATCGCACATATTCCATTGTCAATAAAAACATGAATGTTTTGTAATTGTCTCAAAGTATTTTGGTTATGGAAATGTTAAACCATGGATTAGGGCAATGGTATATTTGTACCTAGCCGACAAAGTCAAGGCCTAGGCCAGCAGGCTGTCTGAAGAGACTGGCACAGTGTCCTTCAATAATGTGTATATATCTACACAGAAATGTCTATATGTAGTAAAATTTATATATATAACTGTACTCTGTAATTGTACTCTGACATATTGTGTATATATATATATATATATATATATATATATATATATATATATAAACATAAACACCCATGATTATAGATATAGCAAGTGGGAAGGAGGAGTAGCGACTGGGGGCACCTAGATCTAAATGTGCCTAGGGCAGCATAAAACCTAGATACACTCCAGGATGAGAGCGTGGCATCGTCCACACAAATATATATAACAAAAGAGAATCATTTATTTTCCTTAGTGCTTAAAACTATTTACAGTAATCAAAGCCTCAAAGCTTTATCAGTCCCTTATTCTATTTTGTGGTCCTTTTGTGAAGAATGCGTACCTATGATCCAAAAAGTATTCCTCCTATCTGGAAGGTGCAACTAAGCTGACTCCACACAAAACCATAAATATGCTACAATAATCTCATGGCCAGATACAATGTAGAAACATAGGGGTATATTTATTAAAATACATGAATCTTCAAAATAAGCAGGGGTAACAAATGAAATACAGTTGTACCTTGGTACTCAACCTTAATCCGTTCCCGACGGCAGATTGAGTTCCAAAAAGTTTGAGTTCCAAGGCAGCATTTCCCATAGGGATCAATGTAAATTTAAATAATTTGCTGTGAGCTTTAGAAATTTCACATTTTAGTTTGAACTGATGGTGTTGTTTCTTGATGCAAAGCCTAAAAACGAAACAGACATCAATAAAAATCCGTAATTACGTCTAAAAACACATACATTAACTCTCCTTTACTGCACTGAGAGGACTTGAATACCCAATGAGATGGCGGTGATGTAGAGGAGGAAAAGGAGGAGAGAGGTTATTGCTTGCAACCTTGGTTCCTTGTAGGCACAGGCTACACTTTGGTCCTTATAGGCACAGGCTACACTTTGTTTCTTATAGGCACAGTCTATTCTTTATTCCTTATAAGCACAGGCTATACTTTGACTTGCAGGCATAGACAGGTCTTGGCCTCTTGTAGGCACTAACTACACTACACCACAGTATTACACTTCTTGAAAGACAGGATGTTGAGTTCCGAGCAAGTGTTAAGTTCCGAGGCAATTTTTTTGCCAGTGAGATGCGCCGAGTTCCAAAGCGTTTGAGAGCAGAGGATCCACTATAATTCTCTCAAATGATCAGTGAAGTGTTGTATACAGATAACATCACTATCCAGTTCTATTGAAAGACTCCCACTATGAATTGCCACTTAAAAATAGGAACGAATAGAAGAGCAAGCTCCAAACTCCAAGCACCAACCTACAAGGAAAGAGCAGTCCAAGATGGAAGCTCCCATAACACGAAAATGCTTTTCTGATCATGGAATACAGAACTGCTAATATTATTGGTTTGTTACATACTACCTTTTCTACTACTGCTAATAAAAACAGAGTCTTCAAAAACTCATATTTTTGAAAACATATTTTATGTCCATGGCTTGCAGTGGTCCTTTAATCCATTATATATTTTTCAGGTGGAAGAAGGAGGTCATGATTGCCGCTTGATGTTTAAGTGCTAATCCACAATCAAGTTCCACACCAAGATGTAATCCTCCATATTCCAATCCTTTCACCTGATCATTGCTTCAGTTTTAATTTTATAAGATGATGTCCTACTGAGTACTTCTGTCTTGTTATGGCTTAGCTTCAGCCAATTGAGACTCATCCACTCTAAGCTCCTCAAAACAATAATTCATCAATGACAATGGATCATTTGTACTTGCTCTAAACGGCAGATACATTTGTGTGTCATCAGCATAGCAATGCTAGCTTCGACCAGTGGTTCTGAAACCTCTCCTCAAGATCCACCAGACCTGTCATGATTTAGGTTTAACACTGTCTGAATACAGATGAGGCAATTAGAGTCTGTTGAACACTAATAGCCTGTCTAGTGGGTCCCGAGGAGAGGTTTGAGAACCACTGCCTTAGATCATGTTGCATTTCTATATCAGACACACAGTAAACAACATGGGATATAAAATGCACCCATGAGGAAGTGACACTGAAAAATACAGCAATTTACCCCTATGGACACTCTTTCGGATCAAACTGATAGGAAGGATTTTAACCAGCTCAGTGTTGTACCATCCAGTCCACAGAATTCCTTAAGATGGTCAATTAAAATATCATGGTCAAATGGGACAGAGAGGTCAATATAGAACAGTCAAAATATAATGGTCAAATGTTGCAGGAGGACTAGTATAGAACAGTCAACCCTGTCTCTTGTCATTGGGACATGTGTCCGAGGTGTTTCAGTACTATGCCATTTTCTGAATTCTGACTTGACCTAGTCATATATATTGTTGCCCGTAGTTAGCAGTGCCGTCTGAGTTCAGAAGGCTTGTAGTCACTGGACCCTGATTGCAAGATGCAGTTCGTTGGAGATTTCTACAATGTCTTCTTCACTAACATTATCAGAGCTTTTCCAGGAGGGTATACATCTACTGCCCAGTTTCTGCGGTTCCTTGAGTTTTTCTGGTGTCACTGTACGGGTTTTGTAACAGATGGAGGACACTTTATCAGCAATGAATATAGCAAACTCTTCACACTTTGAAGCCCGAGCCTGTACAGGGCATGAGGAGTAACACTCCTTTATGGAAGATAAGTAGACACAGGTAGAGGTCTACTTGTGTAAGTAGTTACACCAACACATAGTACTCAAATTTCATATTTTCTTTAAACTACAGTTGTCCTTTAAAGGACACTATAATCCCACGATTACAATATGCAATTTTTGGAAGAGCTACACTTGGAAATGAACAAAATGTTTTTCAGTTTTTGCCATTTTCATATAAATTAACTGAAAGTAATAATGCAAAATAAACCAACTTTCCTTATTTATAGGGTGTAGAAATTCATTGTACATGTGCATTGTAAAACACATGGAAATGACTGTAAAATCAACGTTTTGATGTGATAATTTATGTTGTTCTAAATTTAACTAGTTAATTTATAAGTGTTTGGGTGTGACATTTCAATTTAGAGACTATTCATTTAACTGAAGATAGTTTATTTAAAGCTACTGCAGTTTTGTGGGCAAACCCTGCTGTAAAAAATTAGCTTTGCATCTGGATAATGCAGGAAAGTAAAAACAGACTCACTGGAAATAATATTGGCTACAATTGAATATATTGTGAAAATGGTAAAAATGGTGGAAACAGGGTTATAACAGTGTTACATGAACATTACAGGTAAAACATGACTGGTGCAGACATAACACTTGAAGAATGGAGAAATACACTTATTTCCATTTAACTCAGTTTTTTCCCCTGTATTTATTTACAGCTTAAGCACCATTGTAGGAAGAGATAGAATGTAGAAGGAAGCAGAATGGATAGATAAAGGGGAAGGGGAGAGAGGGGCAGAGGGGTGGAGTATATTGTAGTGGGTTCACTGGAGGTTATATATTTCTTATTGTACTTTCCTGCTGTGTTACCACCCAATATGTAGGAACCAAGTATCTCAACATGAGACCCACTTTTATGGTGAATTATAATGAATCTAAACTTGATAATGGTCACAATGTTGTTAGAAAGTGAACTGGCAGTTGTATATTCCACCTTCCCATTGTGCTGATATGAACTTCCTGTATATTCAATGTCTCCTCCCACCACTGGAAACTAAAATGGCAGAATTCGTAGCAGTATTATCACATATAATAGTTGTGGATATACGTGCCGTTGGTCACGCTTTGCTCATTGCAGGGCTCGCAATAAGTGCCGCAGGCGCTCATCGCAAGGCCAGTAGGACTTAGTGCCATGCACAAAATTACGGCCCGGACTGTGGGCCATGGAAAATTACGACTGGCCAAACTACGGAACTCAAAAGACTTGCTGAAAACAAGAAATATGCCTCAAATTAAATTACACACTCACACATAGCACGGGGGAAGAGCCAGGGAGGTTGTGAGTAAGGTTGCAAGTTAATTTGAGGCATATTTAGCGTTTATTCACAAACGAAAATCGCCTAAGTGAGAAAAAAAATGGCTGCCAAAAAACGTAATACACGCCAAGGCACGTAAAAACAATAACGAAGCCAGTAACACTTACACAAAGGTAGTAAAAACCTAAGTGAACCCTATAACACTTACACCAACAACGCAAGGCTCGCGGGAGATAGAAAAAAAATACGACATTTTGTAAGTCTGTAACTCGGAAACACTCACATTAAGAACCTAAAATGGCGAAAAAACGTTAAATTGCGCATGTGCAACTTTGTCCTAGAGCTAACACTCTATAAATAGTGCAGACTTTCCAGAACTTTCTCAGTTTCTCCTCAGATGATCGACTGTGTGCCGGCAGATTCTCTGTGGACAAATTTTATGAAGAGATTGTTAACTCTTTATGAGTTTTCACAAATACATTCACAACTAATAGGTAAAGTATTATTATTTATTAAGTTATTAATTAATTATTTAGATTGTAAAAAAAAAAAAAACTTACACTATATATTAATTTTAAAGATTACGCCATTTAAGACATTGTAAGCTGTAATAGATGATTTATTATTATTTATTAATTTAATAATTGACGATTTGCATAAAATAAAAAAATAAAAAAATGCAAAATTGTATATTTTGCCCAGATGCCATTTCGGGCATATATTTGTTCATGCTAATACATGTAAATGTTAAAAAAAATATATATAATCAACATTTCAATCTGTTCTTACACTTTATAGGTCTCTATAAATTTGACAGTGACAGAGAATTGGCCTGACTGACAGAACACATCAACTTTGAAGGAAGAGGTACAGTATTTATTTAAGTACATTACTTAGATTTAAATATATTACTTATATATGATATTTTGAAATAGTAAATTGTATTTAATATGCTTCACAAATTTGACAAGCTAATGTTACAATTTTTGGGACTTTCATAATAAAATAAACCATCAAGATTATTAATTTAATAATGTTACCATGCCTACATTTAAAAATGCAGTCTAAACTGTATCTATTTGTGCTGTGTAGTAAATGTAAAGGTTAAAAAAAAAATGTTGAAAAAAAAATCATATTCTACAACTGAAAATGTTATTTTACACTTTGCAGGTGTTTGCCAGTGACACTTTGGGGACACAGACTTGCTGCACTGCATCAATTGGAACATATTCAGTTCAGCAGAACAGGTGTGTGCATGAAATAATTATTACAGGGTATGCTGCACATTTCTATCATTACAGATTGCAACAATGAGAAAAATATTAATTCTAAATTAACCTATCTGCAAAAAAAAATGCTATATTTATGGAGGCTACTGTTGTTGTCAACGAACTATTATTATGAATTACATATATTACCATTATATGGAATACAATGTTATTAATTTTCTATTTTAAAATTATTATACACATTGTCATTAGATTCACTGTCGTGGTAAAGAGTGGCACAAGTGAAGAACACAAGTTACTTCATGATGAACTTCAATCTCATGTAGATGCTCGCTATGTCAGTGCACCAGAAGTAATGTAACAGCTTCTTAAATTTGAAATGCATGATCGATAACATGCTGTGTATCGATTAGCTGTACATTTGTCATAACAACAATTAGTTTATTTCAATACCGGCAATGAAGAAACTGCTTTGACACAAAATGAACATCGCCAAACCACACTTACTGCTTGGTTTAATTTGAATAGCAAAGACATGGAGGCAAGGGAATACTTATACAATGAGATTCCATATCATTATGTTTTCATTAATGGATTATGGAAACCCAGAAAAAAGGGGGGTAATAAAATGATTACCAGAATGTATACGATAAGTCCAAAAGACATTGACCGTTTCTTCTTACGTTTACTCCTTTTACATGTTCCGGGTGCACAAAGCTTTGAACACTTGAGAACTGTGAATGACATTGTTTATGATACATTCCAAAGAGCCACCCAACATAGAAACATACTTGCTGATGATACAGAATGGGAGAGATGTCTGGTAGAAGTCACATTATGTAAAATGCCACGGCAGATGAGGGACTAGTTTGCATTTATTTGCATATTCTGTCATATTTCTAATGAATTGGCTTTGTGGGAAACATTTAAACAAAAGTCAATAGCATAATTAAAAGCATTAATGGACAGTCAACAAATATTTCTATGTCATGGCTTAAATTGCGCTACTTTTAATCTGCCAGATCCAGGATTTATAGATGACATAAACTTTGAGGAGTATGATGCTGATGTGCAAAAACAAAAGGCAGAAGGAATGATAGCCACTTTTAATAATGATCAAATGCATGCTTTTAAGACAATACAAAAAGCTATAGATGATAAGCAGATGAAAGACCATTATTTCTATCTTGATGATCCCGGTGGATCTGGAAAAACTTTTTCTCTATAATTTGTTGATGAGTTCAGAAAGAGGTAAAGGTGAAATGGTACTTCCATTTGCAACTGGAATTACAGCACTATTATTAGAAGATGGCAGAACAGTACATAGTGGATTTAAACTTCCAGTTCTAATTTTGGAAACATCTGTCTCAGATATTGGAATGAAATCATTTCAAGCTAATAATTTCATTTTTTTTATCGATTATCATAGATGAGGCCACTATGATGTCATTCTTAATAAATATTTAGGAAGAAAAAAAACTTGGGAGTTCACTCAGGCTCAATATTTTAATTATTTATGTTATTATCAATATTTACACAATCACATAAATGCCTATCTCTGGAAGGATGTAATTTTGATAATTTGTTCAAAGAAAGAAAGAAAAGAGAGACACCCTTTTGTATCCAGAAAAAAATCCTCTATTTAGTAGATAAAGTAAAGAAATGACATAATTTAAAACTTATGATTTGTTAAGATTTCTCATATGTGCACTAAGTACGGTATATTTAAAGATATTAGGAAATATAAAGAACGCTGAGAATTACATCAGAATTAGTGACAACAAGATCAAAAGTACAGTTAGATCTACTATAATTAATATTAAGGAAGAAGTTTTCTGTGTCAAATGTGTTTTAAACCTTATTTAAAAAAAAAAAAAACATTAATAAAAATCCTAAGTTTTAAATGATGTCATTTGTTTACTTTATCTACTAAATAGAGAAGTTTTTTCTGGATACAAAAGGGTGTCTCTCTTTTCTTTCTTTCTTTGAACACTATGATGCCATGCCATGCTCTGAAATGTATTGATCGTTTGTTGTGTGAAGTCATGGCTAATGATTTGCCTTTCAGACAAACCTTACCTGTTGTTGTCCATGAAAATAGAACAGACATAGTGGAAACATGTATAAAGTCCACTATGGAAAGAATGAGTTCGGAAGGTCAAAATAAATACAATAATTGTCTAATTACAACTGGGGAAGGAAAAAACAGCGCTAATAACTAATTTAGCAGATGACACTGTTGAAATACAAGAAGAAATGATGTGCCAAGATTCACTAATATCTGCTATATTCCAAAATGGAATAAGCAATGAGGATTCAGACGAACTTCTAAGTAATATTAACATCCAAAAATAGAGATGCATTGTTTATAAATAACGACATCCTACAATGAATTGATGCACCACAAAAAAATTATTACAGTGCAGATTCCGTACTAGCTGATGACAAACAAAGTCAATCAAATTTTAACACAATATTTTTAAGCACATTTACTCCCTCTGGAATGCCACCACATGTTTTGCAACTGAAAAAAGGGGCAATTGTCATGTTACTGAGAAATATAACCCGCCCTCCCCAAAAAAGGTCTTTGTAATGGAACAAGATTAATGGTTCAAGATTTAAGAGACCATTTCATACATGCAGAAATTATGAATGGTACTCATAAAGGTGAACAAGTTTTCGTACCAAGAATAGATTTGGCTCCAAGTGACAGTAGCTTGCCTTTTGTACTACAAAGGAGTCAGTTTCCCATTATGATGGCATTTGCTATGATCATTAATAAATCACAAGGTCAGACTTTTAAATCACTGGGAATATTTTTAGAGGAACCAGTTTTCGCTAATGGACAACTCTATGTAGCATTTTCCAGATGCACAAATCCATCACAAATAAAAATTTGCCACAAAAAAAGTGAAACCCAGGGGGACCTACTACATGATGGGAGAGTATTTACAAAAAATATTGTGTATCACGAGGTGTTGTAACTTGACTACACAAACAAAACAGTGGTTACATCCCAAATAAATAACTTTAATGTCTGTTGAGCTGAAACATTTTTTTCAAAAATAAATCAATCCCACAAAGAGTACAGTGGTTATATCCCAAAGACAACATTAGTTGTCTGCTGAGCTCTCTTTAGAGAAACCACAAATTAATTCAAATATTCAAACCAAAATAACAAGAAGGGCTGCACAAAACTTGATAAACCACTCAACCCAATACAAATAAAAATTGTAAATAAGCATCATAAAGATTTAAAGCTGTTTTAGAAATGTTATAGTTAGTTGGTTATTTGCATATATTTCGTACTTAAATTGTATGTACTTGGAAGTTTTATATATGTATTTGGAGTTGATGTCTACTGTTGCTTTGAGTTTCATTGAATGCAATTATCACTTACATTGTATTTAATTATGATTTGCAGTGTATGTATTTAGCAGTTTTAGGGGAGGGCCAATAGGGAGAAAATTGTATTTCTGTTGTACTTGTATTTCTGTTTTACTCTATCATTACACAGACAGTATTGATCCAGGGAGTCATCTGATAGCCAGTGTATGGGGTCAGGAAGGAATTTATTTTTTTCCCACTTTGAGACTATTGGCTATGTTTCAATGGTTTTTTTTTCTGTTTGCCTTCCTCTGGATTCAATATGGCTGATCACAGGAGATATGAAAAATGAAACTTCACAATCTCCAACATAAATTAATGTATTTAATGCATTGTTCATTAATAAAAATTGAGACGTCTGAAATAACATGTAATGTTTGGCAAACTAAATATGTTAAAAAATAAAAACAAAACATTTGCACTATATTTATGTAAGGGTTACAATAAAATTACTAATACACAAGTTACATGGTAGAACAATAAACACATTTAGTAAAAAAATAATAATTGTTGTCCACTTTCACATACATGAAACATGACATACAAAAATATACAATAAAAATAAAATTATATCATCAAGTCAGAGGGACATAGCCTCGCATTGTGTGTGGCTAACAGCATTACCAATCTTACAATTTTATTCCCATCATTTTTGACAGGCAAGTTGCTAGCCACATATATAGTTCTCAGCAGTGCGACCTTGCCAAAATCCGTTGGTAACGCAACGTTAAAACTGCAGGCACCAACCGTGGACCTTGCAAAGCCAAAGGCGCTCCTTGCGCTGGTGGAGATGAGCACCATAGGCGCTCATCCCTACGATTCCGTACGGCTTAGATAGGGAGCGCCAAAGGCACTCACTGCGATGGTGGAGATGAGCGCCATAGGCGCTCATCCCTACGACCCCGCACGACTTGTGCATCATATCTACAACCCGCGGAACTACACATCAACGCAAAACTCAAATGCACAATTTACAGTGCAAGACCCGTAGCACTTTGAAAAACATCTCCTATAAAAAATTACGGCCCATAACACTTACAAAAGGAAACCGGCACTTAGAAAAAAAAAATACGAGCCGCAAAAAATACGAACTTAACGGCCGCACCACGCACAGCGAAAAACACGAAAAACACACAAAATACAAACTAAAATAAAAAAAAAATACAATACACACATAGTAAGGGGACAGCCTGGATGTCTGGGAATGAGGTTACACGCCAAATTAAATCAAATTTAAAGACTTTCGCCACTCGAAAATCCCCTAAGCGAGAGAAAAAATAATGTCAGCCGTAAAAAAACGAAAACGAGGCTACACGACTCCTAAGCACGCAAAACACTGTTAAGCACATACGACTTTTACACAGACCTGTACAATCTACTAAATAAACTATTAGGAAGCACGCTAAATGCTCCACACCCGCCTAACACATACACAATCGCAGCCATTTTACGACACTAACTGCAAACTAATAACATTCACATTACAAAATGCGGAACTACACAGCTAAACAAACGGTTTCCCCTCGCGCACACAGCCTATTTACACTACACACTGCACACATTGCTGACACTTACACCTCGGCTCACCAACACTGCAAATCTACATTGTATGCTGCAGGAACATCAAAACAGATTGTTAGCACTTCAGCATATTTCTTCCTGCATATATTAATTACATATAGGTAAAGTATATTAATTTATAATTTTAGTAATTAATTAATTAATATTACAAAATACATAGAAAAAAAACAAAAAAAAAAACAGACGACGGAATCATAATAAATGCTAAAGGCTCTCAGTGCGCGCCTCACAAGGAGCGTCAACTGTGTTTAGAGGAGCACAACTACAACAGGGGAGGGGCTCGCAATACCTGCCAAAAGCTTATTTTCAATCCTTTTTCCAAAGGGTTAATTTCAACATGTGGTCCTTTTAACGTAAATCATGGCCTTTATAAGGGTCTCCACTGTGAGTGACTAACACTTGCAAATTAGGAGGGTCTGCAAGAGGTGAGGCTGAAACCACACATGTAAAGATGTGCTAATCAACAGTGATATTTAAAAGAGCCATCATCGCCTATTTTCAATTAACAAATGACAAAGAACCCGTAATTAGATAGAGGACAGGAGCCTCTTTAAAATAGATGGTCACACCCCTAAGTAGCTGCCATCTGAGTGCCTGATATTGGAGCTCATCTATGACTTACATTTAGACAACTAAAATATATATTGTAATTATTATTTTTCGATGGCCAGTTTTTATTGGGAAAAATTGGTGAGCGTAGTTTTGGAAAGGTGAATTGATTCTTAATATGCTATATGAATCATAGAAATCTTAATAGTGGTGGTTAAAAAACTAAATATATTTATCAAAAGAATCCTTTATTAATTCTGATTAGTTTCTGCTTCCATGTCAGGGGACAGGAGCAAACATTTGATATGGTTTGTATCTTCAGGGTCTACTGAACAAAAAACTTGTGTGTTTAGTAAACTGGAAAACAACTTACATTTCTCCCTCTGTCTCTCTGTCTCTCTCTGTCTCTCTCTCTCTGTCTCTCTCTCTCTGTCTCTCTCTCTCTCTCTCTCTCTCTCTCTCTCTCTATATATATATATATATATATATATATATACATATATATATTTAAACATCACAAACGTTTAAACGAATGGTACTTTGGAATCCTATTTTTCATATTTTTGAATTTGTGGATATATGCTATTTTTACTTACAATTTATTATAGTTTCTCTTATATTCTGTTTTTTTCTGCTCCTAACAAAATCATTATTTTTTCACTAATGCAAAAACACTTTTAGGAAATGATTCACAGAACCTTATGCTGAAATGCTACAAATCCTGGAGTGCTCAGTAACCATGAAAGGTCGTGTAGTTCTGTTTTTATAACTGGGAGCAGTGCTACTTTAAGTGGAATGTTAATTAAAGAAAACTTAAATCTGTGACGTCATTAGGATATGTGGTAAGAAAACAATATATTTATATTATTTTTCCATTAACCTGGTTGTGTGGGGTCTCATGAGCTTGTTGACTTGTCAGCAAAAACAACGTCCAAAAAAAACTGAATAAATGTCCAAATTGTGCCACATTTGCAAGACATGTAGGTGCAAGTTGTTATTGGCTGCGACACTGATTAAAGTACTTGGATCTGGACTGCACGACTTCCAAAGATGCAATGAGAAGAAGCACAGCTTGATGCTTGTCCCCTTCACTCAGAGCCAGGCACATGTTGAGAAGAATTCCTAGAAGTGAGATGCACCAATTTAAAAAAATAACTACCACTGTACGCATATTTTAATATACATTCTCCTAAGGAACTATACGTCAAAATACGCAATTGAATGGAATGTAAAAAATTGATCTTTTACTTTATGATGCGGTTGAAACAATCATTTTGATTTCTGCCAACGGGGAGGAAGCTTCTGCACAGTATGGCAGCTAAAACGGCCAGTCCATTCAATATGATTAATGGAGCTCATTAGTTTACAAGAACAGATCCTCCAGAGGTATTACGTCAGAAAATAAAATAGTTCCCGGAGACAACATGGACCCCGCCACATTAAAAAAATTACCCCCATACCATCATACCATGGAGGTCTATATAGACCTCCATGGTACATCTATTAACAACTAAGATACCATGGGGTTTACGAAGACCCCCATGGTATCACCATTAACCCCTAACTACCATGGGGGTCTATACAGACCCCCATGGTAACCTAATTTAACACATGAAGTGCCATGTGGGTCTACCAGGACCCCTTGACACTCTAAGTAAAACACACATTGTTAATAATAATCAAATAGAACAGTTAAAAATGTAAAGTTTGCTTTGTAAGATGGTTTGCACATTATCAAGTTCTGTTATTTAAAAGACCACATAGCAAATTTGACCACAGTGGTCATTTAAGGAAAATTATTTTAATTATTTTTAGTCATTACATGGTTTTAATTTAATTGATCTACAAATACTTTTGCAAAGAAATTTCTTAATAAAGCTCTAGAGTGACCCTTTACAGAAAATAACATTATCTGGACACTCATACTGTATGTCAGAGCGACAGTGACAGGTAAAATCTTACAGACATCGCAAATGAGTCTTTTCCTTAGTGCTACAAAATAAATAAATCTGGTTGCTAAGTAGGAATATCACGTTGTTAATGACTTCACCTAATGACGGAGTCGGAGACAGAAATTACTACTGAGTAAAGATTACAGATGTTAAGGGTAAAAATAAACAGGTCCATTAATGCTATAGCTTGTTGAACTTAGTGAACTTCTGTCGACTGACATTATTACCCGTACATCCAATGAACCTGAAAGTCATACAGTGATCCATTACATGCACATTATTGTCCTTCATAAACCACTCTCTTTCCTTCTTAGTGAAGAAAAGGGCATTGACCCTGCTGTTTCTATAAGTCTAACAACACCAAAAGTGTAAGGCCACAGACAATATTAAAATGTAAGAAGAGTTTATAAAGAGATATTTGCGAGCTGCTAATAGTCAAAGACATATATATTTTGAAATAACAAACTTTTTCCCCATAAGCTCAATATACTGAATGAAGCAGCTGAACTAGAGATATCACCAAAGATAAGTAAACTCTTTGATGGCTCTAAAAGCTAACACTACAGCATTTAAAACACTTACAAAAAATGAAAATGTTTTCAGCTCCTCTACTTGATGTTAAATGCTCTACATGACAGATCAGTATCCATGAGTTCAGAGTCCCTTTAAATGTCAAATAAGGAATTTCGGTTGAGCAGCCTGGTGATTCAGTTCTCCTACAAACAGGACACCATATATTACCTATCACCACTAATTCTATGCTTCGAACAACTAAAAAGTTGATACTACTATTTCATGCATTGGATTTTTTTCTTTTTTGCAAAGTCTCCAGGAAGCATTCATTCTGGTTTTGGTATAGTACCATTCATTTCTAGTTTGGCCACAAAGTAGAGCTGCAAAGTTTTAATTACTAAATTTTAATCCCTGAACTATATTATTATTATTATTATTATAGTTCATTTATAACGTGCCAACATATTAAGTAGCACTGTACATAAATTATGTTCAGACAAAGATAAATACAAATTAACAAATAGTAAAGCAAGGAGTGCCCTGACTTTGAGCTCGGAATCCAATGTCCATGGTGCATTCCCAAAGTACTTAGGATAGAAACTCGCAGACTTACAATCTAAGGTATAGTGAGTGGTAAAAGAGGGAGAGAGAGGTGATAAGTGTGTTAAGGTGGAAGGTGATACGCTTCTTTAAAGAAATACGTTTTAAGTAAGTTTTTTAATGTTTTGAGGCAAGGGGATAATCTGGTGGAGAGAGGCAAGGAGTCCCAGAGACATGGGGCAGCACGGGAAAAGTCCAGGAGGTGGGAGTGAGAGGAGGTGACAAGATTTGTAGAAAGAAGAAGGTAATTAGCAGAACGAAGAGGGCGGGTGGGGGAGTATTTGGAGATGAGAGCAGAGATATATGAGGGAGCGTTATTGTTGAGGGCTTTGTAAATTAGGGTCATGATTTTAAATGTTATTCTTGAGGCTAAGGGAAGCCAGTGGAATGATTGACAGAGAGGTGATGCCGACACTGAACGTTGTGTGGGGAAGATGAGTCTAGCAGAGGCATTCATAATGGATTGAAGTGGAGATAGTCGGGTGGTGGGTAGGCCAACAAGAAGCGAGTTGCAATAGTCTAGTCAAGAGATGATTTTAGTTGTGTCTTGTGTAAGATAGTGACGAATTCTGGAGATGTTTTTTAGATGGAAAAGACAAGATTTAGCTAGTGAGCGGGGTCCAGTAGAACTCCAAGACAATGGGCTTGGGAGGTGATGATATTGTTGTTGACAGTGAGAGAGATGTGAGGAATTGACGCTGTAAGATTAGGAGTTCAGTTTTAGACATGTTGAGTTTGAGATGGGGGGTGGGCATCCAATAGGATATGCTAGAGAGGCAGTTGGAGACATGTGTTAGAAGAGAGGGGGATAGATCTGGTGCAGAGAGGTAGATTTGGGTGTCATCTGCATAGAGATGATAATGAAGTCCAAAAGAGTTTATTAAAATACCAAGTGAGGATGTGTAGATGGAGAAGAGGAGGGGGCCTAGGACTGATCCTTGGGGTACGGCAACAGACAGGGGTGAGGAGAAGAAGAGGTGTCAGAGAAGGGGATACTGAATCATCGATTTTGTAGGTATGATGAGAACCACTAGAGAGCAGTGTCTCGAATACAGAGGGAGAAGAGGATATGGAGTATAAGTGGATGGTCAACTGTGTCAAAGGCAGCAAAGATATCTAGAAGAAGAAGAATTGAAAAGTGACCTTTTGACTTGGCGGTAAGCAGGTCATTGGTGATCCTAGTGAGAGCTGTCTCTATCTCACTATATAAATATCTGTAAATAGTTCTACTGAATGTTAAATTGCTGGAAACAAGAAGTTGGTGAGTTTTAAATCAGAGCATGGACCTCTCTTTCTGGCCTGGAAGTTATCAAAATGGATCAAAAAAGTCTTGCACTGATTCTTGGAAAACATTTTTTAATGTTGTTTCAGATGAGGTTATACACACCACACAAACTATAATAGTAGCAGCCCAATCCAAACATGTACTTGTAACTATTATCTTTAAAGTGACAGTATCTTCTGATCTCTTTGGACATGACACCCAGTATGGAGTGCCCTGGGACACTTCTTCAGTACATATCAACTGGTCCATGCCCTGGCACAAGTGATGATCTCCAACACTGCAGCTTTACAGAGAGAACTAGCTGAAGTTACAGATATCTTGCTTATGAATAAACCCCAGGCACCTTCCATGCCTTCAAAATCCAAGAGTGTGTCTCGTCCGACTCCATGTGACCTCACACACCATGCTGATCCACTTTCATGGCAGAGATACTGGAGTGAGTTGTCAGTTAATTCTCCAGTGGGCCACAGCATAAGGCTCCTGGTATTTCTAGGTGGTCTTCCATCCATGTACTGACCAGACCCAACCCTGCATGGCTTCAAGGTCACAGAGGTAAAAGCACCAAATCCTAACCACTGGGCCAATGGGGAACCTTCAACATCCATACAGCTCAGTAATTAAGCTACTACAAAAGAAGGGGCAGAGAGGGACAAGTAAACCTCTTGTGAGGAGCCCACACAGCCCTGAACAACTGATTGTCTCTACTCATCTAAAAGTCACTGAAAGCCACTTTGGCCCATGATAATTGATAACTGTCATCTTCCCTAGCCAACATCGTCATTTGGACGCCTGGTTTGCAGGAGGTGATTAAAGCTATTTTCTAATGGACTGGTTTTAATGGCAATGAAGTTAGACTTGCTATTTGCACGACAACAGAGATTTGCACCTCTTTGGCTATAAACCCTGTGCAATACGGACCATGGAAGCAGCATATCTATATACTCCATACATTATAAATACTAATGTCAACACTTTTTCTATAATATATTATGCTTTCTATATCTGTTCTATGATACCTTTGTAATCTGTAACATATGCTCCTCACTACATTTAATATTCTATAGTCTGCATGAATATCCTGATAATTATAGACCCACTTTGTGCTACAAATATAATGCATAATACTACTATAGTTTGAAACCACCTAGCCATAAATAGATAAATAGATTTAAAACATATCTAATGCCCAGTCTAATTAGTTCAAAGACTAGTACATAGCATAACATCCTGCTAGTTTTGCTATATTGTGTTATGCCCATCTTTACCTTTAGTTCTCTGCCCTTTCAACCTTTCTACTGTTGCTCTTTACAGTTATATTTCCCCCATTTCTCCCCCTGCCACTTTTCACATCCTCAAAATACAAAAACTAAGAAAACTTAGTCCCGATAATGTTCCAAAAGCTCATAGTCAACAAAAAATAACAACTGTATATTTGTGCCCTTGAGATATTTTATTCCTTGTTCTTTAGTCATTCAATCTTGTTCGACTATCAGAGACCCTAAGGACTGCAGAGCGCCAGGAAAATCTATTGTTATGTTTCTAGTTGTGCTTATCCATATGGAAAAGATACTGGAGTGGGTTGCCAGTTCCTTCTACTGTAGCCCCTGAAGGGGATTTTATTCCTTACTATGGTGACTTTGTGACCTTGTTTCATCTTTAAAAAAAAAAAAAAACTGATTTGTTTTGAAACATGCTTCCTCAATAAAAATCAAGATAAATGATAAGTTAAATATAGCGGTATTCTTCTTGTTAATTTAATATTGCACATTTTTATAATAATAAAGCCCATTTAATATAAAATGGAAGTTTATGTCAGACAAACATTAGAACAAAAGGTCATGCACCTCAAGATGATGGGTCCAATCTGAGGAAGTTACTCTGCAGTGAAAGGTTGGTGAATAATCTTGGGAAACCCTTTACAATTACACAGTGGAATAGATGTCATGCGAGATTTTAACACTTCCTCATTTTTAGTCTGCCCACATACAGGACTAGTTTCCAATGCAATGGAAAAGTGTCGCCCTACAAAAAAAATCCCATTGAAATATATGAGATGTTTTGTGGGGAAATGTGTGCTAAGCTTTTGGGAAAACGTGTGCTAAGTAGTCACTTGCTGTCAGGGCTGTTTCTAGGCAATCTATAGAGAAAAATTGCACCATACGTTCCCGTATTTTAACGTCCAGTCTACATAAAAATTTGAGAATAAACATTTACTCTTCTTGCCTAGCAAATTGCCTACTAATTCCAATCCACATCCATAGACATATAGTCATAAGGGGCAAGCTGGCAAGTTTAGGCCTGGGGGCACTCACATCATAGTGGCCCATGAATCAGAGGCCGAGCCCAACCTTCAGAGCTGTTACAGCTTTTGATTGATATTAAAAATGGCTAAAGAATAAATTACCTAAGATTTAAGGGCTTTTTAAACTAATATATTTTTAATTAGATTACATCATTTAACTTCCATAAAGTTAATTATTAGATCCAAGTGTATTTTTTTATATTTTTATTCTTAAAAAAGGTTTGTGGTTTGTTTGAATTAAAAGAAAGAGCACAATAGTTTATGTCAATTATTATTACAGTGCAGCAGTATTATTATTACAGTATTACACTGTATTATTATTACTACCACATATGAGCCATTATTATTATTATTATTATAATGTATTAGGGATCCGAGTTACATACAAATCCATAATAAAGACTTTCTCAGAAATGTATCTCATCCTTGACCACATTCCTGTGCCTTATCAGGGGTTGTGGCCAGCTTTTCCTGTTGGCTGGACCATCATGGAGCTTGGAAGCAGGCAGGACATTGGCCCCACCCTTCATGCCACTGCTCTGCCCGTGCTGTCCACACAGAGATATTGAAGGCCAAACCTCCTTGCAGCTGATCCATTGGCCCCACCAACTGACAAAAAGGAGCAGGGCTATGACTCCATGTCATCGTTGTCCAGCCCCCTTTGCTGAGCATGCAAGTACAGACCCCAGGCAGAGCAGACCATGCCCTCTCATAGGCACAAGGAGGTGGAGATAAGTAGATCTGTTTGAGGTTAAAACTGTCAGTTTCAAAAGTAAGAAATAAATATTAACTTTTATTTATTTTAATCTGCATACCGTATTAATAGCCTCTGTCCAACAAGCAAACTTACTTGTAAATGCACTACAGAGATCCTTTAATCAGGTCCAACAAGGCTGCACCCACAAATAATAATATTATTTAATAGTGATTGTAATACCGGGTTCCCTAATGGTCCAGTGGTTAGGATACAATAAGGCAAACTGGGTTTGATTCTAGTCATGGACCAAGAAGTCACACCACCCTGAAGCCGAGGAGGGTTGGGCCTGGTCAGTACTTGGATGGGAGACGTCCTAGGAATACCAGGAGCTGTATGCTGTCGCCCACTGGAGAAGAAACTGGCAACCCACTCCAGTATCTCTACCATGAAAACCAAGTAGATCAGCATGGTGTGTTACAAAGAGTGATTAGAATACAAGGTTATATTTTTTACTTTCTCAAATCATTTTGCTCCTTATATCTATATGTGAGATTTCAATTGTCTTATATAAAGACTCCTGTGGTCAAAAATGTGAAAACACTATCAAGTTTTGTTATTTAAAAGACCCTACATATATTTGATCATTACGATCCTATAACCGCAGCCATGAGTTTGACATCCTTATCAGCACGTTCATATGATTCTTACACACCAGGATTTAGTCAATATCCACATTACCACATAGTAAGTTGGAACTGCAATTCAGAGATATTTTATTCACATTTCCTATTACATGAACCTGCAATATATTTGTAACAAACCACATGGTTGTAAAAAAAAACCTGGATGAAGAAACTTTTACTGCTTTTACTGCTACAATATTGTGTTATGTTATATACTGTATTAAAGGACCAGTGTAGTATGGTAAAAGCCTCACATGCTTGTGAAGTATGTAACACAATAACATCATGCGAGACAGGAATTATTATTTACCGTAAATTAAATTATATTTTAATTATTAATATTATGTCATAGGTGAATTTATTGTAGACTGATAATCTGTCTGTAGCATGAGTTGGATGGCTAGTCCATGGGGCCTTACTCAGCGCCTGAATACTATTCTCAAGGGGCTATTTGAAGAGGGTGTTTTTAACAGAAGTCAATACAGATCTTATCTGCATTCACTATCCCTTCCATTAATCTAAGGTTTCTAATCCATTTACAAAGAAAGACAACATTCCTTTTATCATTAGAGCAAAATTTAATAGAATAGCTAAAAATAAAGTCTATCATTATTTATTTTAACCGTGTAAACACATTCAGCCTTATTAAATTGCGATTCAGCCAATTGAATAGGGCTCTATATAAGCACAGAGCATGTTTTTTTACAGAAGTTTTTGTAAAAAATATGCTCTGTGCTTATATAGAGCCCTATTCAATTGGCCAAGTCGCAATTTAATAAGGCTGTTTGTGTCCATTATCAAGTCAATATTAAAAGTCAGTGGTCTTTTAAGGGACCGCATAATGTATCATATATATATATATATATATATTTGTAGTAGGGACCCTCTCCCCTGGTAGCTGGTGTGTGGCCAAAGCTGCGTCATCTTGGTCTGAAAAGTGGGCCAAGGCATAGAAAGGAGTGTTGTGAAAAAGGGGAGAGGTGGGTGGGTTGACTGTCTGCGTGCTTGATGAAGACAGGTGGATGGGGTTTAAATAGGTGGCGTGGGGAGAGGGACCCTCTCACAATTTCAGGTGTTCATCTGATTATTTGTGGTAGGGGCCCTCTCCCCTGGTAGCTGGTGTGTGGCCAAAGCTACGTCATCTTGTCCTGAAAACGGGGGCAAAAATTGGCTAGACATTTGTTGAGTAAGCCGTTTGAAGCTTCCCTTAGCTCTAGTTTGGGTCGATATGTATCTGGCATAGCAGTTGGTTTTCCTCCGTCCAATGATTTTTAAGATATGGATGGGTGTTTTATTACGTGAAGTGGATGAGACTGCACCAATTCTGAAGGCTTAGGCGGGTGAGGTCTAGCCTAATGTAGTGGGTGAATGTGGGTGTAGATAGTAGTTGGCTTGAGATGCTTAGTAATGGGAGAAGGCTTGATTTATGCTGGTGTTAGTGGATGATAGGGTGATTTGGCATGTATCTTTAATATATGAGTTGTCCTGTCTGGTAAGGTATACAGATTAAGATTGGGATGTGGTGCATTCGCTTGGACATAGGAATCAAAAAAAGGCTATTATTGAGGCAGCTGAGATAGTAAGAGATATGACGTTGCCGAATGGGTTTGGTGAAAGGTAGGTAATCATTTGAAAGGTAGCTATTGATGGGGGAGACGTAAGGGCTTGGTAGGTTCGGAGGTTCTTGTGAGGCCTTGAGAGTTTGACTGGGGAGAGGATAGGATAGGAGGTGAAACTGGGCTCCTGTGGGAAAGATTTTAATTGTGGATGGGTGGAGATGTAGGATGATTTAGTGGGCTGCAAATGCCAAAAAGGTGGGGAGTACATGAATGAGGCGAGGGATGGCATGTGCGACTGGTGTGGAGCGACTGGTGTGGCGCAACTTGTGTAGAGCAACTGGTGTAGAGCAACTGGTGTAGAGCAACTGGTGTGGAGCAACTGGTGTAGAGCGACTGGTGTAGAGCGACTGGTGTGGAGCAACTTGTGTAGAGCAACTGGGTAGGGCGCAGAGAGCCTGAGACTAAGTGGCTGGTGTAGAGCATCTGGGTAGAGCGCCTGAGAATGAGTGTCTGGGTAGAGCGCCTGAGATTGAGCGTCTGGGCAGAGTGCCTGAGATTGAGCATCTGGGCAGAGTGGCCGAGACTGAACGCCGAGACTGAAAGGCTGGGTGGAGTGCCAAGACTGAGCGGCTGGGTAGAGTGTAGAGACTGATCGGCTGGGCAAAGCGCAGAGACTGAGTAGACATGGGGAGGCTAGGCATACTGAAACGGGAGAAGGGACAGGTAGGGGAGGGCAGGGAGGGCTGGGTGGAGCGCTAAGACTGAACGGCTGGGTAGAGTGTAGAGGCTGATCGGCTGGGCAAAGTGCCGAGACTGAGTAGACATGGGGAGGCTAGGCGTACTGAAACGGGAGAAGGGACAGGTAGGGGAGGGCAGGGAGGGCTGGGTGGAGTGCTAAGACTGAATGGCTGGGTAGAGTGTAGAGACTGATCGGCTAGGCAAAGCGCAGAGACTGAGTAGACATGGGGAGGCTAGGCGTACTGAAACGGGAGAAGGGACAGGTAGGGGAGGGCAGGGAGGGCTGGGTGGAGCGCTAAGACTGAACGGCTGGGTAGAGTGTAGAGGCTGATCGGCTGGGCAAAGCACCGAGACTGATTAGACATGAGGAGGCTAGGCGTACTGAAACGGGAGAAGGGACAGGTAGGGGAGGGCAGGGAGAGGGATGCGTTGAGGCTGTGGACGGATGCGTGTGGCGGGAGGAGCGCAATCATTCAAAGGGAAAAGGGAAGGGACCTGGCACTTGGGAAGAGGGGTATGGTCCTTGTAGGACCTGGAAGAGGGATTTGCCAAGGCCATGAACTGATGGCAGTGTAAGGCAGAGAGAGATAGAGAGCATCTGGGAGGAATAAGGAGGGAAAGGACCTGGCGCCAGGGAATGAGGTATGATCCTTAAAGGACCTGCGAGAAAGCAGGAGGGGCCGAAGGAGAAGGAGGAGCGGGCAGCCGGAAGAGCCGCAATGGCGGGGCAGAGAGCAGCAACATTTTGGTGGAGGCAGCGAGCTGGAGGGGGGACTGAGGAGGCCCGAAGGAACGGGCAGTGTGGGGGGGGGGGACTACGCAATGAAGGGGGGGAAGTGGCGACAAGCTGGCGAAACGGATGGCATGGAGGAGCAGGGGAAAGCGCCAGGAGCAGGAAGTTTGCAGGCCGAAAAGAGGTAAAGGCAGGAAGGAGCTGCAGGGCTGCCGGGGAGGCGAATAGGAGGAAGCAAGTGGCCAGGGAGAGAAGTTAGTGGGGCCAGACACGAGGAGAGATGGAGGAGCCCGAGGGTAGGAGCGTAGGCTGCTGGAAGAGCTAAGTGGTGGGTGCTGGAGAACAGGGAAGGGAAGGCATGGAACAAGGAGGAAGGTGTAGAGAGCAGGAGGAGAGGTTGAGCTGGCTATGGTGGAGGGCGACTAAAGTGGCCTACGCGAGGAGGGACGGTTGAGAGCAAGATGAGGGGGATTGTGTGCGGTGGAAGAGCACGCGGCTTGAGTGGCGGGAGCAGAGAGAAAGGAGGAGTAGCGTGAGTGCAGGGGAGCGAGGAAGGGAGACACGGGCGAAGGATGAAGGGAAGAGAGCACGGGTAGAGGGTGAGCTGGCCATGGCGGAGGGTAACTGGTGTGGCTGGCACGGGGAGGCACAGAGTGGGGGGGGGGGGGGGTGCGCAGTAGAAGAGCATGTGGCTGAGGGGCAGGGAGAAAAGGGGAGCAGCGGGCGCAGGAGAGCGGGGAAACGAGACGGGAGGCGGAGTGTAAAGGATGGTGAGTAGGTAGAGCAACAGGAGTGGGGCTACGGGCAAGGCAGGCTAAAGGAGCACAGTGTGGAGCCAGATGGTAGGAGCGGAGTACAGGAGCTCTGAGCTGGGAAGAGTTGGGTGGTAAGCTGCCGAGGGACGCAGCAGGGAGCAGGTGATAGATGAGACATGGGCGTTGAGAGGGGCAGATAGGAGGTAGGGGGCGCCAGGACTTACGAGTGCAGGGAAGTACGAAGTTCTCAGAGGAGGACGACAGACAATGAAGGAGCAGACCGGCAGTGTACCTCCGAAGAATTTGACTATCGGTGTGCTTGATGAAGACAGATGGGTGGGGTGTAAATAGGTCGCGTGGGGAGAGGGACCCTCCCACAATTTCAGGTGTTCACCTGATTATATATATATACTGTATACAGTATCTCACAAAAGTGAGTACACCCCTCACATTTTTGTACAAATTTTTTATATCTTTTCATATGACAACACTGAAGAAATGACCCTCTGCTACAATGTAAAGTAGTAAGTGTACAGCCTGTATAACAGTGTAAATGTGCTGTCCCCTCAAAATAACTCAACTCAGCCATTAATGTCTAAAACGTTAGCAACAAAAGTGAGTACACCCCTAATGTCCAAATTTGACCCAAAGTGTCAATATTTTGTGTGACCACTATTATTTTCCAGCACTGCCTTAACCCTTATGGGCATCACCAAAGCTTCACAGGTTTCCACTGGAATCCTCTTCCACTCCTCCATGATGATATCATGGAGCTGGTGGATGTTGGAGACCTTGAACTTTCCCACCTTCCGTTTGAGGATGCCCCACAGATGCTCAATAGGGTTTAGGTCTGTAGACATGCTTGGCCAGTCCATCACCTTTACCTTTAGCTTCTTTAGCAAGGCAGTGGTCGTCTTGGTGGTGTGTTTGGGGTCGTTATCATGTTGGAATACTGCCCTGAGGTCCAGTCTCCGAAGGGATGGGATGGTGCTCTGCTTCAGTATGTCACAGTACATGTTGGCATTCATGGTTCCCTCGATGAACTGTAGCTCTCCAGTGCCGGCAGCACTCATGAAGGCCCAGACCATGACAATCCCACCACCATGTTTGACTGTAGGCAAAACACACTTGTCTTTGTACTCCTCACCTGGTTGCCCCCACACATGATTGAGACCATCTGAACCAAAGAAGTTTATCTTGGTCTCATCAGACCACAGGAGATGGTTCCAGTAATCCACGTCCTTAGTCTACTTGTCTTCAGAAAACTGTTTGTGGGATTTCTTATGCATCATCTTTAGAAGAGGGGTGCGGCGTATGGTCTGAGCACTGACAGGCTGACCCCCCACCCCTTCAACCTCTGCAGCAATGCTAGCAGCACTCCTATGTCTATATCCCAAAGACAACCTCTGGATATGATGCTGAGCACATGCACTCAACTTCTTTGGTCGACCATGGCGAGGCCTGTTCTGAGTGGAACCTGTCCTGTGAAAATGCTGTATGGTCCCATCGTGCTGCAGCTCAGTTTCAGGATCTTGGAAATCTTCTTATAGCCTAGGCCATCTTTATGTTGAGCAACAATTCTTTTTTCAGATCCTCAGAGAGTTCTTTGCCATGAGGTGCCATTTTGAACTTCCAGTGACCAGTATGAGAGAGTGTGAGAGAGATAACACCAAATTTAACACACCTGCTCCCCATTCACACCAGAGATCTTGTAACACTAGCAAGTCACATGACAACGGGGAGGAAAAATGGATAATTGGGCCCAAATTGGACATTTGTTGCCAATGGTTTAGACATTAATGGCTGTGTGTTGAGTTATTTTGATGGGACAGCATATTTACACAGTTATACAGGCTGTACACTTACTACTTTACATTGTAGCAGAGTGTAATTTCTTTAGTGTTGTCAAATGAAAAGATATCAAAAATGTTTTTACAAAAATGTGAGAGGTGTACTCACCTTTGTGAGATAATATATGTCTATATGCCGACTTGCACCAGGGCCACAAGTAGTAGACCTATCCCTGCTTCCTGTCCTGGGAGTAGAGTTGAATTATCCCCCCAGATGTTTTTGGGCTCCCACGGCCATGAACACACACTTTACCCTTTTAAATTGTACATTAAATGATTCTGTTTACTTTTCTAGGCTGATTCACTCTGCTGCTTTCTCAGGAATGTGTGTCATTATAAAGCTATCCATTAGTCACATTCACATTATAGTTAGTTTTAGATGCCGCATTCCCATTGTGCAGATAGAATCTGCCTCTCTATTTAATGTCTTCTCAAATTTCATGGAGTAGATTATCATAAAACAAAATGGTACATTCCATTGCAGTTTAATTGCATATAAAAGCTATAAACTAGAGGCTGTATATATTTATTTGCCATGTATAAACATGCTGCCTAATTTCAAGTGTAATATATTTTAAATATATGGCTATGGTCCAATAGTTTTAGTAGCAATGTCATGAGTAATATAATTTATATACATTTACAAGGAATACTTAAATAGATGTATTTTTTTTACACAAATTAGCTCTTTGCAGTACCACAAGAACCACTAAAGTGTCCTAATAATAGTATACTGTTTTGAAGAACTAAACTTGATAATGGATAACATGTATTCAGAATTATCCAAAATAAAAATAAATGTTTCTTTCTTTTTAACCAGTATATAAAATTCTGCCGGTGGTTGTCACCTGGGAGGGACCTTTTATGCAGATAAGATCTCTATTCAGTTCCATTGAAAAACTTCCAGAGTCTTATGCAGTTTAACAATCAGATTCCATGTAAGTTTAAATACAGCAAATACAGCCTTAAATGTTTACCTATTGTTTTATACTTTACATTTCTGAACATTTCCTAACATGATTTCTCAACTGGGTGGAATCTTGGATGCAGATAAGGTCTTTATTCAGTACTGTTGAGATGATGCAACAATTTAGACAGCACAAAACAGCAGAATTTAGTTGAAATATGACTTACAGTAGGATTACACCCCGGTCAGGTTCTGAAACAACTACAGTGATCTTTTAGCTGCCCTCTTTAATATGATTGCCATATGTCTAACTAAAGTTTTTTTATACTATTTATTTCCTAGAGAACCATACAATTAATAACAGATATGGAGCGCACTCTCAACCAATTGGGTTAACTATCCATCCTTGCAGATCAAGAACACTCCTACATGTTGACTGTCTTCCTTGGAGCGGATGGGATCTTCCAGCGGGACAATGTCATACGGCCAGAATTGTCTGTGATTGGTTGGAGGAGCATGACGAAGACTTCCAAGCACATCCTAGGTTCCCAAATTCCCTGCCTTGAACCCCATTGAGCACCTTGGGACAACTTTGATTGTCATTTTGGCCATATCGATCCTCCACCGCACACTCTTCAGCAGCTGTTGGATGCACTGCAGTCTTCATGGCTCCAGATACCCTTGCCAACCTTCCAGCATCTTATGCTCTCCATGCTGCAAATGGCAATTATTCGGGTTATCAGCTGGTGGTCATCATAATTTGACTTGACTGTATATATATATATGTATATATATATATATATATATATATATATATATATATAACTCTTTTCTTAATCTGAGGGCCTCTGACTCCATTTCTGATGTGCTTATGACCCTAATCTTCATCATTAGCTCATGCACAAAGAGACTGCAACTGTGACATCATTTTGTTAAACATATACCGTATTTATCGGCATATAACACGCACCGGCGTATAACAGGCACCTCATTTTAAGAAGGAAATTTCAGGAAAAAAAAAATTCAAATAAAGAACTTTGAAGCAAAATCCTCAACCTCAACCTCCCTCCTCATCCTCCCTCCTCAACCCCCTCCTCAAACCCCCCATCTTCAACCCCCTCCTCCAACCCCCATCCTCATCCTCCTTCCTCAACCCCCCTCCTCAACCTCAACCCCCCTCCTCAACCCCCCTCCTCATCCTCAACCCCCCTCCTCAACCTCAACCCCCCTCCTCAACCCCTCTCCTCATCCTCAACCCCCCTCCTCATCCTCAACCTCCCTCCTCATCCTCAACCCCCTCCTCAACCCCCTCCTCAACCTCCCTCCTCATCCTCCTTCCTCAACCCCCCTCCTCAACCTCAACCCCCCTCCTCATCCTCAACCCCCCTCCTCATCCTCAACCTCCCTCCTCATCCTCAACCCCCTCTTCAACCTCCCTCCTCATCCTCCCTCCTCAACCCCCCATCCTCAACCCCTCCTCAACCTCCCTCCTCAACCCCCCCCATCATCAAATCCCCTCCTCAACCCCCATCCTCAAAACCCCTCATCCTACATCCTCAACCCCCCTATCCTCAACCCCCTCCTCAAGCCCCTCCTCAAACCCCCTCCTCAACCCCCTCCTCAACCTCAACCCACCTCAACATTCTAAACCCCCCCTCCTCACTTACCTGCTTCTGTTCCGGCCTCCGCTCCGCTCCTTGACCCGGCGCACATGTGACGTCACATGTGCGCCACGTCATTAGCATATACCGGTAATTTAGTATTGGCTATGTCTTACTTTGCTAGTGAGAAAAATGCCAAGTTTATTTAATTGCACACATGTGAATACTGTTGTTCATTCTCAGTTCAGGATGTCTGAAACTTTTTGATTTATGAGAAATAAAAACACACGTGAACCTCATGTATGATGTACCTAAGGAAATAATGTTGCATGGTCCAAGATTGCCAAAATATATGTTTCATGTTTGCTTCTTATTAATATTATAAACATATTTTTGTAACGCACCAACATATACCATAGCGCTATACATGGATTGTGTTAAAAGCACAATATTATCACATTGCAAGAAATGGAAGGCCCTGTCTTTGATCTTAGAATCCGGTGTCCAAAGAGCATTCCCAAAGCACCTTGCAAGATTGGCAACTGGCAGACTTCTTATGCAGAGGATAATTTGGAATTGGACTGTCCTCAAGACAAAGGGATATGTATATAACATGTTTATCCATTGTCCACACTTATTGTCTCAAGCATCCCCCTTGGTAGTGGGTATGTTTGTCATCATATAGTGACCATAGGCCATTCATTTTTGTGGGTAAAAACACCATATACCTCATGAGCATGGCCCTCAACACCTCTTGTATCTGCATTTCTAAAACTATATTTTCATTAAAAGTAATTAAAATGTGAATACATAAAATGTATAATACCCAAATAAACTACAAGGTGAGTGAGCAAACTTCTAAAAAAAATACAACAATCATTTACTTTGCTTGTCTATATGAGGGATTTAACTCCATCCCAAATCTTACACCACTTTATTTTATTTACGTTGGCTGAGAATGACTTTTTTTAAATGCTAATCAGCATCAATGTTCTCTAAATGTTTAGTGTAATCTATACTTAAGTATTTGATACTTCCGTTGCTTAATGAACATGTCTAGCACATTGCAGTGCTCTAACTGGGTGGGGTCATCCTGTTTTTTTTAGGGCTGATCCTGCCGCACAATAAGCTCTTTAACGTGCCCTTCTGACTTATTCATCGTTATTTCTGCTTGTACAGTGTGATGACTTTCTATTCATTACTATTCACTAGGTAACAATATGAGTATTTGTGTGAGCAACCTTACATATAATGTAGATGAGGTCACCTCCTGCTGAATCAGTATCCTATAGATAATGTGTGAATACCTGCCCTTTACTACAGGGCTTGTTATCATTATATTTATATACGCCCAGCCTACAATGCTTTTAATGTCATGCTATGACACAATGATTCCGAATACAAGATAAGACAAATACAAGATATAGGAGAGTCTACTGACACGTTAGTAGATAATATATTAGTAAGGCATTATAAGAATGGTACGGATAAGCTTTAAGGTATAGTAATATTCTAGGGCGGAGATAAGGCAAGGGAGTGGGCCATAGAGAGGGGAGACCAAGGGGATATAGATAGGCAATGTATGGCAGGAAAATACACTGACAAGAGAAGGAGAAACATGACAAGCAGTGTAGTGGGGAGTAATAGTGGGCACAGGAACGAGCTAGTGAATGGAGGGCCCAGTGTAAAATAGCTTGGCTCCCCTTGCAACTTCTCTATCACATATAATAGTTGTCAAACTGCAAGTTGTCGTCAGGCTTTGCGGCCCTCGCAAAGCTTTGCTGCCCTCGCAAAGCGAGGACCGCAACTGACAACTCGCAGTTTAACAACTCCCCTTGCCCCACTGATGCTCGCGATGAGCGACATAGGCGCTCATCACACCACATCAGCCCCCGCCTATACATTGCAGGAATCGCAGCCCCCCCCCCCCCCATACTCCCTGCTCCATGTTCTGGTGGCCGGGGCGGTGGGAGTCATACGCATTCACGGGATGCCGAGCTCGCTCGCGCATGCATGAGTGGGGGCGTTCACTGGAGGCCGGAGGGGAGGGAGGGGAGAAGAGAGACACAGGGGAGGGAGGGGAGAAGAGAGACATAGGGGAGGGGGGAGAGACACAGGGGAGGGAGAGGAGGGGAGAAGAGACACAGGGGAGGGAGAGGAGGGGAGAAGAGACACAGGGGAGGGAGGAGGGGGAGAAGAGACACAGGGGAGGGAGAAGGGGGAAGAGAGACACAGTGGAGGGAGGAGGGGGAGAGAGACACAGGGGAGGGAGGAGGGGGGAGAGAGACACAGGGGAGGGAGGAGGGGGAGAGAGACACAGGGGAGGGAGAGGAGGGGGGAGAGAGACACAAGGGAGGGAGGAGGGGGAGAGAGACACAGGGGAGGGAGAGGAGGGGGGAGAGAGACACAAGGGAGGGAGAGGAGGAGGGGAAGGTACACAGGGGAGGGAGATGAGGGGGGAAGTGATACAGAGGAGGAGGGATACAGGAGAGAGACACGGGGAGAGGTGGGGGGAGGGACACAGGGGAGGGAGGAGGGGCGAGAGACAGAGGGGGAAGAGACACAGGGGAGGCGCTATACATAGGCAATCTAGGGGAAACAGAGAGGCAGGGTCAGAGAGTGAGAACATGAGAGGAAGGACATTTGAGAGACAAACTTAGAGGGAAATAATGGAGGGATACAGACTGAGAGATAGGGCAAAAGGAAGTAAGGCAGGGCAAGAGAGAGAGAGAGCAATAGAAAAGGAGAGACAGGATAAAGTAGTGAGAATGTGAAAGGTCAAGGAATTGACAGAGAGGGAGAAAATGGGAAATATAGGAAGAACATAGCGAGAAGAGTGGCAAGGAGGAGTTAGAGATTTAGAGACATGGGGCCATATTGCATTGGAAGCCCGTAACTCGTTCGCAGATAGCCGGATGTCTGCGAGTGAGTTGCGGGCTCCCATTGGTCTCCGATTGCGAGGCTATTCAATTGCTCAAGGCCGCAAGTTGCGGTCCGAAGCCAAAACCATAAACCATGCACTGGTTCGGAGCAGTTGAGGGCAGGAACATGATCAATTAAGCAAGCCCGTAACCTTCCATTTTGAATCAGCCAATAGGAAATGAGACTGTCACAATTACAGCAGTAAAACATGGATGTTACATGTCACTCAATTAGGTTCGGGGGTCCAATATGTGATCAGACTCGCAAATGCCCCAAAATAAAGAATTATGAAATTGAATGCCAATACTGTTCTAGTCCATATGGGTGGTCTGATATGTATTAACTCATTGATACCTGGTATCGATTAAACCCCGAAACGAAACATAAAAAATAAGTTGAATTTCCTGAGCTTGAGACTGTTGTTCAATTAATTCTAATGTTTTTTATCGCTTTCCCCGTTATTTACAATGCAGGATTGTTTTAATATTTGAATTTACAAGGCTACCAATAGGTTTTTAACCCCCTTGGGGGTCCTACCTAGCACTTGTGGGATTTTCTCCTTCATTTGCCACTTACGGGTGGGAAAACATTTGCGAGCTTGGGGAAATTGAGCAATTAAATTGCGATTTGCAATTTTAGCCTTGCGAAAATAACAGATCAAAAGCTTCCTGAGGCTGTAAGTTACAAGTTTGATCTGTGCCATTTTTTCAAGGCCGTAACTCGGAAGCCGATCCGAGCCCGCAAAAAGACACCAATTGAATAGCAAATTAGCTTGTGACCTCACTTACGGGCTCCCGGATCTCAAATCTGCTCAATTGAATGGAGCTGTTGTTAGAGAGTTAGAGGCATGGCAATGGGGCAATCAGAGTGTTAGAGGTATGGCAAAGGAGTCATAGAGTTAGAGACATGGCAATGGGAGAATCAGAGAGTTTGAGACATGGCAATGGGGGGAATTAGAGAGTTCGAGACATGGCAATGGGGGAATCAGAGAGTTTGAGACATGGCAATGGAGGGAATTAGAGAACTAGAGGCATGGCAATGGGGGAATCAGAGTGTTAGAGGTATGGCAAATGAGTCATAGAGTTAGAGACATGGCAATGGGGAATCAGAGAGTCTGAGACATGGCAATTGTGGAATCAGAGAGTTTGAGACATGGCAATGGGGGAATCAAAGAGTTTGAGACATGGCAATAGGGGAATGAGAGAGTTTGAGACATGGCAATGGGGGAATCAGAGCGTTAGAGGCATGACAAAGGAGTCAGAGAGTTAGAGGCATGGAAAGGGGGATTTAGATATTTAGAGATTCAATTGCCTAATTCGTAAATGTAATCACTCTTAACATTGCTACATATTTGGCAAATATTACTTATTGTCACTAAGTCAATAGAATGCATATAAACATTTATCAGTTTAAGGCATTTGTAAGTAGCTAGTAGAATATGGCCCAGGAAATTAGAGGAATATCAAGGGGGGATTATGAGGGTTAGGGCCATGGCAAGGGGTTGCAATATCTGACTGCTGCCTGCCATTGAGAGTTGCTAAACCTTGAAGGGGGTTATACTGAACTTTTTGGTTTACAATTGTAAATCCTAGCAAAGAATATCATTATTTGCAACTCATTAATTTCAAATATTTTAAGCATCTGTTTTTTTGTTATATGTGTGCTCCAATGTTTGGAAAGCACACTTTTGTTTGCAACACATTTTGTTTACAGCTAATTAAAGAGGAGACTGGAGAACAACAATATTATATTTACTCAGACACTGCAAATGCATGTTTGTGCTGCAGGATAACAAGCACATTTATTCAACTTGAAATTATTTGTTATTCATAAAAAATACTTTTAGTAATATAATTCAAGCAGGTAATTTTAAGTGAATAATAGAAAATATGTTTTGTCATGCCATTAAATCTGCAGTAGGACGGGTGTCCACTTAAACTATAAATATATTAATGTATTTATGTATTTAATGTATTCAGCCCCTATGAGCAGCTTGCAGAGCAGATGTTAGTATCATTTATCATAGAGGGTTCACTTGCACAAATTAAAGTACATAAGATAATACATCTTAATTTATGCACCATGGGCTGTTATTTTCTGTCATATTTTATGTTAATAAAGGACTTAAAATGTGAAATAAAATCAACTTCACTGGGTACGACACCAGGGACAAATGTTTAAATATTATTAATTGATTCCTACAATGAGCACGTGTTTGCGTCCACAACATGTAGTACATTTTTTCTTGTCAATTATCTCTTGCTCCACTCTTCCATAAAGGGACATGGAAGGTTTCTTGTTTTTTTTTGCATATTTAAAGATCATTTTATTAACAAGAGCTATGTTTTTTAATCACTAAAACCTTCCAAACAGTCCCTGAATAGGTCACCCCCCTGTAACTTATGTATAAAATGTTTCTATAATACCAGATATACTAGCCATTGACCAGACCAGCTGCATCCCAGCATATTGATAAATTGCTGTTGAGATACAGTCTGACATTAACTAGCACATCTAGCTGAACTCAATATTTGCTCTACCTGCTCACAGAGAATAAGAATGAGATTTTCATTCCATTTAGATGTGATTTTATCCATCTCCACTCTTCCTCCATCTTAGTAGAGAGATTCTCAACTGACCTTTCCTGTTGGTTGATATTATTATTATGAAGTCACTATATGTGCTCTGCACCACTAGATAGATGGTCAAAAAGCATATGGATAATGTGTTTTCCTTTTTAAATAAATGCAGAATTAACAGAGTAACGATCAATAGAAGTCAAGGACTTTTACTTTATAAGTTACTAGTAACTTGTCTGCCATAAATGATGGTTTCATAGAATATTATCTTGAATTGTCTCTTCTCTCTCTGTGCTGTCTCTCTCTGCTGTCTGTCTCTGTGCTGTCTCTACTTGCGCCCTCTCTCTCTGTGCGTTCTCTCTCTCTGTGCATTTTCTCTCTGTGTGCTCTCTCTCAGTGCACTTTCTCTCTGTGCTCTCTCCCTCTGTGTGCGCTTTCTCTCCCTCTCTCTCTGTCCTCTGTGTGTGTGTCTCTCTCTGTGTGATCGCTCTCTCTGTGCAATTTCTCTCTGTGCACTTTCTCTCTCTGAGCGCACTCTCTCTGTGCACTCTCTATCTCTATGGGTACTCTCTGTCCTTTGTCTTCCTCTCTCTCTGTCCTGTGTGTGTCTCTCTCTGTGTCCTGTGTGTGTCTTTCTCTCTCTGTCATTTGTGTCTCTCCCTCTGTAATGTGTGTCTCTCTTTCTGTCCTTTGTGTGTCTCCCTTTCCTGTGTGTCTCTCCCTCTGTCCTGTGTCTTTTTCTCTGTCCTGTGTGTGTGTCTCTCCTCTCTTTCCTGTGAGTCTCTTTCTCTGTCCTGTGTGTCTCTCTCTGCCCTATGTGTCTCTCCCTCTGTCCTGTGTGTGTCTCTCTCTGTCCTGTCTCTCTCTCTCTCTTTCTTTCTTGTGTGTCTCTCTCTCTGTCCTGTCTCTCTCTGTCCTGTGTGTCTCTCTTTCTGTCCTGTCTCTCTCTGTCATGTGTGTCTCTCTCTGTCCTGTATGTCTCTCTTTCTGTCCTGTCTCTCTCTCTCTGTTCTGTGTGTCTCTCTCTGTCCTGTGTTTCTCTACCTCTGTCCTGTGTGTATGTCTCTTTCTGTCCTGTCTCTCTCTGTCATGTTTGTCTCTCCCTCTCTCCTGTATGTCTCTCTTTCTGTCCTGTCTCTCCCTCTCTGTTCTGTGTATCTCTCTCTGTCCTGTGTGTCTCTACCTCTGTCCTGTGTGTGCCTCTCTCTCTCTCTGTTCAGTGTGTCTCTCTCTGTCCTGTCTCTCTCGTCCTGTGTGTCTTTCTTTCTGTCCTGTCTCCCCCTCTGTCCTGTGTGTATCTACCTCTGTCCTGTTTGTGTCTCTCTCTCTGTTCTCTCTCTCTCTCTGTGTCCTGTCCCTCTCTGTTCTGTGTGTGTGTGTGTCTCTCTCTCTGTCCTGTCTCTCTCTGTCCTATCTCTCTCCCTCTGTCCTGTGTGTGTGTCTCTCCTCTCTCTCTTACCTGTGAGTCTCTCTCTCTCTCTGTCCTGTCTGTCTCCCTCTCTCCTGTGTGTGTGTGTCTCTCTCTGTCCTGTTTCTCTGTCCTGTGTGTCTCTCTCTGTCCTGTCTCTCACTCTGGCCTGTGTGTCTCTCCTCTCTCTCTTTCCTGTCTCTCTCTTTCCTGTGAGTCTCTCCCTCTGTCCTGTCTGTCTCCCTCTGTCCTGTGTGTGTGTCTCTCTCTGTCCTGTCTCTCTCTGTCCTTTGTGTCTCTCTCTGTCCTGTCTCTCTCCCTCTCCCTCTGTCCTGTGTGTGTGTCTCCTCTCGCTCTGTTTCCTGTGAGTCTCTCTCTCTGTCCTGTCTGTCTCCCTCTGTCCTGTGTGTGTGTCTCTATCTGTCCTGTATCTCTCTGTCCTGTGTGTCTCTCTCTGTCCTGTGTGTCTCTCTCTGTCCTGTGTGTCTCTTTCTGTCCTGTCGCTCTCTATCCTGTCTCTCTCCCTCTGTCCTGTGTGTGTGTGTCTCTCCTCTCTCTTTCCTGTGAGTCTCTCTCTCTGTCCTGTCTGTCTCCCTCTGTCCTGTGTGTGTCTCTCTCTCTCTGTCCTGTCTCTCTCTGCCTTGTGTGTCTCTCTCTGTCCTATCTCTCTCCCTCTGTCCTGTGTGTGTGTCTCTCCTCTCTCTCTTTCCTGTGAGTCTCTCTCTCTCTCTGTCCTGTCTGTCTCCCTCTCTCCTGTGTGTGTGTCTCTCTCTGTCCTGTTTCTCTCTGTCCTGTGTGTCTCTCTCTGTCCTGTCTCTCACTCTGGCCTGTGTGTCTCTCCTCTCTCTCTTTCCTGTGAGTCTCTCCCTCTGTCCTGTCTGTCTCCCTCTGTCCTGTGTGTGTGTGTCTCTCTCTGTCCTGTCTCTCTCTGTCCTGTGTGTCTCTCTCTGTCCTGTCTCTCTCCCTCTCCCTCTGTCCTGTGTGTGTGTCTCCTCTCGCTCTGTTTCCTGTGAGTCTCTCTCTCTGTCCTGTCTGTCTCCCTCTGTCCTGTGTGTGTGTGTCTCTCCTCTCTCTTTCCTGTGAGTCTCTCTCTCTGTCCTGTCTGTCTCCCTCTGTCCTGTGTGTGTCTCTCTCTCTGTCCTGTCTCTCTCTGCCTTGTGTGTCTCTCTCTGTCCTATCTCTCTCCCTCTGTCCTGTGTGTGTGTCTCTCCTCTCTCTCTTTCCTGTGAGTCTCTCTCTCTCTGTCCTGTCTGTCTCCCTCTCTCCTGTGTGTGTGTCTCTCTCTGTCCTGTTTCTCTCTGTCCTGTGTGTCTCTCTCTGTCCTGTCTCTCACTCTGGCCTGTGTGTCTCTCCTCTCTCTCTTTCCTGTGAGTCTCTCCCTCTGTCCTGTCTGTCTCCCTCTCTCCTGTGTGTGTGTCTCTCTCTGTCCTGTCTCTCTCTGTCCTATGTGTCTCTCTCTGTCCTGTCTCTCTCTGTCCTGTCTCTCTCCCTCTCCCTCTGTCCTGTGTGTGTGTCTCCTCTCGCTCTGTTTCCTGTGAGTCTCTCTCTCTGTCCTGTCTGTCTCCCTCTGTCCTGTGTGTGCATCTCTATCTGTCCTGTATCTCTCTGCCCTGTGTGTCTCTTTCTGTCCTGTCGCTCTCTGTCCTGTCTCTCCCCCTCTGTCCTGTGTGTGTGTGTCTCTCCTCTCTCTTTCCTGTGATTCTCTCTCTCTGTCCTGTCTGTCTCCCTCTGTCCTGTCTGTGTGTGTCTCTCTGTCCTCTCTCTCTCGGCCCTGTGTGTCTCTCTCTGTCCTGTCTCTCTCTCTCTGTCCTGTCTCTCTCTCTGCCTGATCACTGCCTGCCTCGTGATACAACCTGTATGATGCCTGCGCAGAAGACACTGCGCAGATGTTACAGACAAGTTGTTAAATATTATAGGTGATACTTTAGATTGCCATGGAGGTCAATATGGACTCCCATGGTTATGTTTAAAGACTCCATAGTGGTCCACCATGGGGTTAATGGACCCACCACAGCACAAGTGGGAGGGGGAAGTGGGCCCAATGGCCTCCTAAGTATTGAGGGGGGAATCCTGCGGCATACCCAGGGGTAGCTGGTACTGAGGGGGATCCAGGGGGATACCCAGACTCATAGGCAGTAGCCGGTATTGAGGGGGATGCCAGAGGATACCCAGACTTGTAGGGTGTAGCAGGTCATAATCCCCCTGTATTCTTTTTTTTTTTAATCCATTCCCTGCCTTGGGAATCTTTCTATATAGATACTAGTTAAAAATGACGGCAATAAAATTTGAAGCCTGGCTATGCTGTTTGCAACACATTGCGAGCCTCTCCCACCTCTACTTTACGGTCTTCACGATAAGCCCCTTTGGCACTCATCGCCTGCCCCACAATGAGTGGCTTCACCGCTTATTGCAGGCTATGGCATGCGCTGCATGCATGCGCAAGTCTTTAACTTTGTCACCCATGGCTTGCCTCTCTATGAGCACCTTCGGCTCTCATGGTAGGCTAAAGGCACTCATTGCGAGCCTCTACCTACCCCTATGTCTCTTTCCCCCCCTCCCTCCCGTGTCTCCCCCCCGTGTCTCTTCCAGCCTTCTCACTCCCCTGTGTCTCTTCCACCCCCTCTTCCTCCCCTGTGTCTCTTCCACCCCCTCTCCCTCCCCTGTATCTCTTCCCCCTCTCCCTCCCTTCTCCCCCTCTCCCTCCCCTGTGTCTCTTTTCCTTCCTCTCCCTCCCCTGTGTCTCCTCCCCCCCTCAGCCTTCCACTGTCTATTTCTCCCTCTCCCTCCCCTGTGTCTCCTTTCTCCATCCCTCTCCCTCCCGCCCCTGGCGCAATTTGCGAGTTATAGTTGTAGTAAATGCGAATTTGTCGTAACTTTTAACATAGCGTTACTGACAAACTCGCAATTACCACAACTATTATATGTGATTTAGAGCTATGGGAGGATGCTGGTGTAGTGTGTTCACATTAATGGGTACTATTGGTTGCTATGGCGACTGCTGAGATTCAGACTCCGGACTCTCCTACTTTAGTCTGGCTACTAGAGCATGTTTCAGCCAGACAGCTGTGAGTGACCGCCCGGGGTGAGAGTCCATACATTTTACGGGATTCTTTTTTAGTGGGGACCGTAGAATAGCTTTACAAATTTGGTTTTAAAAACTCCCGTAGCCTTACGAGAGCTACAGGAGCCATGGAATAGACTAATGTCACTAATTAGCACACCAAATCAATTAATAACACACTCATTTACCCAATAAATCCAAACAACGGAAGTATCTCAGAAATGATTTACTTTTGATAAAATGGCTAGTAGATTATAGTAACAGTTTTTCATATCCTTTAAGAATAATTAAAAACACTCACATTTTGCCATAAATAGATAGTCTGAAAAAAGAATATTTCCCGTGTGGTTCGACTTTTAATTCTTTTTACATCTGATAAATAAATGTTCGTTTTTTTATGTTTTCAATTTTTTTTATAGCTATATTTGTTACACGGTGATACATTCACACACATTAAGGTAGTGCTAAGATACTTATCTTGTTATTGTATAATATTATATCTCGTTTAAAACGTGTGTAACCTTTAGGGGAAGTTGTGGGTTTTTGGCATGTGTACTGTTGACATTAATGAGCCCTCGGCACCTGTATTTAAACACGTGAGTATTTGCCTAGCTAAATATTTGCAGTATTGCGCCTGTGACTCACAGCCGGTGGCATGCACAGGTATATAACACACATGAACATCTATTCATTTTTTTTTTTCTCTCCTGAGAATTTGAATGTCACAAGAATAGGAAGGGGTATGTTGCGCACAGTGATTACTAACACAGGGCATTGTTTTAAAGCCGGTGACTCAAACTATTTAATTGTACCTTCCTATAAATAGGATTCAAAGAAAGTGCAGAACAGTTGTGTGAGCCACAGACAGGTGACATTGACACATGCTTGTGAGAGGTAATGTAATGGTTGCAATTAAAAGGCCAATACATTGTTTTTTACTTTATATTTATTTTAGTACTGAAAGGGAATGGTTCACCTTGTCCTAAAGTTAGGCTTAGAACTTGGGGTTATGCCAACAGCGAACTGGTCATTTCAGAAAATGTCACATAGTAAAGAGGACTATAAAAATGTTATAGTGTTGTGGTGTGGGTTCAGGAGAGGATATGGATGTTTTTGTTGTTGTTTTTAGTCGTTCAGTTGTGCCCGACTCTCAGTGATCCTATGGACTACAGCACGCCAGGGCCATATGTCAGCCACTGCCATTCTGAGCTCCATAAAACTCATCTATCCATCACCGCCTCTGTCCTGTCTCTCTCTCTGTCCTTTTATAGGGAATCCTGCTATCTCATATGGCCAAATATTTGAACTCCAGCCTCATGACCAAACCTTTCAGTGAACAGTTTGGCTTGATTTCCAGAAGTATTGATTTATTGGATCTTACTCCAGCTTTCTCCAACAACACAATTCAAAGGTGTCAATTCTACTGGGCTCAGCCTTCTTTATAGCCCAGCTCTCACTTCCAGCATTTTTTTTTGTAGACACACACCATGGGGGACGACGACACACCTTCTAACCTGAGACGGGCTGAGATAATGAGAAAAGGGCTTTTTCCCCTATAGTTGTCAGTGTGCGTGAAGTTTGCAATGTTGGTCACGCTTTCGACGAGGCATGACTTATGTTGCAATGAGCACCGAAGGCTTTTATTGCAGCCAGCGGCACAGTACTGAGGCGAGCATCGCAAAGTGAGGCTCGCCAGCGGCGCAGCACTATCAAACACATAAATGTAATAACCACCTTCAAAAAAATAATTAATGTACAAATAATTCCAACACACACACACAGCACAGGGGGAGAGACAGGAAGCCTGGGAGTGAGGTTGCAAACGAATCAGACCCACATTTTGTATTTTTTGGCACTCTAAAATCGACCTAAGCAAGTAAAAAAACGGCGTCCGAAAAACTTAAAATTTCGGTAACACTTACACCAACAACGGCAGGCACGCAGGACTTAGAAAATACATGGCCCAGCCTCACAAACATCATTGCTAGCCTTACAGTAGGAAATAATACATAGTAAATCTGGAGATACCCGTTTGGATCACTACCTTGTTGTGGTGAAGGGGCTTGTGTACCTTAATGAAGACAGGAGCTATACCATGCAGGGTCACCCAAGATGGGCAGGTCATAGCAGACAGGTCAGACAAATTGGGGTCCACTGAAGAAGGAACTGGCTACCCACTCTAGTATCTTTGCCAAGAAAACCTTATGTTAACACAACTAGAGACTTAACAATAGATGTGCCTGGCAAATTGCTATCCATAGTGTCATCTACACCACTAAACAGCAGAAAAATCAGGAAATAACATGAGATGCGCTTGAGATGCTTAGTAAATCCTCCCCCTATCCCTATGTACATTACTGAATATTAAACTGTTTGGCTTTGTTTTGAAGCTGAGTTCTTATGAGCCTGAAACATGTTTCTCCACTATCTGTAAGGCTTCAAAATTCAACTTTTACTAATTAAGCCTCTTTATAGTGAAAAATTGGGAAGGTCAAACTACTTTGCCAGGAAGCTTCCATTTTAGCGTGAACACTCATACAGTTTATGGCCAAAAATGTAGTGGTGAGGTGAGGATTTGAATTCAAAATATATTTAAAAAAACTCTCCTCTTCATTACCAAATTCCTACTTTCACCTTCCATCATTCTCTTCTCTTCTTCTTTAATAATCCAGAGGTTTCCAAACTGGGGTTTGTGGTTCATCTGTGCTCCGCTAAGCTTCATTCAGGTCCATGGGAATTCTGGTATTAAAAGGAAGGATAAAACCTAATTAATATGGTGTAATACAATGTATATAGAAGTATAACTATAAGATGTTATTGTTTATAATTGACATGTAATATTCTGGTACTGTTGTTTAGTCGTTCAGTCGTGTCCGACTCTCTGTCACTCATTGGACTCCAGCACTCCAGGAACATCAGTCTTTGTCTATATTTGTGCTTATCCACATGGTTATCTTGGCAAAGATACTGGAGTGGGTTCCCAGTTCCTTCTCTGTGAACTGTGACTTATCTGACCTCTCTGTAATGACCTGTCATCTTGTGTGGTCTTACATGGTATAGCCCAGAGCTCCATTGAAGTACACAAGCTCCTCAACCAGAACAAGGTAGAGATCTAGAAGGGGATCGCTACATATGGGGGGGAAAAAAAGCCCATCTCTATCTCAGGCAATCTCAAATTAGAAAGTGTTTTCCCCATAGTGTGTGTCTACAATAAAAAACATCCATTGACGTACACAAGCTCCTTCACCATGACAAGGTAGCAACCCAAAAGAGGATTCTAGTATACCACCACCCATTTTAATTGCTAAAAATAATTAGGTGGTCTGTGAGGGCCCTTCAAGTGGTCCATAGGACTCTTGAGATATTTCCAAATGGTCCTTGGAAAAATGTTTTGGACCCATTGCTCTAATCTATCATGTCACCTTTTAATATCTCTTCCCTCTCCCTTCACATTTCTACATCCCACTAACTTTGGAATCTGTCCATTGCATAGCAAAGAGGTTAATTCTATATATTTGACACAGTGCCCCCAATTAAATTCCATCTTACATTCTGTGGATTTATATAAAGAAAATATATTTTTGAAATCCCCTTGTTTAGATAGTGAATGCCAAGCAGTGGCACTGAGCCTTTAATCCTGAATCTTGTAATGCCAGACACGGGGCACTTTCTCAAAGGCTCCTTTCATGCTCTGGAATCTCAGTTTTAAGGTCATTTTTGGAGCTTTCACTACACATTACGCTGGTACTCACAAGATGCGAATGTGTGTATCAAATAAGGTCACATAGCTGGGAAATTATTTATAGTAACATATAGCAAACACACAAGGAGTTTGTGTGAGTCACAATGTAGATGTCATCAGAAAAGCAATAATGTATATGGTGTGTTTATCTCTAAATAATGCTAGTATATTTCAGTCAAAATGTATATATTTTTTAATTTAATATATGCATTTTCTTCACATTAAAGGGCCATTTACTGCAGTGTAAGTGCTCTTTGTGGTGTGAAAGAGCACAAGATTGTTTGTTAGATGCATCTATTTTTTAATTACAACAACTAAAAAATCTAAAGTGTTAGGTCTTTTTACAACACAGTGTATCCTGCCCACTGGCTGTTGCATGATTAATAATAGATAGCCTCACGGTGAAAGACAGTGATTGATAGCAATTTTTGCCCCCCTGAACTGAGGACTGCACTGACCAGTTAACCCATAACTGACCTGTTTAGGTGATTCCAGCATTCCATGCTCTGCATAGCTTAATTTGGTAAGGGTAAACTTTCTGTTGCTCATTACACTGTGCTGTAGCTGCAGGTCTGGCAGTGGGCAGTCAGCGACTTTTGTAAACACAGACTTTATTGATTTCTCAGGAAAAAAGTGCATGTATTTAAAAATAAATAATAAATTATGCATGCTTTTAGAGGTCCTTAAAGTGATGTGGTCAAATTGTGCTAAATTTAGTGACCCTTTAAGTCAAAGAACCACCTTTTAAGTCAAGCGTGTAACCTTTACCTCAATGATCATAAAAACTCACTAATACAGAGCATTGCCATTATCTCTCAGTCTTCCCTCTTAAAGAACCACTTTAATGGTCTTATGAGAGGTTTTCTAAACCTGTGAGTTCTTCCATGCAGGGTGACCCAAGATGGGCAGGTCATTACATTTGTTGCTCCATTTCCTTATACAGTTTTATACAATTGCAAGCCCGCATCTCACAGGATCTAGGCCGTATGTCTGCAGGTGTGTTGCGGGCTCCCGTTCATCTCCTATTCCGGAGCTATTAAATTGCTGAAGGGCAAATTAATTATCCAAAGACGACTCTGTAGACCATGCACTGGTTCATAGGACTACAGGGGAGGCAGTATGAATTAAGCAAGCCCGTAACCTCCCATTTTGAATCAGCCAATAGAAAATGAGACATGTCATTATTACGGCAGTAAAACATGGAGGTTACATGTCAATCAATTAGGTTCGGGGGTCCGTAATGTGATTAGACTCGTAAACTCAAAATAAAAAATAATAAAAATGAATGCCAATGCAGTTCGAGTCCATGTGGGTGGCCTGATATGTATTAACTCATTGATACCTGAGATCGATATAACCCCGAAATGAAACATAAAAATAAATTTTATTTCCTGACGATTTGCGAGCTTGAGACTGTTGTGCAATTAATTCTAATGTCTGTCATCGCTTTCCCCGTTATTTACAGTGCCGTATAGATTTTTTATTTGCATTTACAGTGCTACAAATAGGTGCTTAACCCCCTTGCGGGCCTCTCTAGCACTCCTACATTGAATAGTTATTTGCGGTTTTAGCCATCGTAACGCTGGCGGAATAGATTGATCAAAGGCTTTGGGAGGCTGTATGTTACGCGTTTAACCATCGCAAAGTTTTCAAGGCCGTATCCCGTAACCCATTTGGAGCCCGCAAAAATACGCCACTTGAATAGCAAATTTATTTGCAACCTCACTTACAGGCTCCAGTAACTTGCCAAAGATCAATTGAATCGGGCTCCTAATATTTTAAATTACTTAAAAGTAAATAGTTGTTTATATTGATATTTACTATTTAAAAGTTGAAAGCTGCGCCGTTACAATGGATCTTTGATCCTACCTTCAAGTGTAATTTCACTGAGTTAAAAAAACACACTTTACATTTCAGATTAACATAGCTTTTCTATGTCAGTAACTAATTTGCTTTTGCCATATGGTTGGGAGTCCAGGATAAGTGTGCCGGACATTCCTTTCTGCTGACATTCTTCAAGTGAATTCACTTCCTCTCCTTCAAGGCTATTCTCTCATCTGCTCCTTTTTCACATCTCTAATCTAGTGGCTGAGCTAGTGAATGAAGGGCCCGGGTAATTTTGGGCTCCCACTTGTAATTTCGTACATATACATACATACATATATATAGGTGGTCACACCACCACTAAGGTGATCAGATCCATTTCTATAAAAATAATTGCTGGCTCCTCTCCACTAATAAATCATCCCTTTATACAGTGTGTTCCTACCTGGTCGGGGCCCCTGTGCTTTGCACCTGATGCACCAGCAGTAGCTCCTCCACTGCTATAATCTCATATCTGTGTTTCATCTCCAACCTATATATTTGCATGGATATCTCATGGCTAAACCCTTTCTTGCTTATAGTTCCAAACCTCTGGAATTCACAGCCATGGAATATGACCGGACACCTTCTGTCACCACTACCATCATAGCTGCACCAACAGACTTTAAGCAACTAAAATCACTGATCGTTACCTAACCCTGTTGAGCTGGGTAAATTAATGCTGCAAAGAATACCATCCCTGGATGAACCTTTACTCATATTGGCATGCATATGATCTATGTTACTTGCATGTGTGCAAGAATGGGGGTAATAAAGAGTGGGGGCACATGATCTTGATACCAGGGCACTTGACCCACATCCCTAGTCTCCTCTAGCCAGCCCTGGTTAACCTTCCTTCTGTATGCTTAACCGCAGCTGACGGGAATCGAACCCATGGTGAGTTAGAATAAGCTTCATAGACTATGGGCCTTATTAAATGCCAGCCCGCAGATGGCTTCATACCGGCTATAAGTCTGTGGGTTAGAAATTTGCAACAGCTACAGAGCGGTTTAATTGAACAAGCCCGCAATTACAGGGCTGAAGTCTAAAACTGTAAACGATGAACAGGTAAGTAGCATTTCAGGGCATGATCATGATCAATTAAGCAAGACCGTTAGTAACTGTCACGACCTGCTTCTTCAATGGGGCTTGATAAGAACTTAGTTCAAACCTACCCCAGCAGGACCATGTGGTTCATATCACCTCTGGCACAAAAGATGGTTCCAAGATAGAGACAACACCCAAGAATATGTGCAGATGATACAGGCACACAATAAATAGTTCCACACTTTGTTTATATGGAAAAAATCAGGACTGATTCCTTTATTCAGAACTAGCAACATATATTCAGTTTTCTAGCCGCAGGGCTGGCAAATTACAGTAAGACCCATCGTTAGGTAAATATAGGAGAGACCAATTAGCAATAGCCTGCCCCTGGTTCACTGGGATACCCTGTACATCTAGTGATGTCAGAGTCTCTCTGCAGTGGGTCATGTATATAATTGCTCAAGTACCCTTATCTGGTGATGAACTCCTTTGTGTAGAGGCATCTGTCCAGCCGCCATGCTAATTGCCACTACTGGCCTAGTAGTTGCCATGGCTGTAATCTTGAAGTGTGTGTTCAAGGATTATCTATGAGACTACGGTCTTGGGTGTTGGCCGATGCAATAGCCTGCAGAATATCTAATATGTTATTTACAACAATCCCTATAGCATGAAACATAATTTGTACCCAATCAAAAACAATATAAACAATATAAGTCCCACTGGACTGCACAGGGCAGGAACTGGTCATCTCAGGCCTAGGCACATTATTCTAGCAAACTCTCTAGACTCTGGGCATGACAACAAGTAGCATAGGTACCCTGGCATTCTAAACTATACAGAACATAAACCAAGATACATACAGTATAATAGTGTAATCATATTTTAACCATAAGCACTAAGAAATACATAACCATAATAATAAACAGGGTAACTACTTGCTAGCTCAGGCACAGGCCATGGTCCAAAACAATCCAGTCAGGCGCTGGGCATTTATTTTTATAGGTCCCATATGCGATCAGTCTCGCAATTTGGCAATGCACAAAATAATAAAAAGGAATAGCGATACTGTTATGGGTGGCCTGATATGTATTAACTCATTGATTCCCGAGATTGATATGACACGGAAATTAAACATAAAAAATATATATATTTTGCAGATTTGTGAGCTTGAGACTGTTGTGCAATTAATTAAAATTTCTATCATCGCTTTCCCAGTCTTTTAAAGTGCAGTATTACATTTTCATTTGCATTTACAGTGCTACGGACAGGTGTATCACACCCTTGCGAGTCCTGTCTGGTACTCATAGGATTTTCTTCTACATTTACCCTTTACAGGTGTGAGAATAATTGCGGGCTTGAGGAATTATAGCAATTAAACAGCCATTTGCGATCTATTGGCTTGAAAGATCAAAGGCTTAGCTGGGTCGGTGTTATGATTTTACCTGGCTCCTGGAAGTCAACAGTCATCCTGGGTGAGAGGATTACTGGACCCACAGCAACCTAAAGGTAGGATTAGTCTTGTTGGCCTTTTCAATAACACCCAATTATACTCCCAAAATATGCCTCATTATTATCTATTTTTCAATTACTAATAAATTCCTTTCCTACAGTGATTTTACTATTTTTATTTGGGTAAACTAAAAAGGTTTAAAGCACCGTGAGGTTCCTTTAATTGGCCAGTGTACACTGAAATATATATATATATGTTTGAAAACTTTGAGTTTGTCTAAGACCATAATCAAGGAAGGAGTGTGGTGTCAATTTCAGTCAGATCAAATTCTATCTATCTATCTATCTATCTATCTATCTATCTATCTATCTATCTATCTATCTGTCTATCTATCTTCTCCCTGTTCCCTTCACTCCTCCACCGAGATAAAAGAAAGCACAACCTCATGATCCAGCTCCCAGGAAGAGATCTAACAGACACAAAATGATTTCATTTAAACATAAACAGATTTAAAAAAAAATGTTTTTATTTCCTGCTAATGTTGTTAGTTTGTTACATTCTTCACAAACACGTGCCTTTATTCTTAAACTACAGTGCAGGATTAGAGGCTGCAGATGAGCCCATCAGGTTGACGGTTACAGGTATAGGGCAATATCATCTATTCTGCCGACTGCTAATGACACAACGAAGACTTTTCAAAACACTTTGTGACCCAACACCTAATGCAACTTGTGCACTCTTGAGAAAGTCAATTATTTAGCTAACTTACCCAAAGCTCTCGCATCACAAAACAGGTCCGTTGCTTCATTAGCTTTGCAAAACTTCCAAGACAATCAGCGCAATGGTCCTGTGCTAATTACTATAACCACTTAACTTTAGCAGAACAAGATCTGGTACTTTCCATGTTGCAGTAAGGTTCATTTACATCACTTGCAATAACCTTGTTTGATTGTTAATTAAATTCAGTTTCAGCTTTCCTCTGATATTCATTGATTACATTTTAATGACTTACAATTTCTAAATTGACAGCAACTGCTTGTATGAGAAATATGGGGAAATTAAGCAGAATAAACCCAAATTAGTATTTAAACTGTTGTAGCATTAAAGGACCAATGTAATCTTATATGTAAAAAGCACTGTTTTGAAGAACTACATAGAAAAAATTAGACATAATGTATTAAGAATATAGGTTCCCTTGTGGTCCAGTGGTTAGGATTCAGTGCTTCACCACTGTGACCTGGGTTTGATTCAAGTCAGGGAACCAAGAGGTCACTACACTGAAGCTGAGCAGGATTGGCCCTGGAAATACCACCTAGGAATATCAGGAGCTATATGCTGTGGCCCCCTGGAGAAGGAACTGCCAACCCACTCCAGTATCTCTGCCATGAATACCAAGTGGATCAGCATGTGTGTTACAGTCTATGAGGTCATGGAGAGTCAGACACAACAAATTACGAATATATAGAAAAGGTTACACAAGCTCAAATGTATAACCTTTTATGCAGTGAAATCTACCATGTTTGTTTTTGCTGATCTACTTCCTGAGGTAGGAGGATGCTTTGAACACAGAGAAAGTTTGTAGCTGCGCAATGGAAATATGGGAGCTACAACTGCCAGTACTTTCAAAGTACCAATGGAAAGCTAATTAGTTTATAAGAGCACACCAAAAATTTTATAGAAAGGGTCAGTTGAGAAAAGAAAATCACTCAGTAAATAAAAATTGCCTACTACATTTATCTAACACACACTACGTATATCAGAAACACACATTACATTGAGCCATTCCATACACATATAGATTTATATTATTTAAAAATAAAAGAAATTCCACACCACCAGAACTACTTACATACAGTGGATATAAAAAGTCTACACACCCCTGTTAAAATGTCAGGTTTCTGTGCTGTAAAAAAATGAGACAAAGATAAATCATTTCAGAACTTTTTCCACCTTTAATGTGACCTATAAACTGTACAACTCAGCAATTGAAAAAAAAACTGAAATCTTTTAGGTGGAGGGAAGAAAAAAAAAAGAAAAATAATGTGGTTGCATAAGTCTGCACACCCTCTTATAACTGGGGATATAGCTGTGTTCAGAATTAATCAATCACATTCCAAATCGTGTTAAATAGGAGTCAGCATACACCTGCCATCATTTAAAGTGCCTCTGATTAACCCCAAATAATGTTCAGCTGCTCTAGTTGGTCTTTACTGAAATCTTCTTAGTCGCATTCCACAGCAAACGCCATGGTCCACAGAGAGCTTCCAAAGCATCAGAGGGATCTCATTGTTAAAAGGTATCAGTCAGGAGAAGGGTACAAAAGAGTTTCCAAGGCATTAGATATACAATGGAACACAGTGAAGACAGTCATCATCAAGTGGAGAAAATATGGCACAACAATGACATTACCAAGAACTGGAGCTCCCTCCAAAATTGATGAAAAGACGAGAAGAAAACTGGTCTGGGAGGCTAACAAGAGGCCTACAGCAACATTAAAGGAGCTGCAGGAATATCTGGCAAGTACTGGCTGTGTGGTGCATGTGACAACAATCTCCTGTATTCTTCATATGTCTGGGCTATGGGGTAGAGTGGCAAGACAAAAGCCTTTTCTTACGAAGAAAAACATCCAAGCCAGGCTACATTTTGCAAAAACACATCTGAAGTCTCCCAAAAGCATGTGGGAAAAGGTGTTATGGTCTGATGAAACCAAGGTTGAACTTTTTGGCCATAATTCCAAAAGATATGTTTGGTGCAAAAACAACACTGCACATCACCAAAAGAACACCATACCCACAGTGAAGCATGGTGGAGGCAGCATCATGCTTTGGGGCTGTTTTTCTTCAGCTGGAACTGGGGCCTTAGTTAAGATAGAGGGAATTATGAACAGTTCCAAATACCATTCAATATCGGCACAAAACCTTCAGGCTTCTTCTAGAAAGCTGAACATGAAGAGGAACTTCATCTTTCAGCATGACAACGACCCAAAGCATACATCCAAATCAACAAAGGAATGGCTTCACCAGAAGAAGATTAAAGTTTTGGAATGGCCCAGTCAGAGCCCAGACCTGAATCCGATTGAAAATCTGTGGGGTGATCTGAAGAGGGCTGTGCACAGGAGATGCCCTCGCAATCTGACAGATTTGGAGTGTTTTTGCAAAGAAGAGTGGGCAAATGGGAGTGACTATGGCATTCAGGGATCATTATTTGATGTGGGCCAATCCTTATTCCTCAATACCGGGGCCACTTTCCTTCTACCAGCATAGACTCCGGCCAATTCCGGGTTTCAAAAAAGGAATTTTGCTCTAAATTCTCTGGTGGTTAGGCTTCTGGAAATTTAGTTGGGCATTGAGACAGGAAAATGTAGGTTTAACATTTGGTTTACTTAAATGTGCTATTCTTAGCAGATCCAACCAAAGGGACCGAATATGTCATCAAGACCACCTCTCTCTCCCATAAGTCTGCTGGGTATAAAGTGAATTGTGAGTAGTTTGAGCTATGAAAATAGTTTGGCAGTATGTTAGACATTAAGCTATGTGTTTGTGTCACTCCATGACATACCATGCTGATCCACTTGGTATTCATGGCAGAGATACTGGAGGGGGTTGCCAGTTCCTTCTCCAGTGGGCCAAAGCATATAGCTCCTGGTATTCCCCCATCAAAGTACTGACTGGGCCCAACCCTACATGGCTTCAGCACAATGTGACCACTTTGTTCCCTGACTGGAATTGAACCTAGGTCACAGAGGTGAAAGCACCGACTCCTATCCTCTGGACCACCAGGGAACCCGTACACATCCCTAAATCACTTGAGGATCTGTATAAAGTGAACATTTCTCCGACTATAGCATGCTTAAAAGCAGAGGTGAAATTGCAATATCTGCGCTTCTTCATTCCTGGCCGAGCCGCCCTATTTACAATGTGCATGTTTCCAAAGAAATTGTACCAGCAACAGCTGCTTCATCTTATGTTGATCACAATACAGTAGATCTCAGGAGGATTCATAAAATGTCTTCAGCTTTAATATGGAAGGGATGTAAACCTAAGATTACAGCTAAAAAAAGCCCAGAAGCTCCTTGTGCTATGCAAGATAAGTTTTGTCAGTAAAACCTATCTCCTAAGGTATATTTGTGACTAGGCCCACAGGAGCCATAGCTTCACCTCTCTAGAAGCTGACAGTCACATGGGTACACCTCTGTGGGTTTTTTTCTTTAATGCCTAGAAGTGCACCAAGAGGTACATATTGCTGTAGGATATAGTAAAAGTCTGGCATTGGGCTACAAATTTACTCCTTACTAAAAATGATCTCCCCATTTCCCCTGCATCTGGACAAGTTCCCACCTGGGCAAAGAGATAAAGTATTTAGAAAGTGGAATGATAGGTTGCTGAGACTGTTCAGGGATCTGCTTGACCCACTTCCGTAAGAACCCAAATCCAATCTCACCAATTGAAAATTACGGACTGACATGGGGGCAATCCTTCGCATTTTTACTGGATTTTGCCTACTCTCACAGCTCTACAGGGAAACCCACTTAACAATTTTGAAAAATTAGGACGCATAAAATTCCACATTAGGCCATATTCAGACTCTATGGTGGAACCCACTACACTCGGAATATGGAATCCAATAGCACAGCACATGGATGTAGGAAGTGGGGGGAGGGGGGGACAAATTCACCCCAGATTTTTCAATGTGTGTGTTTATGTGTAGAGAAGCAGTTGTGTTGTATTTTTTATACTAAATGTGGTACCCCCCCCAATTTTCTTTGGCTCCAACACCAATGGCACAGAAATATGCAGAGGATTTACCACATGTCAGAATTAAACACAAGACAGTTGGGGTCTCGTTTCATAATTTATACTTAGACGTTCTCTCTCTGTATTATAGGGGGTCCCAACCGAGAGCTCTTCAAAGAGTGGACACATCCCAATATCAAAGGACAACATTTGCCATGCAGACGTCCCTGAATAGTCTGAAATGTGTAACAGAGTAAACTATACTTGTCCATCTACTTCACTCACGTGGAAAATGAAGTCTTTTTGGACCAAGGTACATCTGATGGTGACCTCTCTATCTGAGTTTGGGATCCCTTTCTCAATAATTTTCCTTTAGGTAATACTAGAAGAGAGCACACTGGGGAAAAAGGGTAGAACTTGCTCCTTAGATTAGTCTCTACTGTCCTATTTGTAGAAGACAACTTAACCTACATCATTGGGGCGTACCTCGCCCCATACTATTAATGAGCTGTACAAGGCCATAAATACCTTGCTAGCTCTAGAAAAGGCCAATGCTATTATAGAGATAGATTAAGGTATTTGCCAAATGGCAACCATGTTTTAGTAGCTACATACTGTATACTTGCAGACCATTCAGGTGGCCAGGAGATAGCTTCAAGGATTGTGGCCAGTGGATCTGGATTTATATAGACATTCAGACCTAGGACAGAAAGAGGGTAACATTACCCATCAAGTTAGCTAGAACTTAGAACTTGTCTGAGTAATAGAGAAGGATTGCTCTCCTCTGGGGTAGTCTGACTGCTCTGGCTTCTTGGCTTATCCATACTTGTCATAAACCACATGTATATAGGACAATGTTAACTGATGTTGTTCTTGTTTCTATTATATCATATTGTTTTACACTTTAGTGTTCCAACCTAATTATTTATATATATATATATATATATATATATATATATATATATATATATATATATATATATAGGGAAGTGGTGAATGAAAACTGGCAAATAGCAGAATAGATTGGAAGTAAATTGAAGATGTTAATTCTTGTGCATAATGTCCAGAATATTATTCTATGTGAGCGGTATTGTATGCATCTTCTTTACTAAAAAAGTTATTAAAAAAATACCAAAACTGCTTTGGAAAATCAAGTCTAATTAATAAGCATTATCCCATCATTTTAATAATGTATTAAATTCAATAAAATATTTTATAAAGTGGAATATTTTTTGGAATTGACCAGTGGTGGTTTAACCTGTATATAGATGTATGATCATAGACTGCTGAGGATGAATATGAAAACAACTAAAGTACCTCTGGGCCTCTAAGGAAGTTTCTCAACCACAAGATATGATTATGTGAAAAGCTCCGTACTGATTTTTGTGACATTTCCAGGAAAAAATGTTAAGCTTAAAATTCTTGGAATAGTCCTGCACTGCTTGCCATGATTACTATTACATGACAGCCATAGATAGTGGATAGGAGCATTTATATTTGTACATCCAAGCATGAAATTGTATGGAATGAAAAAAGGATCCCAAAAATACACCCAAAACAATATTTTTTGAGATGGAAAAAAATCAAGTGTATAAAGTAACGGTAGTATATATTAGTTAGTCATATTACTTCAGTTATAATTTTTTAAGGGGGGTGCATGTGAAAAAATCCTGTTACAGTGCCTTACTGAAACCAGCACAACCCTTCATCATGTATACTTCATAATGGATCTTATAGAGGGGAATCAGTAGTGTAGTTTTGCATTACGAAAATCCCAAGATAAACATTAATAAACTTACCCTAGGTTTGCGAATGTCTTCAGTTTTCTGGCAGTTGATTTTGAGAAGGAATCCCTTGAAGATCAAAACAAAATTAGCATAAAATTCATAATTCATTTTTGGCCAGTCACAGGCAGCTACAACATTGTTGCAATGTCTGGAAAAGTCAGCCTCTGCAGCAAAGCATCCTGGGATATGTAGTATTTTCCCCCTCTGGATCTCTGCACTGTGCTGTTTGTTGGCTTGAAGGTTAGTATAGGGTTAAAAAACCTACTTGAAAGCAGTTTTTCTATTGGTTAGTACAAAGTGCCTATGTAGGAATCTCTGGGGGCGTGGAAACCATTTTTTGAAATATAGAATACATTTGTATGTATATAGAATTACTCAATGTGATGTATGTTTCTGATATAAGCAACATTTGTTAGATTAGAAAATTGGAAAAAACTGAGAAACTTCCATATACCTCTCTCTCTGAAAGGGGCAGTAAATTATTTATTGGTATACAGGTTTACAGGTTAAGGTAAGGAAACAAATAACACCTGTTATTGGCAGAGGTGAAAAATAGAAGGGAATGAGGATAAATCAGTGTCCCTTTCACTAGACTAGGAGCTAGATCAACACATTGCTGGTGCCAGTAAAAGGCTTAAACATTTTTGCCATCCCCAAATTAAGTATTTACCTATATTCTAACGGAGCATGAAAAACGTTCTCTATATTTTACTAGCCATTTGAGAGTAAATTACATCTGAGATATTCAGCACTAGTTCTATTACATTATTAAGCAAATCAGAGGCTCCAGAGAGGTGCTGATTGGTATTAGTATCAGTGAGCAGGACATTGTGATATCACTGGACTATACATCATTATATCATTGTACAGGAAATCCTGGCATCATGACATTTGTGAACAGGATATCATGACATCATTGGGCATGATATAAACATGACATAATGGCACCACTAGAGAGGACATCATGGCATCCCTGAGCATCAGTGAACAGGGCATCATGACATTGGCTAGGGGGCCCTATGCTGGAGTCTTCTACGATAAATTTGCTTAAAGGGACATGGAATTAATTTGTTTCTTTCTTGTATTTGAAAGAGGATATTTGAGTGTGTTTTCTTTATCCAAATGACTATCTCAGCACAGTTATTTGATTCCGGTGTTTTATTGTTCTGGTAGAGGTTTGTTCTGATAGCCATTGGGCTGTAATAGAGATGTATGATTCATACTAGTCTAACAATTAGACTTACACACAATCAGGGGCAGAGCTACCACCTGTGCAGGAGGTGCAATGCACTGCAATGCTCCACTGCAGGCGGCCCTGTGCTGTACAGTTTATTATTTTTATTTTTTGTGAAGTCAGTGGTGTAATTCAGATGGTTTGCACTAATCCTGCAATCCAGATGATAATGTATGTTGGGTATCCTGTGTGGCCCATAGAGACCCATGAGAACCAGGATTAGGCTCACAGGGATAAGGGAAACAAAACCCAGGGGCCCAGGCAGAGTCCTAGAGACCCTCAAGGTCTGTGGGGCCATCAATATGGACCTCTGTAGTACTCATAGGGATAACATGGGGGTCCTTATGGATTCATTTATAGATCCCCATGGTATAGAGGTTAATTTTAGTAATACCATGGGGGTCTTAATGGTTGCATTTACATTTGCATACCGTGGGGGTCCATATGTACCCCATGGTGTAGGGGCTAATTTAGTTGCCATAGGGGTTAACAGGGGATCCCATGGCTAGGATTAGTTACCCCATGGGGTTTCCCTGGGATTTCCATTGGTCCCACATTTTTTATATTGTCAGGGGGCTAAATGGCACCTTCCAGGCCTAGTGGGGGTCCGTGAGTGTCCCTGGGCCCCAAAGGCTTTGCTGGGGTAAGCATGGGCACAGTAGTCTTTCTGGGGCCCACTGGTCTAGTGGCCAGCATCTGTGTATCAATGGGCCTAGTAGGTGTCCCAGGGGTTTGATGGGCCCAGCAGGCCTTAAAGCGATCCTCTATGTGTTGATTAGCCAAGCGGCATACTGGAGGCCACTGGGGCATTCCTGTGGCAATCACTAGTTTAAAGCAGTGTTTAGCACCAGACTCCTAGGGGTAACGATGTCCGCCTTGGGAAAGGTTCTTGGGTGAGTATTAAGAGGGGCCAGTGGCGGGGGGAGGATGTCCTGAGGGTAAGGGAGTTTCTTTGGGAAGGGGTTCTGGATGGTAATAAGTGGAGCCAGTGGTTGGAGGAGGGCATCCAAGATGAAGGGAGCTGCTTTTGGGAGTGGTGCCAGTGGTGGTGGAGAAGGTGGTCCAGAGTGAGTTGGCACTGGGGGAGGCCAACATTTTCATTTGCACAGAGCCTCCATTTACTAGCTCTGCTACTGCATACAACAGTATGCTCTGTGCTCTACCCCCGCCCCAATACTAAACTAAAATTACAAGCCTGAACTAAGATTGCATGAAAAAAATACAGTGTTTTCATGTAACTTAGTTTAGGCTTGCAATTTGAGTTTAGTATTAAGAAGAGAGTGTTACGGATTATACGGGTACATATGGACCCCCATTGATGGTAGTGTTTCGGAATATAGGGGTTCTTAAGTAACCCTATTGGGGTACAGAGGCCATGAGTGTCCTTATGGACCCCCCAGAGTTGGGATGTTAGTATTAGGGACCATGGAGGTTCTCATAGATACTAATGTTGAAAGGGATAGGGCCATGAAATTGAGGCCCAAGATCCTTGAAGATATCTAGGAATCCTGAAATGGAGAACATTACGTGAAGCCTGATATGAAAATTCACAGTTTTTACATATATTGAGCATACAGACCTTTCAGACTCTTCTATTTGGCTTCCCATCAATCTTATCAACTTGTGATCTTTTGGATATGATAAATAAAACATTGGTGATTACTCAACAAACTCCCACAGGGTTTAGATATACAGGGGCCTGGCTACTGTCTCCCAGCATATGATAGATCAATGCTGTGGGGCTCCTTTTCTTCATGGAAAGTCTAACATCTCATTCATTTATGTCATAATAATGTCATCTGTTCTAGCAGGAAAGGTGAGGCTTCCCATCAGGAAAGGATGAGAATCTTCCGCTAGCTGCTTCCTCCTGATTATGTGAGAATATGTCATATCAGATTCCAAGCAAGACTTCAATTACACAAAACTAACATTATTTCATCAAGGTCAGTATAATAACTCTCATGTATATAAACATACATATAAATAAATGCATATATATATATATATATATATATATATATATATATACATATATAAATATAAAACACGTATGACATTAGCAAGGCATTAACATTCATAGAGCGTGTTTATTTATTTATTTATTTAAATGCTACTTCTTTATTTATAAGAAGATTCCTCAGAAACAAATCATCTTGTATTCATTAAATAAACAAACTGGTCCATTTTCCATTCTTATACTTTATTATTCTCTACTGAAGGCTTCCATTTTCTATACTGAGCAACATTTCATTAGACCTAATGAGAGAACTGGCAGTTATAGAAGCCACATCCCCACTCTGTCTTTGTGTTTATACATATATATATATATATATATATATATATATATTGTTTTTGTCGTTCAGTCGTGTCCAACTCTCTGTGACCTCATGGATCCTAACACACCAAGCACCTCTTCATGTCCATGGTCATGCTCATCCTCTTGGTGTTCCTAAGTGATCTTCCATCCCAATACTGACCAGGCCCAACCCTACATGGCGTCAGGTTGGTGTGACCTCTTGGTTCACTGACTGGAATCGAAACCAGGTTGCAGGGGTGAAATCATTAAATCCTAACCACTGGACCACCAGGGAACCTCTCTACATTTAAAGGCTTCTCCCACTTCAGGAAGTAGAATGCAGGAAGCTAAAATGGTAGATTCCACAATAGCATAATTGCATATATATATATATATATATATACTAGCGACTTGCCCGTCAAAAATGACGGCAATAATATTTGAAGCCTGGCAATGCTGTTTGCCACACAGCTTTGACGCTCATTGCAGGCCTCGGCCAACCCGCATCTTTTGTGCTCTGCAATGAGTGCCTTCAGCCTCTTCATTGAGCCTCTGCCCACTCCCTCCCGTGTCATTCCCTCCCTCCCGTGCCCTTTCCCTCCCCTGGGTTATTCCCCCTTATCACCCTCCCCTGTGTCTCTTTCCACCCACTCCCCCTCTCCCTCCTCTGTGCTCCTGTTTGCATTTGCGGGTGTGTAACCATTGGGGGCTTAAGAAATTGTACATTTTCCTAAAGCACGAAATGTGTTTCTGATTTACTGGCTTGAAAATAGTTACGGCTTTACGGCAGCCATTTAATTCCCCGCTTAGCCGTTTTCAGACTTCCCAAAAACGCCAATTAAATATCAAATTATCTTGCAACCTCACTCACACACTCCCTGCCTCTCCCCCTTTTGGTGGTCTTCCGACGGCTTCTGAGTTAAGGGCTTGAAAAAAATTGGCGCCCGTTAAATCTGTAATGTTTTTGAAGCCTGTAATTCGTCAGCCGTTTGGAGCTTCTCCCCCCCTTAAGCCAGTCACATACGGGCCTGGCGATGACCCTTCGGCGCTCATTGCAGCCCCGTCAAGCCAGCCCCGCGTCAAACCCGTAACTATTGGGCCTTCAGTGCTCTTCGCAAGGCACGCAATGCCCGAATTATTTAACACAGCGTTACCAACAAACTCGCAATTACGACAACTAATATATGTGATATATTTCTATTTAAAATGAGGGCTATAACTTTAATCACGTTCAATAAGGACAGACCCAAAAAGGTTCACGTTGTATAATTTTAGGCAGTGAAAACAGAGCTCTTAAAGCCTTATTTATAAAATAAAGTACATAAAAGTAAACAGGTACATGCGTATATTACATTCCTAGTGAAATCCAGAAACCTTCCATGTCCCTTTAATTATTAATACAATTACCATAAGTTAAAAAGAGTCAGGTTTTCACCTCGGCCTGATTTCCTGTAGGCGTTTTTCTCCTCTGATAGGTAACATATACAAAAAACCCATGAGGCAATGATAGGATGTATATTACATTACACACGCAGAGGAGGAAAGGCTGCAGACCAGACATATTTACATTAATGAAGGGCCTCCTGTTGGCAGACATGATCCTTATACACAAATATGCAATTGCTCTCTTTAAAGTGCTGTCAGTAACATGTCCCACAGCAGGAATGCAGGAAAGGCAGGAGATGACCAGAGGAATGCGGAGACAAGCAAACCTGCACTCTTAGACAATCACTCAACTCGAAAAGTACAAGAAATATTATTATTGATTTAAAGGGATCCTGAACGTATGGATTCTGCTCTCCGCCATTATATAGAACAGTCATAATTTAGTGGAAAAGTTGTAAAGTCATATTAATTTCCCTTTAGATTGTAAGTTTTCGAATTTTTTATCTAGTGTCAGTGCTTTGGAAACAAGCTCTATGTACATTTGATCTTAAGTTTAAAAACAGGGCCCATCATTCTTTATAAGGTATTCATTTTTTTTTTGCCATGTACTTAACCCCTGTACAGCGCTACGGAATATGTTGGCATGTTACAAATAAAGATAATAATAATAATTTTAAATGCTGTAATGGTAGCTTTTAAATGACCATTTACTTACATTGAGGGTTATCTGCAATGGCTGATATATTGAGATTATGGGGCAAGGGTGTAGGAATAAAAAATCTGGGGGATAGAGTTTAAAAAAATTGAATATTCAAGCAGTGACCGAATGGACAAGAGCATTGTCATTGTTCTACATTAAGTATATACAGTATATACAGTATTTATATATAAATTTCAGGAAAGACCAACTAGAGCAGCTGAACTTTATTTGGGGTTAATCAGAGGCACTTTGAATGATGGCAGGTGTATGCTGACTCCTATTTAACACGATTTGGAATGTGATTGCTTAATTCTGAACACAGCTACATCCCCAGTTATAAGAGGGTGTGCATACTTATGCAACCACATTATTTTATTTTTATATTTTTTCTTCCCTCCACCTAAAAGTTTTCAGTTTGTTTTTCAATTGAGTTGTACAGTTTATAGGTCACATTAAAGGTGGAAAAAGTTCTGAAATGATTTATCTTTGTCTCATTTTTTTACAGCACAGAAACCTGACATTTTAACAGGGGTGTGTAGACTTTTCATATCCACTGTATATATATATATATATATATATATATATATATATATATATATATATATATATATAAATATATTTTTATTTATATATATTTTATTTATATATATATATATATATATATATATATATATAAGAAATATTTCTCTCTCTCTCTCTCTCTCTCTCTCTCTCTCTATATATATATATATATATATATATATATATATATATATATATATATACATATTTACAATGGCACCTACCTCCCCTACAGGAGTGTGTGTGTGTTTTTGTAAACTAAAAAAACCCTGTATAGCGCTAAGGAATATGTTGTCACGTTACAAATAAAGGATAATAATAATAATAATAATAATAATAATAATAATACAGGAAATGTACAAATCACTGGCAGTTTTAGCTGCAACATTCCTATTTTACAGGAAGTTGATAAGCAAAAAACAATTTGGTAGATTGCACATCAGCATCATTGCATATAAAAGTTAATAAACTAGAGCTTTTATTATTTCTTTTTTTCCTAAGTATAATTCTACTTATTTATTAGAGGGAACCCACTATAAAGCAAGGATAGATCATTTATGATACCAGACATAATTATCATATAATTACACTAATTTGCATATGAAAACCACATATTAGAATACTGCAGACACAGATAAGGTTTTATTTCAGGAAAAAATATTACATTTTAATAAACTGTACCTATTTTAATGTGTAGCCACTTTTTAATTACCATTATGCAGTAAGGTCATAAATAAGTGAAACCGCCTATGTGGTAGGGACACATCTAATAAAGGAGCGTCTCTGTATAAAATTATTTTCTAAGATTAGTTATGCCTAAGCAATTTTGGAAGATACCGTCTAAAAGACTAGACTGGCTTGTTGGTTCCTATCTGATGTCAAAATCCACGTTAGGCTCCATGAAATCTAGTATTAAAATGCCTGAGCAGCGTGATACACTTTTCCAGATGTTCTTTGTAATAATCATAATTATCATACTTTACAACCTGCTGTGCTTAGTACACTGTGGTTATTTTTTTATAGGAAATGCTGCATATTTCTCAAAAGGGTTCCAGAGTTAAATGTTCAGCATGATAAAGTAATAGGATTACATCAGCATGGAAAAAATCATTCTGAGATCCACAGAATGATGCAGTGAACAGTGCTTCCATTGCTTATATGGATTCTGGGTAGTGGTATGCAAATGAGGCTCAAAATGTACCACATTGCCTCTAGCCCACATAGCATAGAATCCATACAGGTGAATGTTCTTAGGTAGCCTTTAGACCATAGCATTGGATTAGGGTACAGTGTGTTCTGTGTTTGCAACGCTCAGTCATGTCCAACTCTCCTTAACCTCATGGACCACACACACCATGCTGATCCACTTGGTATTCATGGGAGAGAAACTGGAGTGGGTTGCCAGTTCCTTCTACAGTGGGCCACATAATACAGCTCCTGGTATTCCTAGGTGGTCTCCCAACCAAGTACTGACCAGGCCAACAATACATGGCTTCAGAGTGGTGTGACCTCTTGGTTCCGTGGCTGGAATTGAACCTCGGTCAAAGTGGTGAAAGTACCAAATCCTAACCACTGGACCACCAAGAGACCCTAGGGTACAGTGACTCTCCCTCAAATACACCTGAATAGATCCCATGCTAAATGTGCTAGAGGCACACATGGTAGATTTTGAGCCTCAATTGCATGCCAGTACCCAGAATCCTTATCAGTAATGGAAACTCTGTTCTGTGGGAGAACCGTTCTCCTGCCCTGCATTGGACACAGGCTCAGAACGGCCTTTTTCCCATATTGTATACTAAGCGGAGGATATTTCACTCACCTTTCTAGCCATAACTTATTTCATACATACTGACATTCAATGATTTCTCTTTACATTCTGTTATTTGGGAAAGTTGCATTAAAGGAACACTGTCTACCCAACAACAGGTTGGTTTCATATAAAAAAAGCATTACAAACTGACTAACTTTTTTCTTTACAATAAAATATTCCTGACATAGTCAGAATAGTTTGTTTTACTAATTCATTCTAATATGTGGCTCTGTATGCTAATTTATATCAGACTTTTTGATAACATTGGGGCACATTATTTTTGCAACCACATATGCTGTCCAATCATATAAGAATGTTCTGTCCTATCATTCCTTTCCAATGATGTCATGGCGTTATGGTAGCGATGTCAGTGAAATTATTTCATTAGCAAAAAATGTAAAGTCTACTATACCAGAATAAGATGTTTTTTTGAGGAGGTATGGATAATTATATTAACTGTTTTAGGCCAAGATAGCGAGCGATCTGTTAGCTATGAGAAGAGAAAAATGGACTTTATGAAGATGAGGAGATACCATTCCAGAGAAGAGCATTGGAAGACAGCAAGGAAGGACTGAGTGGTCCACATACAGGCTGTGGGATGGATATTGACCACAGTGCTCGAATACAATCATAAGTCATTGGGGCAATAGCAAATAGAAATGGCTACTGCTCCAGTGAGATAACAAGGTGCTTGTGGCAAACACAATATAATTTATCTTAATTAAACTAAACTTCATTTTTACTCAAAATACACTAAGACATCTTAGAATAGGAATAGAGACCTAGGGGCATTCATGATACTTTAGTGAAGATTCTCTGTGTGTGTGAGATAGAGGATTGTTTACATTTCTACGGGAGCAAAGCTTGTATTTACTGTTCCAAGTTGCCTGTGGGGCAAGAGGGTAGATGTCAAATTCTAAAAGTTACAATTCTTTAGAAAATCAACCTTCACCACAAAATGCACTCTCCATTTTTAGATGAAGATAAGCATACTGTACATCTCAGTCTTCAAGCTGCCTGCAGTGTTGAATCCAGACAAGTTGGATTTTTCTACATTTGAGTGCTAAGCTTTGACAGTTACATTCTATTTTCTGTGTTCTTCAGCCCTAAAGGTATATCTAAATTTCTTGTATTATGAATGCATCTGATAGAGGAGAATCTGTAGTGTATGAAAACATTTTTTTTGCATGAAAAGATACCAGAATAAACATGTAAACACTAACCTTGAAGTTAGCAAAATGTATTGTAATTGAAAACTAGAGTTAACACCTCCTTGAAACCCAGGCTAAATTAGCATAAAATTCATCATTTGTTTTGGCCAATCAAGAGGAGGCTCATTCCATTTGTATCCATTTGTATCAAGCTCTGGGGTTCCTGGCTGTGCTGTAAAGTCTCTCTACCAAAAAAGGTCAAGCTCTGTCTCTGGCTTCATTTCCTGTGTGTATTGGTTATGTAAGCTCCCTGTGGGTGTGCAAAGCTGGATTTTAGTTTCCTGCCTATAACTTTGTCAGTACACTGAACTTTTCTATATAACACATATTTTTATGATAATCCCAGCCTGTTCCTTACCAAACATTTGAAGCCCAAACTTATATATACCATTAAATCCCCTAACGGATACAGGTCTTGTACCAAGCACTAACACTTTTACACATATATTAGCATTTCTGTAAATAACTCTTTAATTTAAGAGCAAATTTGTGTTTAGGTGAAACTACAGTACACAAAAGATCTTCAGCCTTGTATTTTGTTGATAATCCTGATTATTTTCCTTGGCTCCAAATTTTCTCACAAACAAAACATTCACCGCTGTTTGTGATGCAACCACTGAGTACGATTGCATTATACAACTAGAGCAGTATGCTGCACATGTGCATGTGGATTGTCCATTGAACTATTAATTTAATCCCACTTGGTTGGGTGGAGATGGGTCGTTAAAGGATTAAATACGGGAACGGAAGAAACCTGCCTGTGACGGCTCTTCATTATTGACATAACAAATGGATTGAGACATAGCAGTCAGAGCTTTAATGTTTACATTAAATTAAGCATGTGAGAAATGACATGCCATCATCTCAACTCAATGTACAATATCTACTGGATGAAAACTCTTGTTCCATATGGTATTGCGGTTTAACATGACCTTATACTACTAAGCAATTTTAAACATCAATAATGTAGAACAAGAATTTACATATAAGGGGTATCGCACGTTTTATGATTATAAAAAATCACATCTCTCACTAAGCTAAATACATTTGTTCAGGGATCAAATGGGCAGAGACATATAGAATTCAGGAACCATAATAAAAACAAATAATACTATAACTATGGGAGTCCCTATGATCTCTAATGCCCCTCTAAATTCTACCCTAGGGGTCTTTATGGACTGCCCCCCCCCCCCCCCCATGGTGGTCCATAAGAACTCCATAGTCCCTAACCTTACCCTCTTAAAAATAATTACAGAAAATATTTATTTTTACAAAAAATAAAAAATAATTACAGAAAATTAAAAGACTATCCCCCCCCCCAAAAAAAAACTTTGGGTGAATGGGCACCCCACATGATGACCCCCCCCCCCAGCTCAAAGGGGAGCAGGTTGGAAGATGAATCCTGGGAATACCCAGGCTCTATCTATATATCTATCTCAGAATACATCTATATCAATTAACTAAACAATACTACTTGTAAAAACAATACAAGTATCACAAGTGGGCAGTAGGTATTAAAAGGTTAAGGGACCCCTGTTCTAGATAGTAAGCTCTACTGTGTAGAGACATTAGCTGTATTGCACCAAATTGTCTGTATTCCTATTGTATAGTATTTTTATTTCTACATACGTTCATATTTCTACAGGAACAAGGTTTGCAGTTAACCTTGTGGATACGGATGTGCTAAGTTTTATCTTTCCTCAGTCCTTATCCATTTAAGTCAATGGAGTGGGCTATCAGTTGGAGATACCACAATGGTAAGAAAAATTGTTTATGCTCTTGCCCATCCATGAGCATGTTGTGAAAATGGGGTGTCATACTAACAACTCCAGAGATATAACAAATCCCTGCCGTCCTTCTCCTTTGTCTACGGCTCAGTAGACAAAAATCCCCCCCCGACCACGGCCCCAAGCTAGCAGGAGATGCTATAAAAAGGAATGTGGAAACTTATATGCAAAAGCACAGTATTTTAAAAATGATTTTATGCTCATTGGTTACACGGCTGATGATATTGTTTAATTGCTACAAACCGTATATACTTGAGTATAAGCCGACCTGAGTATAAGCCGAGGCACCCATTTTACCACAAAATACTGGGTAAAATGAGTGACTCGAGTATAAGCCGAGGGTGGGAAATGTGCTGCTCCCTGTGTCCCTCTTGTGCCCTCTGTGTCCCCCTCTCTCTCTGTGTCTCTTCTCCCCTCTTCCTTCCCTGTGTCTCTTCTCCCCTCTCCCTTCCCTGTGTCTCTTCCCCCTCCCTTATCACCCTCCTCAACCTCCCTCCTCATCCTGAACCTCCCTCCTCAACCTCCCTCCTCATCCTCAACCTCCCTCCTCATCCTCAACCTCCCTCATCAACCTCCCTCCTCATCCTCAACCTCCCTCCTCATCCTCAACCTCCCTCCTAAACCTCCCTCCTCATCCTCCCTCCTCATCCTCAACCTCCCTCCTCATCCTCAACCCCCTCCTCATCCTCCCTCCTCATCCTCAACCTCCCTCCTCATCCTCAACCTCCCTTCCCCTCCTCAACCTCCCTCCTCAACCCCCCCCATCCTCATCCTCTCTCCTCAACCCCCCATCCTCAATCCCCCTCCTCAACCCCCCATCCTCTCTCCTCAACCCCCCATCCTCAACCCCCTCCTCAACCTCAACCCCCCTCCTCAACCCCTTCTCCTCATCCTCCCTCCTCATCCTCAACCTCCCTCCTCAACCCCCCATCCTCAACCCCCTCCTCAACCTTCTCCTCAACCCCCCATCCTCATCCTCAACCCTCCTCAACCTCAACCCCCCCTCAACCTCAACCCCCCCTCAACCCCAACCCCCCCTCCTCAACCCCCCATCCTCATCCTCTCTCCTCAACCCCCCATCCTTAACCCCCCTCCTCAACCCCTCCTCCTCATCCTCAACCTCCCTCCTCATCCCTGGGGGGGTTGAGGATGTGACGTCACATGCGCGCCGCGTCATTAGCATATACCGGGTGCCGGCACCCGGTATATGCTAATGACGCGGCACGCATGTGATGTCACATGCACGCCGGCGCCGGGTCAAGGAGCAGAGGCCGGAGCACAAGCAGGTAAGTGAGGGGAGAGGGGGGAGTTATTTAGGGGGCTTTAGTTGGAGGAGGGGGGTTGAGGGGGGTTTATGCTGAGGAGGGGGGTTTAGGTTGAGGAGGGGGGAGGGAAAGAGACACGGAGGGGTTAGAGACACGCGGGGGGGTTAGAGACACACAGGGGGGTTAGAGACACACGGGGGGGGGGGGGGTTAGAGACACACAGGGGTTTAGAGACACACAGGGGGCAGAGTGACTCGAGTATAAGCCGAGGGGGCCCTTTTTTGCCTTAAAAAAGGGCTGAAAAACTCGGCTTATACTCGAGTATATACAGTACTTCACACATGTACAGTTTTTCTTGAACTGCAGTGCACCTATAATACATGTCCCAGGCCTACACTGACATAAAATGTTGTAAGATTACAGCAGTCCCAGGAACATTATAGAGAGGAAGAGCTGTGACGATTAATCCATTCTTGTTTTTTGAGTAAACAAGCATTCACCCTGCCAGCAGCATTGAATCATGAAGGAGGCACCATTTAATTTGCTTGGCAGGCTAAGCAGCGCTCACCCTATTTCACCCTGGCACTATATTTCGTCATTCTCTCATTTGGTAAAACAAACACCACTCCAAGCAAAGAAAAAAATCTTCTGCATCGATTCTTTCTGCAAAAGGTGCTTCCCTTGTTTGTGTTATTATGAATTGTGATACCGGTTTGTCCTAAGAGCTTACACTCTAAAGTATAGATTAAAGGCCCACTGTAAACCAGGAGCATTTTTATAAAAAAAGTCTTATTTTTAGCAGTCTCTGCTTGTGCTTTATTCAGTACTCCATGCTGCAAGTACTGGGTGGAATGTGCTGCAGAACTGGAGGTGGAATGTGCTGCAGAGAGAGACACGTATGAAAATACATAGCACATTCTTACATGGGTATGTGCCAGACTACAAATCCCATGATACTTTGATGCAGAGACAGGATCGCCATATTTTGCTACCCGATTGGCCAAAATTAATTATTCATTTTATGCTAATTTAGCCTGGGTTTTTAGGGGGTGTCTACTCTCAAAATCAACTGCCAAAACATAGAAGACATTTTGCTAACTTTAAGGTAATTTATTTAAAGCCTTATTAAATTGTGATTCGGCCAATTGAAAAGGCTCTTTAAAAGCACAGAGCATATTTTGTTACAGAAGATTTTAGTTAGTTAACTTCTATCCAAGAGCAAGGTCGTCACTAACTAAAAACTTTATTCCGAATCGCAATTTAATAAGGCCCTATATGTTTATTTTGGAATTTTTTCATGCAAAAATATTTTTTAATACACTACTGATTCTTCTCTATCAGATGCATTCATAATCCAGGAAAATTAAATTGATCTGTTCATTTTTCTCTATACAGCAGGAGAGAAGAGGGATTTGGATTTGTGGACCCATTTGTGTTTGTGAGTTCAACTTTTAGCATTTGACACCTACTCCTCTCTCACAGGGTGGAGCTAGTGAATGGGGGGCCAGGTGCAAGATACCTTTGGGGCCTTTTTGCAATTTCTCTAAAAATGTATGTTAGTTATCCCCCTTAAGATGATTAGATGACCTTACAATAAAATAATTACATGCTCTTCTGCCTTAATATATTAAGAATCACACTTTAGTTCAGATTGCTCCTGGGTACAGAGGGCCCCTACCCTGTTGTGGGCCCAGTGCTTGCACCGGCAGAAGCTTCGACACTGCTCGCCAACATATGCTTAAAAGCAGGCAGTTGGACTTCATCTGCAAATCATGCTTTCTCTCTTCTGTACCTGTTCCATTGACCAATGAACAAAAAGCTTCATATATTAGCTTCTATAAACTAGTAGAGTCTGCTAAAAGTTAGATTTTATTTATTTTCATTGCTTACATAGCTACTAATGTAGTGATCTTGTTACATACTACAAGTAGAATTTCTCTACGCTACGTTCTTCTACTGTTTTAACACAAAATAGATTTTGACAGCGTGTAGAAACCAAGGAAAGTCCGCTGCTGCAAAGAAGGAGTCAGCATAAGAACCTGGAACATTAGAACTATGAACCAAGGCAAACTAGACGTGGTCAGACATGAGATGACAAGATTAAGCATCGATATCCTGGGAATTAGTGCACTTATATGTACTGGAATTGGACATTTCACATCAGACAACCAACAGATCTTCTACTATGGTCAAGAATCCCGCAGTAGAAAAGGAGTATCCCTCATAGTCAATCAAAGAGTGACCAAATCAGTCCTCAGTAACTGCCAGAATGATTTCAATTCAAATTCAAGGCAAGCCATTTAACATCACAGTGATGTAAGTCTATGCACCAACTGTGGATGCTGAAGAGGCTAAAGTTGTCCAATTCTATGAAGATATTCAACATGTCATAGATATAACACCAAGACATTGGAATGCTAAAGTAGGGAACCAAAAGACACCTGGAATTGCGGCCAAGTTATGCCTTTGAGTACAAAATAAAGCATGTCAGAGATTAGTTGAATTCTGTCTAGCAAACACACTCTTCCGACAGCCTCAGAGATAACTGTACACATGGACATCACCAGATGGACATTAAAGAAATCAGATTGACTATATAATTTGTAGTCAAAGATGGAGGAGCTCTATACAGTCAGCGAAAACACGATCTGGAGCTGACTGCGCCTCAGACCACGAGCTTCTTATTGCAAAGTTCTGAAATAAACTGAAGAAAAGAGGGAAAATCATCAGATTAAGAAGATATGAAATAAATAATATAAACTTGGTAATATGCAGTGAAGTTTTCAACATTATCCAGGATCCAGCAACAAAGAATATCCCCGAAACAAAGAAAACTAAAAAGGCAAACTGGCTGTCTGATAAGGCTTGAAAGTAGCCCAAGAAAGAGGAAAAGTGAAAGATAGTGGAGATAGTAAAAGATTTATCCAACGGAATGCAGAATTCCAGAGGATAGCAAGAAGAGACAAGGAGATATTCTACAATGAGCGTTGTAAAGAATAGAAGAAGATAGGAAGGTCAAGAGACATCTTCAAGAAGATTGGGGATCTCAAAGGCACCTTTCATGCCTAAGTGAGCCTGATAAAATTCAAAAATGGTGGGGACTTAACAGAAGAAGATCAGATGAAGAAGAGATGGCAGGAATACATTTACAGAATGAATCTTTTTTTTTTTTTAAATAGTCTTTTATTAGAAGGCAAATGCACAATAAAACATTTAACACAACTGTAGTTAGTCAGTTAAGATATACTAACATGTACAATACAATATTTTCCCATCATAGACTGACTAGGCCTTCCATTTTTCCTTTTTTAGTTATTAAGGTAACATGAGTCACAGTTGACATTTCAATGGAAATAACATAACAGAATGAAAAGAGAGACAAAAATAAAAAATAAAAATAAAAATAAAAATAAATAATAAAAATAAAAAATCAGAAAAGAAAAAGAGAACAACAACACAAGATAAAACGTCCAATGAGCACAAATAAAAAAGAGAATGCTATAATTATCAGAATAATTAGCTAGACCATTACACTGCTATCTTCACATAAAGTATAGAGCTTAATCTAGTATATCCACCCCTAAGAGCACACAACACGTACCTCGTTAAAGACATCCCAGTACAGCCGACACCCACCTCCACCGCTCCGTCAGTAGATTTCCGGACCCCCCCCTCGCCTCCAGCTCCTCCACCAGGTCTCCTTTGCCAAAGTGTAGAGATTGTATGATATGATATGTTGTCATACTAAGGGAATACTGAATGAAGAAGCCAACCAGGGATCCCAAATTGCTTGGAATTGGGTAATGTCGTCTAGTATGACATAAGTTAACCGCTCATTTATAAGTAAATGATTGATCTTACCAATCACCTCCGTAAAGTTAAGAGTCTCTTTCTTCCAACTCCTGGCTATGTGTGTCTTAGTAGCTAACGCCATTAATTGGTATAGTTTATTCTGCGTTTTAGATAAATCCGTAACACGAATCCCTAGCAAACAAGACTCCATTGAGGGCGTAACTGCCTTGTGGAAAAGTGCGGAGGCTAATTGGGCTAATTGCCCCCAAATTTTCTGAACGGATGGACATGACCACCAGGTGTGTATATGATCCCCTATACTTTGGCACCCCCTAAAGCATTTATTGCTTTCTGACGGTTTGAATTTCTGTAATTTGTCAGGTGTACAGTAGACTCTATGCAAAACTTTGATGGACGTCTCCAGTAAGGCCGAATTAAGAGAACCTCTAGAGAGATTGGAGCAGGATTCTGACCATTTACCCCAGTCCCACTCCACCCCAAGATCCCTCTCCCATTGTATAAAATACCTGGGTTTTTGGTCGCTTGTGGAGTTAAGAAAGGTGTCGTAAAGTGAACCCAGAATACCCTTGGTAAGGGGTAGACTTTTACATATAACGGACATCCAGGAGGCCCTAGGATGTCCAAGTTCTCTTGAGCTCTTACTGACCCAGCTCCTAATTTTCAAATAATTATAGAATTCTGTGACAGGTAGGTCGTGGGTTGTACAGAATTGGTCGTATGTCAGCAAGCTATCGCTCAGAAACCAGCTCCCTACGCGGTCCAAGTTTCTAGAAGTCCACCAGAATCTAGAGATGTCATTCGAGTCTGCCAGGATTTGTGGAAAAGACATGACTGACATCATTGGGGATAGTCCTGTAGGGAGTAACCGCCTGGATTTAGAGTTGGCCCACCCCCATGCACGAAGGGTTTGTGAAATCATGGGATTTTGATGGGTTGTGAATGGGGCAAGTTCTTTTGGGATCCATATCAGCTTATCCCAACTGTGGGGGAACATTTGCTGGTTTTCCATAAAAACCCAGGCTGGCTGATGTGTTTTAGAGTGTGCCCTGGGAAGGTGGGCCAATTGAGCGGCTTTAAGATATAGCTTTAAATTCGGGCAAGCAAGTTCTCCTCTATTTTTCTGCCTATACATCACCTGTCTAGAGGAAATTAGCCTTATATAGGTCAGCTATATTAGATGTAAGTTTGACTCCTAGGTATTTTACATGGCGTGCGGGCCAGACAAAATTGTAGTCAGATTTGAGAGAGTCAATCTCCGATTGTGCCATACCCAACCCCATTGCTTCCGTTTTCTCTACATTTAGTTTAAGACCTGAGATATTACTAAATTCGGTTATAGTTGACATAAGAGTTGGGATCGATTGAAGGGGCTTGGTCAAGGTGCATAATATATCGTCAGCAAAAAGAGAGCATTTAAAGTGCTGATGACCCACTGGAATCCCAAATATGCCTGCATGAGATCTAATCGCCTGTGCAAGAGGTTCCATGGCAAGCGCAAATAGTAGTGGTGAGAGTGGGCACCCTTGTCTGGTCCCTCTTTGAATATGAATATTTGCCCTGCGCTCTCCTGGCAGCTTCAAGTTGGCTGTTGGGGAGTTATAGTAGCTCCTTAGCAAGTTAATGAAGCGTCCCCTAAATCCAAACTTGTCAAGTATTTTATATAAATACGGCCATTCGACCGTATCAAAAGCCTTTTCAATGTCCAGAGCTAGAAGACACATTGGAGTATGAGTTTTATGTGCTATATACTGAGAATTTAAGACCCTCCTGACATTGTCCCCTGCTTCTCTGAAAGGGATAAACCCCGCCTGATCCTTATGGATTAAGTCTGGTAAAAATTTAGATATACGGTTAGCCATAATTTTGGCTAAGATCTTGACATCTCCATTAATCAGCGAGATAGGGCGATAATTTTTAATCTCTAGATTATCCCTACCCTCCTTAGGAAACACAACTAGATCAGCATGATTTAGTTCAGGGGGCATGGATTCTCCATTCAATATAGCATTGAAGAGGAGCGTTAAATAGGGGGTTAGCAAGTGTTCAAATTTTTTGTAATATAGGTTTGTGAGGCCATCCGGCCCTGGGGATTTACCTAATTTAAGACCTTGGATAGTGGTTCTAACCTCCTCGTGAGAAACCTCCGCATTCAAGTCAGCCAAATGGTGATCTAATAACACTGGAAGGTCCTGAGTGCTAAGAAACGAGTGTATGTCCGCCTCACTGCATTGAGACTGGGAGGAGTAAATTTGTTGATAAAAATTTTGAAATGCCTTTTGAATGTCATTAGGGCTATATGAGATTTGGCCATCAGCCATCCTAATCTGAGTGGTTCTATGTTGTGAAAATTTATTGCTAAGCCTTCTAGCTAAAAGAGAATCCGGCTTATTCGCCTTCCAATAATAAAGATGTTTTGTCCTTCTCATCGCCTGTTCAGTACGATGTGACAGTATACCGTCAAGCTCTAGCCTGGTTTTATCAATTAGCTTACGTCCCGTAGAAGAGGGATTTTGTTGGTTTGATCCCTCCAGTCTCTTTAATGTCGCCATTAGGTCTGCCTCCTTCTGCCTAAGAGCTTTTCTCTGGGAGGAGGCCAGTTTAATACAGGTTCCCCTGATATAGGCCTTATGGGTGACCCAAAGCCAGCCGGCTCCGGTCTCAGGGGAGACATTAGTCTCAAAAAAGACCCTTAAATCATTGGCTATTGTTTCCCTGCTACTTGGGTTAGATAACAGAGACTCATTCATCCTCCAAGTATAGGGGGGTCGTAGGTTAGGGCCCAAGTCCACCTCAATAAGTACCAGGGAGTGATCCGACCAGGGGCAGGGGACAATGTCCGATTTTAAGATCGAGTCGTATAGAGATGTGCTAGTAAGGAAAGTGTCAATCCGAGAGTAAGTCAAATGGGTTGAAGAAAAAAATGTATATTCTCTATCCCCTGGGTGAAGCCCCCTCCAGGCATCGACCAACCCCAATCTGTTAAGTAGAAGCTTAATCCGTTTTATTTTGTTGGAAAACCTACAACTAGCAGGGGTCCCTGACCTGTCTAAAGTCGGATCTAAAGTTAGATTTAGATCCCCCCCAATTATCAGTCTACCCAGGTCTTGAGACTCAATCCTCTTCAATAAGGAGATTAGAACCGCGTAGGGAGAGGTTGTAGGAGAGTACAGGGAGACTAGTGTAGTTCTAACCCCCCCGATCGTGCCAGTCACCAGAACATAGTTACCCTCCCCATCTATCTTTGTGTTCTCTACCTGGAAAGGAAAGTTTTTATGTAGCAGAATTGCACAACCCGCTCTCTTAGTGGGAAGAGTGGCCAGGTAATACGTGGGATATTCCTTGTGCAAGAATGTAGGCTTGTTGTCCTGGGAGAAGTGGGTTTCCTGCATGAAGATGACTGCCGGTTTGTGTTGTTTATAAAATGTGAAGGCTTTCCTCCTCTTAAAGGGGGAGTTAAATCCCTTCACATTATGGGTTAACAGAGTATACTTAGAGGTAGCCATTGCAAGATAAGAGTAAGACCCTAGCTGTGTGTGTCATTATCTGATAGCTGGTGCCATACGAAGCAAGGCGGGAGGGAGCCCGGAAAGCCAGCTTCTGCCAAGGGAGTCGGATAGCAGCTGCCTGAGATGTCGTCCTGCCCTCAAACAGAGATTTAAATGCAGAAAAGAATAGTGTTAGCTTTAGGCCATTAAGGTAAAAACATTTAAATAAGCAGATAAACAGTGTCAAGTTCACAGTAAGCAGTTCTCTAAGGCTATAACTACGAAGTTGTTGAACTAAAAACATGAAATAACAATCACTTTTAACTAGTACTCCTCCTCCAAGACTCTAAGCAAGGAGAAGAAATCGTCCACTTAAGGTGGGAACACAATCCAGCAGGCTGTACAATCAATGATGAGCTTATAACCTAAACTACACAACCTTTTGAATCAAATCTTAAGACAAAATAGGTTTACATCTAACATTCTATTTGGCATCAAGAATTACGTTATGAAAGTCCGCTCCAGGTAGGATCTAGTCCGGACGTGAGCTCGCCCTTGGGTCAGCCATTTGACTAGCATCCCCCGTGCAGGCCCTGTGTCCAGCACCCGGACCCCTTGCACTGTCCAGAGTAAGTTTCATTCCCCCCTGAGGGGAAGCGTGTTTACTGTGGACTTGGGCTGCCACCAACGTCCATTGTCTCTTAGGGATAGGCGGTTGAGATTGCTCTTGCCGTGGTTCCTGCAGTTCCCCAGAGTAAAGCTGCAAGCGGTGTAGCACCGATAAGCAGTCCTCCAGTGTACGTGTAGTGTAAGTCGTACCCTTGAAATTGAAGGAAAGGGCAAATGGAAAGTTCCATCGGTACTGAATTTTGTGGTGAAGCAAGATTGTAAGAGCCGGTTTCATTAGCCTCCTTTTGTTGAGGGTGTCAGGGGACAGGTCGGCATAAATCTGCAAAGGGGAGTCGTCCGGGCCCTTAACAGTGTGCAGCTTCCTTGTAGCCGAGAGTAGAGTGTCTCTAGCTTGCTGCCTCAGGAATCTTACAATGACATCTTTCGGAGCATCCGGACTCCTCATGCCTCCTAGAGCCCTATGAGCTCGCTCAATTTCCCACATGCTTTCATCCTGATCAGGAAGAATTGCAGCCACAGTGTCTCTTAGGTATTGGGTTAGATCTTGTATGGCTCTTGGTATGCCGCGGATGCGTATGTTGTGGCGGCGCGAGCGGTTTTCTAGATCCTCTATCTTATCTGCGAGTTCAGAAACCTGGTAAGTGTTTTGAGCTATCGATGTCCTGTCCTTTTCCTGAGCGTCCGCCAATTGGTCCGTCATATCTTCCAAAAGTTGGGTACGCTGGCCCAATTCCCTCAGATCCTGTCTCAGGGGATCAATCGCCTTAGCCAAGAGTCTTTCAATCGTAGCCACAGCCTTGTCTGATAGGTCTAATTGCTGATGGGGTCCCTTGGGCCGCCCTTCCTGATCTGAGTCTTCAGAGCGTTCAGAGAGAGAGTCTGCCAAGGGTGGACGCTGGGTCGCTCGTGGCTGAAAATGATCCTGTATACCCTTGGCCGGGGTGACTCGCTTGGGCTTCGGCATCTTGGCCTTGAGGTTGAAACTGTCGGCAAAATTCCCACTGTGAAATCAATATGCAGGGTGCGAGGAGCTAGTGCAGTGAGCGCTGGGCCCAACCATCTATTGCCTCCGCCAAGGGTGGTATGCCAGTTCCATATGTGTAAGGAAGATGTCTGCTAGAAGAATTGCTGAATTATGTCCCCATTTAGCTCTTAGCCCATGGTAGGGGTGTGCCCTTCAGTCAGGTCCAGCAGTTGCCAGGAACTCCTGAAGCAATCTCTATATGACAATGAGAGTCAGGATTGCCAACAAATTCCAGGGATACTGCGTCAGCTTATTGGAGCCAACTTGATGATCGTAGCTTCTCAGGCGCCAATTTGAGTAAGGCAAGATACTGTTGAACTCTGCGTGCAGCATGCGGCGGCTGGTATACCAGCTCTGCTCTCAATGAAAGTCTACAGAATGAATCTTAACAGTAATGATGACCTCAGACATCTTGGAGAGAAAAGTGAAATGGGCCACAGGGTGCCTTGCAGATAACAAGGCAGCAGGAGTTGATGGAATCCTAGTTGAACTATTCAAAATTATGCTAGAAGACCCTGTGAAAGTGTTGCTTGCCTTATTCCAACAAATTAGGAAAACTCAACAGTGGCCAGTAGACTTGAAAAGGTCAGTCTACATCCGAATCTCAAAAAAGTCAGTTCCGAAGAGTGTTCCAAATATGGAATATTTGCACTCATTTCACATGCCAGCAAGCTCGGCTCCAACAATATATGGACCGGAAACTGTGCAAGCCGGGTTCCACAGAGGAAGAGGCACAAGAGATCAAATTGCCAATGTCTGATGGATAATAGAGAAAGCAAGAGAGTTCCAAAATATAATTTACTTCTACTTCATAGATCATTCTAAAACATTTGACTTTGTGGATCACAGCAAAATGTGGCAAGTTTCTTAAAGAGATGGGAGTACGAGATCATCTCATCTGCCTCCTGAAGAATCTGTATGTGGATATGGGATAACAGAATGGTTGAAGATTGAAAAATGTGTATGACCCGGTTGTATATTATCACCTTTTTTATTCAACCTATATGCAGAGTACATCATGCATAAGGTCGGGCTGGATGAATCCAAAGCCGGAATCAATATTGCTGGAAGAACATATCTGGAATATCAACAACCTGTATGCTGATGATACTACTCTGAAGATGACTGTAGCCATGAAATTAAAAGACATTTGCTCGTGGGGAGGAGAGCTATGGCAAGTTTGGACAAGCTAGTACAAAGTAAATATTTTACATTATCAACAAAGGTCTGCATAGTTAGTAGCAGTAGTAACATACTAATGTGATTAGTGGACCATACAGAAGTCTGAGCACCGAAGAATTGACACCTTTGCATTATGGTGTTGGCGAAAACTGCTTAGAATACCTTGGACTGCAAGAAGATCCAATAAATCAGTACTTCAGGAAATCAAGACAAACTATACACTGGAAGGTATGATCATAAGGCTGAAGCTCAAATATTTTGGCCATATCACAAGAAGACATTATTCCCTAGAGAAGACTCTGATACTGGGAAAGATTGAAAGCACAGGAAGGAACAGGCGACAGATGCGGACATGGATAGATGATGTAATTGAAGCAATGAGCATGAACCTAATGGAGCTCATAGAGGCGGTGACTACCAGATGCACCTCTGCTTACAGTCGCAGAGAGTCGGACGCAACTGAATGACTGAACAGCAATAAAAACCAATAGACCCACATACATACCATTTGTCTGACTATTATATGCAATTATTCTGTATTCTGGGCGGCCATTTTTAACCTACTTTATAATAGCAAATTTCTATTGCTTCTGTTGAATGCTTTAATTCCTAGTGCCGGCACTTCTGTTAGAATTTAATCAAACCATATTGGCTCCAAGGTTCACTCAATTGTGAAAACCAGTAAACCAAACTTGCATATTATAGTTAAAAGGCCACTGTAGTCCAAAATGTTGTGTCATGCATTTAAAAGAGCATGTTTTATACGTGACAAAAGTTTTTCTTCCCATGGAAAATAATATATATTAACTAAAGAAAATTAAAGTTAAAACATCAGACAGACCTTTATCTTACCAGTAAGTTAAAAAGAAGTGTAATCAAAAACAAATGCAGACCCTGATAATTGTGTTTTCTAATCTAATTTACATTAAAACTAAGGGGAACAAATGCACACAATGTTTTGGATTTCATCCGCATGGACTTCCTGTAAAATATCAGGACAGATGAGGAGAAAAAAAATCTCATTGTCTATATTTAACATACTTTTTCTACATTATAGATTATTTTTGTAATGTGAACTTTTAGATAAATGTTAGAAATTATACTAATTAGTTGAGGGGATATTTGTTTATTTACCTTCAAAAAATGTTTTGTCCATGATGAGGTGTAGTTCATTACAGTACATTGTAAATATGGGTCTTTAGGGGTCTTTTAAGTATCTAAGGGAATTTTCACGTCCCTCACCACGACCCACTCACAGCTCCTCCTTTCCCTATCTCAAATCGTAAGTCTATGCGAGAATATATATATATATATATATATATATATTATATATAAACACACACATTGGCAGAGCTAGTGAATGGAAGCGTCAGACTACACTAATACTTACACCTCATATACAATGCACACTCCTAAGTGTATATGAGTTGTATTAAGCGTAAAGATAAATATTAAGTGACAAAGGCACTATTAGTAATTATAAACCACTTGGCTAAAAAAAAATAGTTATCAGGCTCATAATGCCTTTTCCTATTTTCAATAAAATAAAGTGTCTCCACCATACTTAGACTGTACTTTCCCTACCTTACCAAGGGGGTTTATCAAGGGGGCCGGGGTGGGGGGTTGTGCATTATACCACTTGCACCATTGCCCCCAGATCTGCCCCTGTTTTTATATATATACTAGACAATTGCCCGTCAAAAAATGATGGCAATTTGTACTATAATTTTTCATATTTCTCTCCCTCCCATGTGTCTCTTTCTCCCCCTCTCCCTTTCCTGTGTCTCTTTCCCACCGTTGTGTCTCTATCCCCTCTCTCCCCCCCTCCCTCCCCTGTGTCTCTTCCCCCTCTCCCTCCCCTGTGTCTCTTTCCCCCTCTCCCTCCCCTGTGTCTCTTCCCCCTCTCCCTCCCCTGTGTCTCTTTCCCCCTCTCCCTCCCCTGTGTCTCTTTTCCTCCCTCTCCATCCCCTGTGTTTCTTTGCCCCCTATCAATGTACTGTAATGGCAGCCTGCTGCACCCTTAAAATGTGCTACCCTAGGCCTGGACCTCATGGGCCTTGGCAGAAACACAACCTTGGAAGTAAAAGAACTTGATATCACATAAATATAATATAATATTTTTAACAATCAATGCACACTTGTTCATGAAGCGATTTGCAGTACAAAGTTTGGTTGGAATTCAGAGCAGGTTTGGGGCATGAATCATTTTTGCACTTTAACCTTATGTTCTCTATGTCAGCATGAATTATTTCAAAACCCCAGGTGTTTGCAGCAGAACATACACATCCATAAAACTGCAAGAAACCTTTCTCAGAAGTGGCCTTTGACCTACGGAGGGCCCTAAGGCGCCCCTGTAACCCCTTACTTACACTATATGCATTTTTAAGGAACTGGCTGTGATGCTAAATTTTTGTTAGTTACATACTGTAGTATTAACAGACTTTGTATGTCCCATTTTTGGTTATTCTTGCTTCTAAATAAAATGCTACCAGTATATAATACTTAAAAGTGATAATAAAGCAATTAATAAATTAAAAAATAGTAAACAGGCTTCTATTCAGATTTACATTCTTGCATAGAAGCAATTTAATCTTTAGCAGCATTAAAGATCATTTGACCCTTGCCAAAGCTGGTGAACAAATATTGTCATGGCTGCTCCCAGAACATCATAATTGTTGTGTTTGCTTGTAATGGTTGATGGAGTGGTTAGGGCCTCGTATAATGATAGACAATCCATTGTTTGTTGTCCTTTCAATCAAACTGAATAAGAATCTTATCCAAGGTCTGCTTCCATGATGAATCAGTTTAACAAAAAATGCCAGCCACATTAAGGAAAATTCCATATAATCATTAATAAATAAGTAGTTGTATTTATTTTTTGTTTTTACCTACTAACATTTTTTTTTGCCCATTATAATTACATTACCAGTTCTTAAATAGACACTGCCACCCCAACACCTCTGTTTTATGTTACAGAACATTAACACTCTCTATACATTGTTAGCAACTTCTCTGTAAAGTAAACCAATGTGATGATACTTAGCATTGTTTGTGTGGCTCCTTTATGCAAATATGCATCTCCATATGCCAATTTGTAGCTCAGTATTCTTGATAAGTGTGGAGGATGGATCTAACAGCAAGATAACACAAGGGTACTTTTTGTTTGCCACCAACATGTAAGTAGGTTATACTGATTAGGTTATCAGGGCCTTATAGGCTCTAGGTGGGACTTACTATGAGTCAGAGTGATGTTTTGAGTCCAAATCATATTAACGGAGGCATAACAATATCTTGGGGTTAGTACCACTTTAAGGGTGACCAGAAGGCCTTCTAATAGCCAACCACGATATGCAGTTCACTCCCAGCCATCACAATGAGGATCAAAACCACGATCACAGTAAATAGTGGTTCTATAGACTTCAATGGGGAACTCGTGAGCATGAACTAAGATATGAAGTATTATTAATAAGCCTGTCAACATAGACCTTGGAACACTTGTTTCAGCAAACAGAGGTTAAGATGTGTCAAGTGTTTGCAGTTGATATCCCTTTAATCCTTTGTTTCGTGGTTTACCACCAACTGAGATATATTTGACCATATTCGTTGTTCATAACCCTCACTGAATCCAATGAGTGCACAAATCTTGGTCACCAAAAGTGAGCACTCTCCCGGGCCCCTCCCTTGAATACAAGCTGGGTCCCCTCCGACCCCTGAACAAGTTTGTATCTTTGGGGGAGTCTGTACAGGTTCAGATACTCATAGCAGCCTGACTTCCTCCATTGTTTGGAGAACCACTGGATGCTGCCTTCATATGACAGGCACCCAAGGGGTACTCCAAGCCTAGTACTTTTACCAACTTGCCCACTAGGTCTCATAAAGTGGAGAGCCTGACCCGGTTATTGGAACATAACATAGACAGTTAACCTCAAGTCTGTGAACAGGCTTAGATGGACATATGGCCACCCAGACCATCTGTATCTGACCCTCTGTTGACTAGTTACCTCCCCTACAGAGCTATACAGAGAAGTTAGAATAGCCAAATGGATAACAATCTTAGACTTCCAAGTGCCTAGCCCTTGAAAATGAATATCCCAAACTTCATCACAGTAATTTGAAACTATGTGTTAAGATTCATAATCTTTTTGTGATTGCTCAATGCTTTGTTTGCCTAAGGGAGGGGCTCATCATGATTGGTTAATGTACCACATAAATAAGTTGTGTTATTGCCTTTAATGTATGCTCTGTTTGGAATTCACATAACCAAGGTGCGTTTTCATTCTTGAGGAAAGACTTTTATTATTTTGGGGAATTATCATTGCGGCACCTTATGCTGGTATCTTGTAACTTGACATGTCTCCTGCAACTTGTCCTATAATGCTATACAAGGTACAAATTGGTAACTTGTCGTTGCCTGTAGTAGCATTGTTGAAACTTGTCCTAGCTCCGCTGATATCCTGTTAGCAGGGATACAAATAAACCTCTAACCTACTGTGTAGAATCGGTCTAGTGACCCTTTCAAGCCCAACCAAGAAGCGGCTTGTGACACTGCTCATATAGCGGCTTCACTACCCAAGACTGCTTCCCGTAGCTGCTCCCCCAAGACTCCTCTCTATAGCTACTCCCCTTCCTATGGCTGCTTCCCTTACCACCTGCCTGTGGGTTGAGAGCAATGACCAACAGCACTTTATTTGTGTCACCTATGTTGAGGGGCAGTTTGGGGAGACTGGTCATGTAATGACTGGTCAAAGAATGCCATTTCTCGCATGTACTGTTTGTCATTTGAATTCCATCTTGGAATGCTACCCTGTCTGTGTGGGAGAGCTATCCTACTGGGTATTACTTTTCTATTTGGTTCTGTTGTAATGTGGCAATTTATAGTGGTAGTGAACAGAAAAGTATAGTTGTATACATATAAAGATGTAAGGTTCCTTCCATTCCTCCCAAATTTCTAATCGTATAGGGAACAAAGGCAGAATGTCTACTGCTATTAAAAATAATTTAAATGCAATAAAAAATAAAGGTTGTATTTATTTATTCTAAACTTGGTAAACAACATTTCAGTGGTTCTTTAAGTGAACAAAATTGGTACTATATATTTAAAATATCTTCATTTACATTTATTTCTATGCTTAAAATGTACTTTGTAAAGAACTGCATTTCAAAATAGGTAAAATGTTTATAGAATGTAAAATAATGCAGCCTTTCAATGTTTATCTTGAGTATGCATTTGGAATTTGGTATGCAGTCGAATCTACATTTTTTTCTGCTAATCTACTTCCTGAGATAGGAAGATACTTTAAATGCCGAAGAAGCTTGTGGCAGCCAAAATAAATTGGTATGTTTTGCTTTCTAAATTATCTAAGTTTGGTTACTCGAAAGACCATAGAGATAAAAGGACCACTGTAGTTTTTTTCTTTTTTACTCTATAGCAACATAGAAATAGAAGGGATGTTTTTATTGATTTATTTTTCTTTTATATAACTGTTTTAACTAGGTAACTTAGTTCATATTATTCTACTTATCTACAATCGTCATATAAAATTTACACTTCTAAGAAGCCCCTAGAATAACAGATTCTCATCTTATGGAACGTCCCCCGTCTTCCTGTTCTTTCTCATGTAGGGTGACATGTTTTAGAGCTGTGGCTTAAGGCACACCCAAAGAGGGTATTCACACTACCAATGTCTCATGATGCTTAGACATGCATCATATATATCTGATTATTGTCAACATGTGTCTCAAGTAGTGTAAAGTCAACCCTATGGGTGTGGCTTTAGGTCACAGCTATAAAAAATGGCATCCTACATGAGAGAGAAGAGGAAGACCATAGGTGACATTCTGTTACTCTTGGTGCCTCTTATAAGTGAAGAGATACAAGTAATTAAGTCACCTAGTTAAAACATTTATATAAAAATAAATAAAATTGCCTAAAGAGTCCTTTTAAGAGCAGTGTTTGATCTGCCTTAGCGTGACTTGTGAATGGTACATTCAAAAATAAATTACAACCTTGAGAACAATGGCTTCCCAAGACATCACGATGCATCACGCAGAGGTCAACACGGGGGAAAACATTCAGTCCTCTTTGTAAAACAATGAAAAACAATTAGACCTTTTTCATGAAAAGATTTGGCAAAAGAACAGGGAAATTAATCGCTTTTAATCTCCATGTGCTGTCAGGAGCTGCTGATAAGGTTCTCCACTTGAGCTTATCAGGGCATTGGACACAGCAAGTACCCAGTTATTGCAGAAGTACACAGATAAATAAATAGAACTACATTTTGAGCGAATATTTAATATATAGGGGGCTGCAGGGGCAACAGGGGGCTGAGGGAGGCCGCAGAGGTCCGCAAGGGGCAACAGGAGGCTGAGGGGGAACACAGGAGGCTGAAGGAGGCTGCAGAGGTCTGCGAGGGGCCACAAGATGTCCATGGAAGCCATAAGGGATGGTAGGGGGCACAAGGGGGATCTGGGGCTTATGGGGGGGGGGGCACAATGAGCCATAAGGAACGGCAGGAGACCCACAGGAGGTATGTGGGGGCCACAGGGCCTGCAGGGGGCACAGGAGTACCATGGGAGGGTCGACAGGGCCACAGGGGGCCATAGGGCCACAGGGGGCCCAGCGGGGCACAGGGGACCTGCAGGGGCCACAGAGGTTCTGCAGGGGCCACAAGGGATCCGCCGGGGCCACAGGAGGTCTGTGTGTGTGTGTGTGGGGGGTGTGGGGGCACCACCACTTCCTAGTGCAGATCAGTTGTTCTATTTTAAATAGTTGTACAAAAGAAACATGATACGATAAATCAAATGAAATGGACACTCACATGTTCTGATCTCATGCAACGAGGTGGTTCGGTAGCAGATATAATGAATCACCAAGAGGTCCTCTAATAGTTCTTGCTTTTCCGTATATAGCGGGGATGCTTCTTCTAGGTACTCTCATATAGATAGTCAATATCCACGTAATAGAGTAGGTAATTCTAACAAGGGTAGTGTCCAAACCCCAAGACAACACGGGAATATGGGGACATTGATGAAGCCCCTTTCTCTTATAAACATACAACAAGAGTTATTAAACCCAAGTACTAAGTATGTTTAGTTTGAGAATGCCACACTTGGTCTGTGTATATAAAGAAAAAAGTCCTCTAGTGTTTTCTCCAATCTTTTTGACTGACTCTAAAGGAGTGTGCACTAATATTTGCACAAAACAATGCTATACAATATTATAACAGAAAATATAAAAAGTCTATAAAATAGTCACTAAAATCAAACACGTTTCGCCCGATAAGGGCTTTCTCAATGATATAATAGTATGTGCAATAATGCAACAAACATAGATGATTTATATGTGAGGTTTACTTTCACACATTACTCCTAAATCTTCCAACTTCAAATCATGACCTCTTGTTATTGTATTACTCTTTTCTGGAAGATAATATATAAGAAAGGTGAATAAATATTTTCTTAGAAGTTTTTATCTTTAAGAGGACACACCATTTTATTTTCTCTCCTTTGAACGGTTTCTAATTTATCGATAGATACATGAAAAGATAGATAGATAGATAGAGAAAATACTCCTCCACCTGCCCTCTTCGTTCTGCTAATGACCTTCTCCTTCCTCCTCTCTTATCACCTCCCCTCACTCCCATCTTCTTTTGCTTGTGCTGCCCCTATTCTTTGGAACTCCTTGCCTCGCTCCACTAGACTATCCTTCTGCCTAAAATTCTTTAAAAAAAAATCTCTAAATACTCATCTGTTTAGAGAAGTTTATCACCTTTAACCTTAACATACACAACACATCTATCATGACCTGTACCTCACCCATACCCTTTAGATTGTAAGTTTGCTAGTTTTCAATCTTGCAATGTGTTTTAGGAAAGTTTTGTGAATGGTAGGTTCAGAGCTCAAACACAGGGACCTCCATTCCTAGCAATATGTTAAAATTACTGATTTGTACTTACCCCTGTATAGCGCTACAGAATATGTTGCGCGTTAGATAGATAGATAGATAGATAGATAGATAAAATTGTATACTGTATTACGGGAAAAGCAGAGACCAGTAAGTGAAACTAGTTTTCAATAAAACAGCTGTGCTTATCGAAAGGAGCCCGAGAGAGTGTCCTCCGCATGTGACCGAGCCGGTGACTCACGCGCTGAGCTGGCTTTATATTAACAGAAACAAATCAAGCTGCAGAGCCCTGAAATATTCAGTGGTTGTTATTTACTCTTGACTTTTACTATTTAAGGAAAGGCCATGCAGTAAGTGAGAATTAACACTTGTTACCAATAATAATGTCATATTTCTATGGAAATGCAATGGAGATTGACCTGTGACATTTTAAGACCATGATGAAATAAACTGTGATTAATAAAACAAATTGTCCCATCAAGTGTGCTATATGATTCAGAAATAACAGAAGTAGAAACTGGAATGAAATACCCTCCACCAAATAAACAGTAAAGAAAAGAAAAAAATCTTACTGAATACTTCTGCTAGTTCCAATCAGGTCAAGAGATCTGTTTCCCCACAATATTTCTTAGTAGACGGGGCTCCTACTGCCTCTAAGGCAGGAGTGTCCAAACTCGGTACTGGAGGGCCGCACACAGACCTGGATTTGAGAATTTCCTGGGATGACTGAAGAATCAATAGTCTCACCTGCTTGCAGCAAGGATATCCACAAATCCAGGCCTGGGTGTGGCCCAGCGGGACCGAGTTTGGAAACCCCTGCTATAATGCTTCTGGGTAGTGATATGTAAATAAGCTCAAAATGTACCACCTTTTGCACACTTAACACGGGATCCTTTTAGGCCTAAGTGCACTGCTATATTGCAGCCTTCAGAATATATATTTTACTGGGGTACATTGCCAGAAAAACCACTCACAGACAGCTGTTTCATCCTTACATGGTGCTCACCCTTGTGAGGTTGATTCTGGCAACTGTGAATGAGGCTTGAGAAAGTACTCTGACTGGGCACTGTGTAGGTCATGGTGCGTAGAGAGGTGTTTGAAATACTTTCCACTGTATATACAGTAAAGAAAGAAAATGAAGCCCGTTTTTACACAGAATTTCTCAGTAAAATATTTATTTTTTACTGCATATATATCGGAGGGCTTTTAATTATTTTTAATCATACTAAGCGGAAAAAAATGTTTGTGAGTGAGCTTCTGTACCCCAATAATGACTATTTTGTGCAGGCTGTCACACCTAAAAAAATTCCATCACACGTAAGCCTAAATAAATTCTATATTAAGTGGGCAAGAGGCAAAAAGTGGTAAATCCTTAGTGGGAGCACTGTTTATAAAGGAAACTTGTGAAAAACAGCTTTCCTGCCCTACTTGAGACAAGTATTTGTGTTACCTTCTGCATATTATGCTTCTATATAATGGTTAGGTATAGAGCCTAACTACCACTAACTAGAAGCAAAAGAGTTAACATTTTATCCCTAGTAAAATGTGGGAGACTCAGGCCCTACATTGTATATTAATCACATAGGATAATCTTTAGACACTTTGATACCCAACAGTATACCATAATGCAACATTGTTATTGTATAGTCATTCAGTTGTATCCGACTCTCCATGACCCTATGGACGACAGCACGCGTGACCCACCTTCTGTCTGGTTGTGCCTATCCATAAGGTTTTCTTGGCATAGATACAGGAGTGGGTTGCCAGTTTCTTCTCTAGTGGTCTGACCTCTTTGCTATGACCTGCCCATCTTCGATGACCCTACATGGTATAGCTCACAGATTCATTGAAGTACACAAGCCCTTTCACCGTGACAAGTACCGATCCAGAAAGGGATAAAGCACCTTACTTAAGATTTCTTAGAATCTTTAATGGATGTACTCAAATCATAGTTAACTCACACAAGACACAATATCATACAATGCTTAGAGCAGTAGAAGAGGACAAAATAGAAGTTAACATCAGGTTCAAACATCAATAAAGAGAATGTGGAACAAAATGGTTAATTTATATATATATATATATATATATATATATATATATATATAATATATATATAGATATCACATATTGCTATTTAACCTGCTTTGTGTATTATATACAGCGTTTCCCTGCCTACAAGGGTGTATGGCAGCAATGGAGGGTTTTGCTTTTTTGTAAATTACAGCTGGTGTCAACATATACTATACATTCTATAGATCCTAATATATGGACTTGAAGAAGTTATTATAAGTCAGTAGTTATAACAATGTTTGGTAAGGAGTACAGTTATATACTAGTATATATAGTATTTTGTTTTGACAGATACATGATACTTTTTTCATTTGCAAGATTTAAAATATTGGCGATTTAAAGCTGGTTTAGTCTAATAGAATATCGACTTAGTGTAAACTTAAATTGTTAGCACTCGTAAATCTTGAGCTTTGCTAGAACCAATGGAGTTTTCAACTAGGATTTGTGAATTTGGCTCGTCAGTAGTGATTGTGGGTGGTCTACTCGTAATCGGTTTGTGAGCAGCTAATAAAATATTTGGCAATTGAGAACTGATTATACATAGCAGAAATGTTCCTTAGAGGGGGAATAGAATATGACCCATAGTTTCCAATGTTGTCCTGTGGTTATTTTACTACTATAAAAAGTTTTTATATGTGTTTTATATGTTTTTATATTTTTACTGTAAAGGGTACATAAATGAAGTTATTTGTATAATATATAATTTACATGAAAACAAATGGCAGGACAGTTGACCCATAATTGCTTATCTCACTTATGAGAAATATTAGGTATGGAAAGATCTGCTTGTACAGTCAATCAGAGTTCACAAAAACAGAAATGAGACTGAGTCAAAAACTTACAAGACAGTGAGTCAAATATCAAAATAAAATAAGGGCAAAACAGAATTGTTGGCTGCCAGGAGGACTCATCCACTCTCGGTGTCTAGGATGACTGAAAGGTCAAAAGGTCTAAAGGTTTTGTGGTTCCCCTGCAGAACTCCCCTAATGGTAGATATTAGTCCAAAGTTCTTGCCATGTCATATGAGCGAGAAAACCTGCAAGGAAAGAAAATCTGCAACTGCTTGAAGTGATTTATGTGTTTCTTACACTTGATTTTATCTAGATGCAGACATGGTTTGACAAAAAGAATGAGGGGGAGAAAAGGCGCTCAATCCCCTGGTGCAGACTAATAGGTCCTCTTTTGGTGTATAAAAGTCACTGGATTTTGATATTACTCTCACCTGGACAGACCTCAGACAATAGGATGTATGAATATCACATGGAAATCAATTAAATCTATATTTGATAAGATCCAACTGCTCGTCTCTTCTACTGGCTTTACTCGTCACTGGGAGTCTCGTAGGTACACTTGTCAACTGTTAGTATACTATGTATGTATTATTAAATTTGTACCATTGAATATATGGTTTTCACTCACCCCTGGTCCAGTATATCTGTTGTGTAAGATACAGTGGTGGTGTAATGGGAACTCAAAAGTTGGTAACTGTAAAAATTCCACTCAAGACTATATATATTGAATAAATATAAGATCTTTTAATTTTCTCTGCAATTATAAAAGGTTTTATACTCTAAGTATACAGGGGATCTCTTACTGATGAATCCGCAGAATCGTCAGCGAAACGCATTTTAGTATTCATACCTGTATTTGTTCTCATTATTATATATATATATATATATATATATATATATATATATATATATATATATATACTCACATATGTTTTAACATTTTTAGAATTACGGAAAAAAGATTATATATTTATTTAAGATATATAGTCTCAAAAAGGGTAGGGTAGGAGAGAGCGCACCACTCACTGGGTTGACCTTAGTATCCACATGCAGACATATATTACAATGGGCTCTCACCTGGATCAACCTCAAAGAACTATGAGGTATGTTTTTGCATGGGTTGAATGGCAGAGAAAGTCTCAGCTCCTTGGTCCTTGTCAAATCTCATGCACTCTTATGCGACTTATGTGAAGTGACTTTACTCCTTTAGCCTGGTTATGGTGTATTCATTTTATAATTTTATAGCATCCAATCCCCAGATAGCATTACAGTACATGATATTTGTATGTGTGCATGTTTTCTTTTATCTTCTCAGATGTGGATGTATCCCAACAAGGTGATGGACCACACGGATAAGTTTGAAATAAAATGTTCTTTATTTATTCTATATAAACATTTTCAAATCAAATAAATTATATTAGACAGTTTAAAAACAGATGTAGATGATGTATTCTTAGCTTTTATAGTATATGTATAACAAATAGATAGACGCGTTTCACTGCCTTGGCAGGTTCCTCAGTTTCTTTTACCCTGTAATGGAGCATATATGAACACAAGTGCTAGTAAAAATTGCTCCCATGTAACTTTGTCAGGGGTTTAAAATACACTTAAAAGCAAGTAGCTTAAGGTGTTAATTTATATTACAATCTATTGAAAAGAGATAGTGAGACTAGAATACATAAAATTGCAAATAAATAATTATATATATATATATATATAAAAAAAAAATATATATATATATAACAGATATACAGTACATATATAGTACATGCAAAGTAAGTACTAATAATGAATTGATAACAGATAAAGAAAGGGAGTGTAACTTGAATTTTACACGTAAAAAAGGAGCAAATATTTTATCATTGACAATGGGTCCTGTTACACTGAACTAAAATATATATATTTATAAACCAGTGACTTTTATAAACCTAGGGCCATATTCAATTCGAAGCCCACAATTCGATCGCAGACAGCCAAATGTCTGCGGGTGTGCTGCGGGCTCCCGTTTGTCTCTGATTGCAATGCTTTTCAGTTACTCAAGCCTGCAAGTTACTGGCCCGGAGCTAAAACCGTAAACCATGCACTGGTTCGGAGCACTTCAGGGCGGGAACATGATCAATCTATCAAACCCATAACCTCCCATTTCGAATCAGCCAATAGAAAATGAGACTGTCATTATTACGGCAGTAAAACATGGAGGTTACATATCGGGGTCGGATATGCGATCAGACTCGCAAACCCTCAAAATAAAGAACAATACTGTTCTAGTCCATATGGGTGGCCTGATATGTATTAACTCATTGATACCCAAGATCGATATAACCCTAAATAAAACATAAAAAAAAAAACTAATTTCTTGCCAATTTACGGGCTTGAGACTGTTGTGCAATGAATTCTAATGTCTGTCATCTCTTTCCCAGTTATTTACTGTGCAGTATTGATGTTTTATTTGCATTTACAGTGTTCCGTGTTTAACCCCCTTTCTCTTTAGCACATGTAGGATTTTCTCCTTTTTTTGCCGTTTATGGGTATGAAAACATTTGCGGGCTTGGGGAAATTGAGCAATTGAATAGTGATTTTCGATTTAGATTTTCGATTTTAGCCTGGCAAAAGTGAAAGATCAAAGGCTTCTGTGGGCTGTAAGTTACTAGTTTAACCTTCGCAATTTTTTCAAGCCCATAACTCGAAAGCCGATCGGAGCCCGTAAAAAAGACGTCAATTGAATAGCAAAATAGCTTGCAACCTCACTTACGGGCTCCCGGATCTCCCAAAAGCTCAATTGAATGGGGCTCCTAAAGAGTACCTATTGATCCGCACTAGGGTCTTGTGCGTCTTCTCTCTCCCCTCCTTCTTTTTGTTATAGTTCATTCTAGACAATGATGTCAACAGTGTACTTTGAGGAGGTGGCACAGGAGAAGGAAAGAGTGGATAAAATCCATATACAAACCAAATTTGAATTTATTTGTAAATACAAACCACATAGACCCTTTATAGGCAAATAGAACTGAGAGCCCTGGAAGCTTTGGATGTTACCTTGATTGTATTGGTCTAAGACCATTCTGGAGCGCAGATTGTTTCACTAAGCCCAACCAGCCTTAGTATCCATAAGATAGTCTCATCAGCAGACATGGTTTCGATTATAGGAACATAAAGTGTTGCTCAATAAAAAATACAAAAATAGCACTTCTTGAAATTGTCCTCTAAGTAAATTATACCACATTGTTGCGCCAAATTTGTGCAATGTGGATCCATTCCAAAATATACACAGAGTCTTCAGAAGGGTTTCATTTACAGAATATGGCTAGTTCATAAGGAACATTTGCAGTAACATATCAGAAACTGCTAATTTGAAGTATAGCTATACTTTAGAAAAAATGCATGTTTGTGAAGTATGTTCATCCTTAGCAACTATGCAAGACATGGACATAAAGACATTGTTAGACAAAATCTTAACTTTTTAAAGTTAGTTTGTATAATGCAGGTTTCCATCTTATGCTGGAAAATTATGCTCTTATTCTCACATTTTTCAAAATAAATTTTTGTTTCATCATACACTGGTCATTGTAAGTGTAACACATAAGGAGCCTAGCGAATACTCATAAAGTATTTCCCTTATGTGACAAACCCCCTGGTTGCATATCAGTAAGATCTAACTTCAGCTCCCTTAATAGCTCGGTATGATTTTACTGGATCTGCTAAGGGAATTTCTACCAGCCCTTATCTCTGACTCGTAGCTTCATCAGTAAGCTACTTACGTGTCACTTAAGGACCATTGCGAGCATTCACAAGCTATTTCCTGTACGTGACAAACCCCCTAGCTATGTATATATTATTACTATTATTATTATTATTGTTATTATTACTTTTTATTTATAAAATGGCAACATTTCTGTGGTGCTATTTACAAAGTAGAATAAAGTGGGCACAATTAGCAAATTACAAAGGTATAAACAACACTAAGGTAAGTAGAAGTACAATTACAGGTATAGTGCAATACAAATATGAAACAAATGGGTCCGCAGACAACTTGATGCAACAGAAGAGGGGTCCCTACTCTGATGAGCTTCCAATCTGGAAGGTAAGGTTGGGGGATAGGAGGGTAATCGATGCAGGATGGTAGTGAGTAAGGCCATAGGCTAATTTAGGTGGCTGTATGTTACACTGTACACAGTGAGTATACTGTTGTGTATATTAAGGCTGAGGGTGATAAGCTTCCTTAAACAGATGTGTTTTAGGTGAGTTTTTGAAGGTTTTGAGACAGGAAGATGGTCTAGTGGAGCGAGCCAAGGAGTTCCATAGAGTATTGTCTCTTTTGGGAACCAGCATGTGGAAGCCATGTAATAACTACTTAAATTCTCCGACAAGGCCCACAAGGCTGGAATGTAGATATGGGAGTTATACATAAGCCATGTAATCAAGCCCATTGTTAGCTTGTTCATAGTTGACAATCAAAGATTTTCCAAAATAAAGTAAAGCTGAAGTTAGACTTATATAGAAACAGTCAACTTAATGTCAGAATAGTTTAAAAACATGACTATACAATAATCAGCAGTTTTCTTTTACTAAAACGTGATTTCTAAATCTAGTCTACTGTCAGCCTTTACCCAACATCAGATACAATGAGAAGTGTGTCATAATTTTCACTCCCTGTTCAACTTGACATTTGCAACCTGGTTACACTGCTTGGATCTAAAAGTGATGCAAACAGCTGTGATCCACTGAGCTGAGATCATTACTTCCAGAGAGAAAATTAATCTCTTCAAGGGTTCTGCCAACATAAGAAACAGTAATACTTTATACATAGAAAACTTCTACAATCATAAAACAGAAGTAGTCAATAGGCAGACCTGGGTCTGAATCAGGAACTCCAGTCCATTTGTTGTGGACATTAACATCTTTATTACATTCTCTATTCTCTCTAAACCTTCCATTCTCTTTAAGGACCAGTGCACAATGAAGACATAGCAAAATAAAACAAGAAACAAGTCATACAGCTATGGTTTAATAAGAAGAAAATACATTCTGATGCCTGTACCGCACCATGGAGGGATCCATAATACATTGGTAGAAGCTATGTGCATAGTTTCACGCAAAATCCTGCTTCTGGACCAGTGATGGAGAGGGGTGTGATTTGAATATCAGTCTCGTCCAGTTATCAGACATACCATTTCGGTATTCTCTGCACTGCCTCAATGTTTTCATGAAGTAGAAAAAAGTCTTAAAAACCCACTAATGTCACCAATTGTATTTTTCACCATCAGAGAGAGTATCACAAGATATGTGGAAATCAATTTTCCTTTTCAAAGTTGCTGCTGAATTGATAAAGATATTTTAGCTTTGAGTTGAAATGTGTTTGAACACCTTCCCTAGCTGCTTTATATCTCAAGTCTGCAAGATTTATTTTATTTGTTATATTTAGATTCCATTTAATGTTTAGAGAAGGAGTCATTTCCTAGCATGGTGTAGTGGCATGAGGCTGCAACATAATAGTTACAGGTTCAAAAGCATGTCATTGTTCTCTGTCTCTCTGTCTCTCTCTCTCCAAATATACATATATATACTGTATACTAACAAAAGATATGACTGCATTAACTTTATTATCTAAGCATAGCCTACTATCCTACTTCTAATACAGATAAAAAAATTATGTTAATCAATGACAGTACTATATGCTCTTATTACATCCATGATATAACTGTTAAGCAAGTTGTTAGTACCTTCTAACCACACATACAATAACTGATTAACCCCAAACAGTCCAGTGGGCCCTTCTGTTCATAACAATAACATTGTCTTCAGCCAAAGGGGAGCATTGTATTGATATAACCTTGGTGCATGAAAATGTAGCACTGCCTGATAGACAAACCCACCTCCCATAATTAACCTTATAGTGATTGGAAACCATCAACACCTGAAACTGATCTTTGAAACAAAGTTTATTATTTAATATTGCTTTTTCAATTATTGAATGCATATTCTTATTAATGATCAATTCATCATTTAAAAAAATCTAGCATCTGTTATTAGGACATTACAGTGGTGCATTAAACTTTGTCCTGTAAGCATCCATTGAGTTTTGGAGCTGCCTACAATGTAACTAACTTGCATATGCTATGCAAATGTTCCAGTACGCATTGCCAGCGATCACATGTACCACTTATACATTACTGCTTTAGCCTAGCTTGCATGTTTCACTTCTATAGGGGAAAACATCTGCAATCTTTCCTCATCTCCATTACGATGCCATAATGATGCCTTTATTTCCTCACTTCTCAACTTCCTCTTTCAAGCTTATGCAATATTATGTGTCTCTTTATCATGTCCAATTGTCTATACATTGAAACTTACTTAAGGCAGTATGACTAAGGGGAAGACCCTTTAAGGCAGAATTTATTAGCTTCTGCATATTGCATAAGAGGTATTTTCAAGTCGAATGCATGAATCATCGCAGAAAGCCTACATCGATGATTTGCAACCATAAGCAGTTTTGGTCACTCAAAACAGTGTTACAAATATTGCATAAAGACACTGTCAGCACAGCGAGATTTATAGGAATTGGCAGTGATTTCATGGAAATACTTATTTAGGTTCATACTGCTTCCATATTTCGTAATATGTAAATAATAAATGAATAAAAAAAAATCACTCTTTATGGAATAGTAATAAAGGTGCACTGCAGTCAGTTTCTATATCCCTTAAAGAATCCATCTTTAATCTCTAGTCAGGACGCTTGTCATGGACCACTTTTCCAGTTACTGTATCTTATCCCATTGAGCCACCATAAAGGACAGACTGCTTGGCTCCAGCCACTGAACTATGTGCGTAAACACCTCTATTGCATTGTAATCTGTTTTGTCCCATTGTTTGTCAGATAAAGTTAATGTACTCTATTTGAGGTCTGGACCACTAGACATGGAGACAACATTATGTGTATTTGGAGGTTGACCTATTGTTCACAAGTGCCAGACAAGATGCCAAGATGACAGACTATTAGATCCCATGTGTCAATCTCCTGTGTTTGTCTGCGACTCTCTGTCATTGTTGTGTTGTATACACCTCCGTCTGTATCTAACCCCTATAAATATTGTTGACTTTCCAAAAATAAATCAGTTCACTGGTGAGACATATAGAAATGGTATGGTCTCTTATTTGCTACTGATGGCTGCGATACTGATCCTATTTCCACACTGCAAGTAACTTGTCCTGGTCACTACCACAGGAAGGTTACTGAGACTCCTGGAAATGCTGATTCCTTATGGAGAGAACCTGACTGATACAGAAACCAAATATCAGGGTGCTGGTGCAGACATTTCCAAGAACCCTTGTGGGTAGTTAACCTGTAGTCTATAGCAGGGGACCCTGGGCAGTAATAGCCCCTACCCCTGGATCATTACAATGCTCCTCCTCTGGAAAAATTCAAGTGGATTATGGAGTTCAACTTTGAATCTAATATTATTATTAATGCTACAGCCACTATATGTATTTTTTATGTTTTCAGCAGATAAAACAATTTCTAGCTAAATCTGTATTACTTACAAAATATTGTAGCATCTGTAGACCCCTTCCCTAATTTTATTGCTTGCATAAAATCACTAGAACCTCTTCATTTTCTTATCTATCCCTTTCCTTGTTAATTTCTTCCCTTCTCTCAATACAATGATACAGTTACTATATGGCGAGTGGTGAGTCTGTCCTCTAGCCACAGAGGAGTTAACTACTGACTAGTTGTTGGGTAGCTAAGCTACCTCTTGGATCCTAAATATTTGAACAGGACACTTATTACTCTCATTGACTGAAAAGTGAACTGGTTTGAATGAGCTGAGAAGTTTTTTTAAAATTGGCCCTTCTCTTCAAAGTCACCCTCATGTGTCTATAAGCTTATATTCAAATAGATTGCAAGCTCTTTGGGACAGGAATGCCAATCCCAATACCTCCTTTATGTAAACTTTTTACACCTAAAAAGTGCTGTATATGTTGATGGTACTATACAGATAAAGGTAAGTGTACATAATATCTCCTAGAGAAGGATACAATGGTAAAAAAAATCAAAGGAAAATAACAATAAGAAAACAGACAAAATGTGTAGAAACATAGATTTGATAGTATAATATAATCCAAAAGGCCCATCACCTCTCCTCATTCTGTCAGTCTAAAATGGCTCATATAACCCTCAAGATGGCCTAATGATTATCTCTGGCATGTTTGAATTCCTTTAATGTATTTTGCTCCTCCCAGTTATGAGTTTACAACTAAGGGTCCATTTGTTAAGTATATTGTATCAACTTTATTAAATAGTGTAGCTCACAACAACGAATAAAACCATTTAAAAAAAGAGGGAAGTTAAAAACAATAGACTAGTAAGTCCTGTTTGAGGGATTCTAGAATCTATTACTCCTAGTCAGTGTTTATTGACAAGCAAACAATCCAATTCTAATAAGTGTACCCATATATTCCAGCAGTATAAACAAATTAGACGATCCAGCCCAGGACAAACTAAATATATGTTCTTAGAAAAGGTCATAATAAGTGAAATGATTTTGGTACAGCTGAGTGTCTAAATTCAGTAACTAGTAACTCCCCCCAATTACCCATATCTACAACCCTTTCTGAAACATATTTTATTATTGGCCCTGTTCAAAGTCTAAAGATGGAAACCATTTTCATATGGACCAAACAAAAAATACAAGCTGCAGTGCAACTATCTATAAAATGAATCTTGTTATATCTGGGAAAATGTGAGCTCCAAGGTTTTGCTAGCGTGATGAAGATGTCCCACCATTTACAGATTGAGGGAACGTATGCAAGTACACTTGTCAAACACCGTTACTACTGTATAATTTCTTAATATCATGATATGCTGGATGAAGGATGATTCACAAGACAGAGCTGTAGATTATCTTCCCACTGCATTTACTCATCGTCTGGGAGTAGCGGAGGCCAACACACTCACTGCAGAGATAAGAGAAGCGGCCATTCAGTGAACGCAATCTAATAGAAAGCACTCTGCCTACAGATTATGGCTTTATCATGACACACAAAGGAGAGTGGGAAATACAACTGAAGGACTGAGAAATCATGTGGGTGGTAAAAATGGATATAGGCTATACTGTAAACAGGCAACTCATGTTAATTACAATATAAAAATGAACAAGTAACTACTTCAGTGTTAAAAATGATTAGAGCTAACCCACGCGCCAAAAATTCAATCTGCTCCTCATACCAGAGTTGAAGAGTTTTGAACTACACCTGTCAAACTTTTACACATAAGTTAGAGATGTATGCCTTAAGGGAAAAGTCATACTGTGTGAAAGGAGGTTATATGGCTTTAAGGAAAAGGGTAGAGGTAGTGAAAAGGAGATGCAGGTAGAGAACATAAAGGCGGTAGTGTTGTTGTTGTGTTTTAGTCATTCAGTCGTGTCCGACTCTTTGCGACCCTATGGACCACAGCACATCAGGTACATCTCTCTGTCACTACCCCTATGAGCTCCATTAAGTTCATGTTCATTACATAAGGGAGGTAGTACCCAAGATCTAAAATTATATTCCATTATCTCATATCTCGCCTCAACTACTCCACTCAAATCCATTGTGGCAGAGCTTGAGCACGATTTTCTCCCAGTTTACTTCCTGTCTATCTCTGCTGTTACTTCCTATGTCTGTTCACTTAAGCCACGGAACATGGCATCTCTGCATTTACAGGTCTCAGGCTTTCATAAGACTTGTTACTTAAAAATTGCTTTACATTTATACTACTGGCTAGAAATGGGAACAGGTCTCATTGAAATCATTGAGTATAAACAGGATTCCCTAGTGGTCCTGGGTTTGATTCCAGCTAGGGAACCATCGGGTCACACCACCCTGACGCCATTCAGGGTTGGGCCTGGCCAGTTCTTGGATGGGAGACCAACTAGGAATACCAGGAGAAGGGACAGTCAACCCACTCCAGTATCTCTGCCATGAATGCCAAGTAGATCAGCATGACTATGGACATAAAGATGTCCAGTATTACGGTCCATGAGGTCACAGAGAGTCAAAAACGACTGAAAAACGAAAAATGAATATACAGGATACAGCATATCTTTAATTAAGATGGATATGACACCTTAGACTAGTGTGTGGCACCAGGAAAGAGAGGGATTGTGAATACCCCAGAAAAAAGGGCATTGAAAGCAGGAGCGAAGCGGATGAAAACGGGGTTGTGTATCAGAAATGAGATGATCGAGGTTAACCAGCTCTTTTTGGCTTTGCAATTAGTGATTACTATACTCTTTTTATTTATGTCATTAAGAAATCACAAGGCAGGATGGGCTTGAAGCACAAGAAAAACATGAAAGAAATTAGGTTTCCTTGACCACTGAAATGTTGAGGAATTACTGCCCTTTAGTAACTACAGTGACATCAGAAACAACAGCGACAGGATCAGAGGTCCATATATGTCACCAAAACAAAAAAAAAATAAGACAATGTTTTTTACTCCTCTCTTCTGTATTCAGTTAAAGCACTTTAATTGCTTTCATTTTTGTAGAACAATGTAAATGTCTGCTGGGGGAGTTGTGGTGGTTGTGGCCTAGATTGTGTTTTTAGCGAAATAATATTATTTTGTTAAAAGTACACCATGGTCTAGATTCACTAAAATTCTTCAGACCAAGTATATGAAACTGAAATAATGTTGATAGTGACTTCTACCATTTAACACTACTAGAGAAAAAATATAGTAAAATAAGTAATAGATATTGCTTTATTAGCCAGGAAAATAGTGAATGTTGTTGATGTATTTTAAGAAATTATCTATTCCAACCTCTTAGTTCTCCCTTTCTCTACCATATACCGTACTTAGATTATCCTCTGCTAAATGCAAGTCCTCACTATTTAATCCAGAACAAGGCTTCATTCAACACACTTATGTTGTATTGTTTCAACTTACAATTTAATATGCACAAACAAACCTGTTGGTCCAAATTCACCTTAGGCCAATTGTTATAGACTGTTTTATAGAAACGTAAGCCTCAGCGGATGCATCAACTGATTCACTGAATGAACATATTCAATGGTCAAAGCATAATACATGACTACATAAGTGCATTGTTGAAAAAAAGGTTGAAGTTAAAGGGATGTCCAAGTTTCCTAGATTATGAATTCATCTGATAGAGGAGAATTAGTAGTGTACGGAAAAAAATTTGCATGAAAAAATACCAAATTAAACATTTAAATGCTTACCTTGAAGTTAGCAAAACGTCTTGTAATTTCTGACAGTTGAAAATTAGGGTTGACGCCCCCTACAAACACAGGCTAAGTTAGCATAAATTTCATAATTTGTTTTGGCCAATCAGGTTAGCTGAAATATTTGATTGGGTTCCTGTTTGTGCTGCCAAAGCAGCCTGGGATATGTAGTGTGGCACTATGTTAGGTGCTACGGCAGTAGCACAGCACAGACAGGAAGCCGCAGGAAGTCATATCCCAGCAGTGACTTGGGGTGCTCTCCTATTGGCTGAGGAAGACACAGCAGGTAAATAATGGGTTACAATTGGTCCCTTAATGCTGCATGCTGATTGGGTGGGGATTAGGGGCCTATGAAGACACCCCTCTGGGGATGTCAACATAATAATTAGACGGAATTTAAGAATTTAACAAAAATAAAATGTTTTATGAGATGTGCTGCATACATAAAGGCTGCTTTGTGCCTATAGATGGCAGAAATGTATTAATCCATGAAACTTGGATATGCCTTTAAGTTAACATGGAAGTAGCCAGAGGGATTATGAAGTCTCTGCCAAGAAGATATAATGTGGGCATAATACTTTTGGACATATATAAGGGTATAGTTAAGTATAAATTGAAGGAAAGGTGCGTGTCAATGCCCACAAGTACTTCAGTTAGGTAAGGTGTTGGAACTGATCTATCAAGAGGGGACTTTTTGGATGTCTCAATCAGTGAGTTATTCACTGGAAAAGTTTTTAATAGAAAAAATGTAATAGAGTGAATTGAAATACAGGGTTCCCTGGTAGTCCAGAGGTTAGGATTCAGTGCTTTCACCAATGCGACCTGGGTTTGAATCCAAGTCAGGCAACCAAGAGGTCACATCACTTTGAATCCAAGCAGGGATTAGGCCTGGTCAATACTTCTGTGCCCCACAAGAGAAAACCTGGCAACTCACTCCATGAACTGTCATGAACACCAAGTGGATCAGCATGACCATGGACCATAAAGATATCCTGTTGTGTCATGGTCCATGAGGTCAGGGAGAGTCTAAAACTACTGAACGACACCAAAAAAAACCAAAAAACAATATTGACATACAAGATGTAAAGAGCAGCAGAGGAAAGTTTTTTTTAATTGGCTATCCATGACATGAATATGGGTGAGTTGAGAGGAAGTGAGGAATTTAGAAGACAGGAGATGACTTTACCAGTTCCAATTTACATAGAGTGCAGATAGATTTAACACAGTTTGCACGTTAAGATATCCTTTGTACATATGCATTTTCAATCATAATGTAAAACACTTTGTAGATATCCTGAAATTAAAAAATCACCACTTTTTCTTCAGTCATCTGAAACTGAGCCATGAACAATAAAATATCCTTAGTGTATAACCCATGTGGCATTGGAATGTAACAGTAGCTTTGCATATGATTAGTCATTAACAAAGAACTCTCATTTTATGACTGTAATTAAAACACAGACTCTAGTGTAAAACCATCCCAAAGCAAACACATAAATAAATGTATCTATTGTCTTAGGAATCACACTGTACAGATTTTTTTTTAATATTATTCTGTTAATTTTTCAAAATAAATTCCTACAACAGTACATTATGACAAAACATAGTAAAATGTTATAATACTAGTTCTCATTATATATTGGTGTAAATTCAAATAACAAGGTCGTTCAACTACACTGAAAATGTATCTTCTTCATCTGACTTTTATACCATTTTATTTTCATATTTTAACTGGCCCTTTAAAGGCATATCTAAGTCTCCCTGTTTTTACCTAACACAAGCTACTAAGAAACACACATTACATGGAGTCATTCTATACACATACAGACTTATTTTATTTAATAATAAAACTTTAAATGTTTCCCCCACACCCAGAGCTGTTTACATAAGCACTGTGAACCTCCCAATAGAAACACTGCATTTAGGTACGGATTTTAACACTTTACTAACCTTCAAGCCAGCAGCAACTCAATGCAGAGATCTACATATCAGTGTCATGCTTTTCTTGCTTCCTTCTACAACGGGACTACACATCCCATGATTCCTCCCTGCACAAACTGCCATCACTGATTGATACAATGTATTAGCTGCTTGTGATTGGCCAAAACGAATTAGGAATTGTATTCTAATTTTAGCAGAGATATCCAGGTGCATTAATAATCCTGGAAACTTTGATATACCTTTAATAATTTCATATACAGTAAATTGGCTGCATAAAAACACAACTTTTATTCAGAAAAAAATATGAAATTAGATAAAACAAGCCGATTAAAATGTTTAAATAAAATAAAAAAATATTAAAATTAGGAAGGTTCTCTGAAAACATCCTACATACTACATTTGCAGTGAACATACATTAGTTATTTCTAGTTTTGACCAGTATAACATTTATATTAGGGAACAGATATAGTTAATAAACATGGGAATATATTAGTATTCCACCATAATGATCTCAGCTCCATGTTTTACCTCAATTATTATCTATAGTTTCTGTTTGTGATTTTTAAAATTTTTATTAACTCACTCCTAAATGTCCTAATCCTGAATAATGTTTGCTGTGAACACATGATCTCATACTTAAACAGATTTACTATTGCTTCAAAAATGCTTCTTCAAAACTATTCTGATATCTGTTGAATAAATACTCTTATGTCTTGGGGGTTATTGTAACATATGATTTAAGCAACAATAGCATGGAGCCCCTTATCTTGCTCATGGCATTAGCCATGCTCGATGTTTATAAGTCCGGAGCTGGCCACTGGTGCGCTCCCGTATCTGAGGGCCACTTGGCTTTGTGCGCTGGGAGGATGTCTGAGTTTACCTTCCAGTGGGCCGCAGATGGAGTACCCTGCTTGGTAACCCCCATCAAAATTTATTTGAGCACACTATCATTATTTAGTTTTTTCCTTTATTTTACAGTTATTATCTTTATTATTATCTTTTATTTGTAACACGCCAACATATACCGTAGCGCTGTACAGATAGAAAGAGGAGATGTACAATATTAAAAACTGCAGCTTTGAGCTTCAAGTCTTGTGAAAAGTGCTTTTTTCCAAAGCACCCTACAAGAATGGAAACTCGCTACTTACAATCTAAAGGGGATGGAAGAGGCAGAAATTGAATAGCAATGCTTAGGAAAAAAGTGAGAGTTTATATAGGTAGGAAGTTGTGAAAAGTTAGAAGGTAGTTCATTAGTTGGAGAGGAAATGGATCTGATGTAGAGTGAATAGGAATATTATGTTATATGGTATCTGCCCCTAGTGGACAGATAATGTAAGCTGCAGATGGAAATGTCAGGAGACACATAGTTCAAACACAGCTTGCGTAAAATTAGCTCATGAGAGACTACAAGAGGAGAGGAGGGCATGAAAGGTGAGATGCTTATGTTGGAGACAAGAAGTGGAAAAGTTGAGATGAAGAGCTTGAGAAAGTTACAGGGGGATATGAGGAAGAAGAAAGCAAGAGAAAACATTGTGTTTGATAGTGATAGTGGACAGGTGCTGCTAATTGGTCAGCTGTAAAAGATTTGTGTGACTAAATAAATTAGGTGTAAACAGGGGCGGGTGGGTGAGGGGCAGGAAGGGAGGGAATTGGAGCTGGTCGTCAGAGAGATAGAGACCAGGGAGACACAGTGTAACAAGATGGAACCTGAAACAGAATGAGAATGGGTTCAGGAAGAGATGAGGGTTAGAAGCAAAACAAAGAGGAGTTTGATGGTATGCAAAGAGTGGGGTGGGTACAGGAAATTCAGGGATATACAAATGTATCTGGATAAAAACTATGCCAGTAGATATAATAACAACAACGAAAAATCATAAAAATGAATATTCAATAAAAATGAAAGAGATTCTTTAGATTTCCAAGTACCTTAGCAGATCTGTGTAAGTTTGTTGCAAATGGGTCTGGTCGTCAGAGAGAGAGACCAGGGAGACAGAGTGTCAGATGGAACCTTAGCAGATCTGTGTCAGTCCATATTTTTTTTGGTTTGATCCGCTTTAGCTGCCACTAGACAGGGAATATGCTTTTTCATCTGTGGCTCCAGTCATGTCAAATATAAACCTAACACCATATGTCCAGTTCTCCCAGTGTCACGAGGCAACAAAGCCAGGAACCTCATTGTCAACCTGCTCCTGGGATTAACCAAACTGGCTATTTATAAACCCAGGAAGCAGTGTAGGGCAGGGGAAATTCCACTACTATGCAAGGCCATTTTCCAGGCAATGGTGTGCTCGCGTATCCGGGCAGAGTACTACCTCGTTTTTTCCACTAAGGGAATGTGTGAGTTTACTTCCCGGTGGGCTGTAGTTGGAATTCTCAGCTTGATATCCCCACCCTAGGATTCATTTGAGCTTAATCTCCCTGTTTACTTTTTATTTTTTTATTTTACAGTTCTTTCTTACATGGTTTGTTTTTTCCCCTGCAGACACCATCTATGGCTGTCCCTTTAAAAGTTAAGTCAATGTCTAACCAAATTTAATACACTATCAGCCCTATTAAATTAGTTCAACGTGTAAAACCGTAGCCCATAGCGTAGCCCGCAAGACTTACAGTTATTCAATTAGACCCGTAATGCAACCCATCAATGACTTACGTTGTAAGGGCGAGAAAAGGCTACGGGATGTGAAAATTTAAACTGTGCACCAGCAAATCCTTTGATTTGTTTAGCCCGTAAATGTTACATTTCCAATCATGCTATTAAATTGCAACAAATTCACTGGCGTTCATGCCCGTAATCTGCAAATGGAGCCCACAAGCCAATAGGTACTAGAGAGGACAAATAAAGTATCAGTCTATAATTGTAATGGTAGGTGTATTTTAACAGTGAGAGACAGAATAACAAAAAGAAAAAGAAAAACGCATGTCAAAAAAGTTATACATTGATTTGCAGGTCAGTGAGGAAATAAGTATTTGATCCCCTATCAATCAGGAAGATTTCTGGCTCTTAAAGGGAGTGCTCCCAATCTCAGCTCATTACCTGTATAAAAGACACCTGTCCACAAAAGCAATCAATCGATCAGATTCCAAACTCTCCACCATGGTCAAGACCAAAGAGCTGTCCAAGGATGTCAGGAACAAGATTGTAGACCTACACAAGGCTGGAATGGGCCAAGCAGCTTGGTGAGAAGGTGACAACAGTTTCTACGATTATTCGCAAATGGAAGAAACACAAAATAACTGCCAGTCTCCCTCGGTCTGATGCTCCATGCAATATCTCACCTTGTGGAGTTTCAATGATCATGAGAACGGTGAGGAATCAGCTCAGAACTACACAGGAGGATCTTGTTAATGATCTCAAGGCAGCTGGGACCATAGTCACCAAGAAATCAATTGGTAACACACTACACCATGAAGGACTGAAATCCTACAGCGCCCGCAAGGTCCCCCTGCTCAAGAAAGCACATATACAGGCCCATCTGAAGTTTGCCAATGAACATCTGAATGATTCAGAGGAGAACTGGGTGAAAGTGTTGTGGTCAGAAGAAACCAAAATCAAGCTCTTTGGAATAAACTCAACTCGCCTTCCCTCAGCCAGGGCATTGAAAATGGGTCGTGGATGGGTATTCCAGCATGACAATGACCCAAAACACACAGCCAAGGCAACAAAGGAGTGGCTCAAGAAGAAGCACATTAAGGTCCTGGAGTGGCCTAGCCAGTCTCAAGACCTTAATCCCATAGAAAATTTGTGGAGGGAGCTGAAGGTTCGAGTTGCCAAATTGCAGCCTCAAAACCTTAATGACTTGGAGAGAATATACAAAGAGGAGTGGGACAAAATCCCTCCTGAGATGTGTGCAAACCTGGTGGCCAACTACAAGAAACGTCTGACCTTTGTGATTGCCACAAGGGTTTTGCCACCAAGTACTAAGACGAAGGAGTCAAATACTTATTTCCCTCATTGACCTGCAAATCAATTTATAACTTATTTGACATGCATTTTTCTTTTTGTTTGTTTTGTTGTTTTTTTTTGTTATTCTGTCTCTCACTGTTAAAATACACCAACCATTAAAATTATAGACTGATCATTTCTTTGTCAGTGGACAAATGTTCAAAATCAGCACGGGATCAAATACCCTTTTCCCCCACTGTATGTATAGTTTATAGTATAGAAGGGAGAGGGTGACATGATAGAAACCTTCAAATATATTAAAGGATTTAATAATGTCCAAGGGAAGTGTCTTCAAGAAAAAGAGGAATGGAAGATCAAGAATTATAATTTGAAGATTTAGAGATAAAGTACTTTAAAGAAATAGTAGAGTATTAGACAAATGCAACCGTTTTCAAGAGGAAGTGGTAAAGTCGGACCCAGTTAAAAAACTAAAGCATGCTTGGAATAAGGATAAGGCTGTCCGGAGGATTTATTAAGGCAAATTTTTCGGTAGATGAAATTGACAGACCAGATTGGCCTTTTTGGTTCTTACCTGCTGTCAAAACTAGGTTTCTCTGTTAGTTCCTTAGTATTATTTAAAGGGCTACTGTAGTGTTTACAGGATATGGTTTAATGTGTTTATTTAGTTATTGCTTAGCAATAAAAGTAGACTTTTGAAAAGAAAATAAAAATTTTCCAGTTTCCAGCACATGTGTTTTTCAACACCCTCTACCGGAGGTGAAAGAAGATCTGCTAAGAAGACTGTCCTAAATGTTTTCTGACCAGTGTTTGCCTACAATAGGCAGGGAAGTAGGCAAGTAAACAATGTTATTAGGACATCAGATACAGACTACGACAGATCCTTTCCCACTACCTGGACACATGATGGGCAGTAGAAAAGTACAAACCATTACACTTCAAATGAAAGCATTATAAGCTACAAGGACATTTCTTTCTATAAATACTGAATATCAGCCTCATTAAATTCGGGCTTTGTTTTAAAACGTAGCCCATATCTAAAAAGGTGGGACTGAAGGCTATTAAGTTAGCCTTGTAAAACTCCCCGCAGATGACTTGTGTGTACATAGTTACATAGTTACATAGCAATTTAGGTTGAAAAGACTTTAGTCCATCAACTTCAACCTTTTTAGATCTCCTCTGAGCTGCAATATCAAGATTTATTGTTAATTGATCCAGAGGAAGGCAAACAGAAAAAAAAAAAAACAGTGAAACTTTGCCAATTGTCTCAATAGGGAAAAAAAATATAAAATTCCTTCCTGACCCAGATACTGGCGTTTGGATTCATTCCTGGATCAATACTCCCTCTCTATTTATCCAGGATAGCCCTTAACGCCCTTTTTATTTAAAAATATTTCCGATACCTTTTTAAAGTTATCTATCGAAATCCTCTGTCACCACTTCCTTTGGTAGAGAATTCCACAGATTAACCACCCTCACCGTGAAGAACCCTTTTCTTTCTTTAAGGTGAAATCTTTTTACTTTTTATCTATGTACTAATCTCAAAGGATGTCTCCTTGTCAGTTGAAAACCTCTTGGCACAAAAAGTTCCTTGACAAAGCCTTGTATTGACCCTGGATATATTTATATAGGGTAATCATATCCCCTCTTAGACGCCTTTTTTCTAGAGTATATATAAGTTTAATTTCGTTAGTCTTTCTTCATAACTTAGCCCCTCCATCCCCTTTATTCACTTTGTTGCCCTTCTCTGTAAATTTTCCAGCTCTAAAATGTCCATTTTATGAAGTGGTACCCAAAATTGTACTCCATATTCCAAATTAGGGCGTACTAGGGATATGTATAGTGGGAGAATTATATTTGCTTCCCTTGCTTCTATACCCTTATTAAAACAAAAAAAATGTTACTTGCCTTTGCAGATGCTGCTTGGCATTGAGCACTGTTACCTAGGTGGTTGTCCACAAGTACTCCCAAATCCCTTTGAATATCCGATACCCCTAGATCTGCTCCATTAAAATTATAAATTGCATGGCTATTTTTCCTTCCCAGATGCATAACTTTCATTTATTCGTATTAAATTTCATCAGCGACTTAGATGCCCATTCCTCTAATTTATGCAAATCCCTTTGGAGGGAAAGTACATAATTTTCTGATTTACTGTATATACTCGAGTATAAGCCGACCCGAGTATAAGCCAAGGAACCTATTTTACCACAAAATACTGGGGAAACTTAGTAACTCGAGTATAAGCCAAGGGCGGGAAATGTGCTGCCCCCTGTGTCCCTCTTGTGCCCTCTGTGTCCCCCTCTTGTGTGCCCTCTGTGCCTCCTTCTTGTGTCCCCCACTCTCACCCTTGTGTCTCATCACCCTCTCCCTCCCCTGTGTCTCTCCCCTCTTCCTCCCCCGTGTCTCTACTCCTCCTCTCCCTCCCCTGTGTCTCTTCCCCTCCTCTCCCTCCCCTGTGTCTCTTTCCCCCTCTCCCTTGTGTCTTTTTCCCTCCCCCTCCCTTATCACCCTTCTCAACACCCCCTCCTCATCTTCCCTCCTCATCCTCTCTCCTCAATCCCCTCCTCATCCTCCCTCCTCATCCTCCCTACTCATCCTCTCTCCTCAACCTCCCTCCTCATCCTCCATCCTCATCCCCTCTCCTCAACCCCCCTCCTTATCCTTTCTCCTCATCCTCCCTCCTCATCCTCATCCTCCCTCCTCATCCTCAACCCCCTCCTCAACCCCCCTCCTCAACCTCCCTCCTCACCCCCTCCTCAACCCCCCTCCTCAACCACCCTCCTCATCCTCAACCCCCCGCCTCTACCCCCCTCCTCATCCTCAACCCCCTCCTTAACCACCCTCCTCAACCCCCCTCCTCAACCCCCCTCCTCATCCTCAACCCCTCTTCTCAACCCCCTCCTCATCCTCAACCCCCCTGAACCTCACTCCTCAACCACCCTCCTCATCCTCAATCCCCCTCCTCCCTACCCCTCTAATTACCTCCCCCTCTCCCTTTCCCCTCACTTACCTTCCATCAGCAGCTGCTCCTCCGCTCCTCAGCGCATCTTCCTGCTAGGACGGGACCCGGCCTATGCTATTGACGTGACGAGCATGTGAGGTAATTTAGGTGTAAAGTGTGTGGGGGGGGGGGGGTGAGAATGAGGAGGGGGTTGAGGAGGGGGGTTGAGGATGAGGAGGGGGGTTGAGAAGGAGGAGGGGGGTTGAGGATAAGGAGGGGGGTTGAGGAGGGAGGTTGAGGAGGAGGAGGGGGGTTGAGGAGGGGGTTGAGGAGGGAGGATGAGGAGGATGATAAGAGAACTGGAGGGAAAGAGACACGAGGGAGGGGGGGAAGAGACATAGAAGAGGGAGAGGGTTGAAGAGACACGGGGGTGGAGAGACACGGGGGGGAAGAGACACAGGGTGACTCGAGTATAAGCCGACGGGGTCTTTTTAATAGAATGGGATAGAGTAGGAAAGGGTCAATAGTGTAGTGTTTAGACATTGTGTCATGAGGGTCCTGGAGAACCCTCATGGCATTTATAGTGTTAATTGTGAGGATTAAGTATTGTCCCATAACGGTCTGTATAGACCCTTATCCGTATGATGGGGTTAATTAGAGGCTCATGTAGACCCCCATGAGTGATGGGGAATATTTTAGGTGCCAGTGGGGTACTTATAGTACCCCTGCGGAAGTGGTTCATTTTTTAGTTTGCACGGGTCCTTTAAGGACTTTTATGGACCCACGAGGTGGGGATTTTAAATTTTAAATGCAGCGGGGGTCCCAATCGGGACCCCCAGCATAGGTGCGTTAGTTTTAGGTGCCGCTGTGGTACTTGAAGTACCCCCGTGGCAGGGGTTAACAGTTTAACTGCCACAGGGTTTACGATCGGGACCCCCGCATCAAGGGTTTATGTCGGGAGCCTGCGGGAGTTCTCGCAGGCTTTCATCAGCCATGATGGCATGATGAAATTTTGCCTTTGGCCTTTGGCTACGTCTAACCCATTACTATGGGTTAGACCAATTGATCCTGTTCACGTCCACGCATCCAACGTGCGACAGACTGGGTTGTGGTGTAGCATCTACGCTGCGTAGCTCACTGCCCCTTCCAATTTAATAGCCCCGTAACACGAGGAAATTTCTAGCCTGCAGCTGTTGCAGGCCTCACGTTGGACTTACTGGTCTCCAATTTAATGAGGCTGTATTTATCTAATCAGCAACTAAATAAGCAAATTCAACTGAAATTTGCTGGTTTTCCCACCATCTTTGAGTTGAAGCTCCACATTCCTTTGCCGCATAGCCTGGAAATTTCTTTAAAAAAAATATGGATATGATCCAACCTAAAACACAGTTGTCAGCACAAATTTCCTCACAAAAGATCAAATTAGGAATCTCAATAAGGGAAAAAAAATTAAGCTTAGTACAAAAAATTACATGGACAGAAAATGGCAGTGGCCCTTTAACTCTTGTCATCTTTGACCCACATTAGTAACTTAAAATTTGAGTTGTAATTAAAAAAATATTTTTCAGCAAATGCCATGGATAAAATGGAGAAAAACACGAATTCACTATAAGCACAAAGGAGATTAAGCATAGTAGGGTCATGTGAATGATTCTGACAGAGATGACTAGTGATGATCAAGTCAAGTGTTAGAGATCAATGACTAGTGAGTGACTGTTTTAATCAGTACAGTGATGATGTCGATCATGCTGAATTGCTGGCCTCTATTCACTTTATTCTGGCTCGGGGTTGTGCTGGGTCACCTAGACATGGCTATTTTTAGCTTGGACATGTGTTGGATGTTCTCATCCACCACTAGATATTAATGGATGACTGCCTCATCTGCACCTTTCAATGCTCAAGGGAACCTACTTTTTACCTTCCAATGCTCATAGCGACCTGATGGTTACCTTCCAATGCTCATGGGGCCTGTTGGTTCTTTTCCAAATTCTTATGGGGTCGGCTGTGAGATCCAGAACATTTTAACAGGATGATACATCATGTGACTGACTGAATTTGTTTGTGGCATAACCATTTCCCAGAAATTCCTACACCTGCAGTTGAGGAAAAAGACACTTGTTTGTCAAGTATGTACCAAATTAACAATATTAGCAGCAGTGTAAGCCCTTTTTGTGAAAATATAATTTTTTTAAGACCCTGTTTATAAGTACAGGAATCCATTATGTGTTGTTTAAATCACTTCCTCACAGCTGAATCTTGAGGGAGTATGTTTGGGTGGGGAAGTAGGAAACAGAGAGCCATAACAGAGAGATAATGATCATTCCCTCTCACTGGCCCAGAAGCAGATCCCTTGCATCATTCACTGCAACAATGGCTCTCCAGAAATGTAAACACCCTCTTACACACACACACACACACACACAACTTCCACCAATATATCAATATCAAGTATATGACGTATGACTTTTTCCTGTTTAATTAAGCTGTGAGTAAGACTTAAGGTTTCCAAATATAAATTATTTTTTCATTTTACGATGGTCCTTTAATTGACATCTGTTTTGGAAAGGGATGTCCTTTTGAAAGAAGATCTATCTATCTATCTATCTATCTATCTATCTATCTATCTTATTTATGAATAGTAATAATACATACAAACATATATATGTATAAATAAGGGAGTAGGAGTAGTCCTATCGCCAATATTTGGGGTCAGGAAGGAATTTTATATATTTTTTCCCCTTTTAGAGAATTGGCAAAGTTTTACTTTTTTTTTCTGTTTGCCTTCCTCTGGATCAATTAACAATTAATCCACAGTTTGCAGATCAGAAAGAGATCTAAAAAGGTTGAACTTGATGGACCAAAAGTCTTTTTTCAACCTCAATTACTATGTAACTATGTAACTATGTAAATATGTTTATATAACAGTGTCACAAAGAATGTACCCCCCTTTTAGTTATATGGACTTTTGTATTAAGACATTAAAACATTTCTCTTCAATACCTTGTCCTCATCCAGCCCTTCATGAGCCAGCTTTCAGAAAACTATCTAAAAAAAAAAAGTAACCCATACCCAGAGTCTTCAAAAAAGAGCATTTTTCTTGAACTACAATTGTCCTTTAAAGGAGACAAATCCATGAAGTAAGCACCCTATACATATTGGCTAATATACTGTCCTCATTTTGAAAGGATATATACAGTATGTATATGACCAGATGACCTCTATAATCATATACATATCACATTTCTATAAAGTAATTATCTGCCATCCTCTTCTAATAAATAAAGTTTCCTCATTTACTGCCAGTATCAGAGAGCCCCTACCCGGTTGTGGGCACTGGTGCTTTGTACATGTGGCACCAGCAGTAGCTTCGCCATTGAGCCTACGTGTAAGTCCCGCCATTGTCAGTATAGCAGTTTGCTTATGACTTTGCTTTGACAACAGTTTGTATTTCATCAACCCAGCAGTTTCTCCACTGTGCATTACTTCACGCAGATTGTCTCACTATCAGTGAGCTACTATTACAGGGATATGTGTTCAGACCGTGTTGCTACAGTCTAAGATGTCCTAATAATCTAACTCCTTGGGTGGGCTGAATAAAAAATATGTTAACTGGAGTGTTTCTAATTTATAGAGCCGCATATTTACTGCTTCTCTACAGTACATAGTGTATTACACTCAGTACAAAACATCAATGTGTGATGGATACAACAGATCAACACAAAGCTGTATTTATTCACTCACCACCAACTAGCCAACACAGACATTTGTTTAATGTAACAAACTTGACAATAGTAAACTTAAAAAGGTACTTAAATGACCACTGCAGTCATATATTTAAATTATACTCTACACCAGTTGTTCTCCTGAGACCTCATGTGCCAGGATGTGGAGAGCCTAGCATTTGTCACCGGTATAGACACATTACAAAGGAACTTATTGGCAGTTAAAATGTACTCTATTCAAATAAGTACAACGCTATAGGAAAATTCAGTCAGTCACATGATGTATCACCCTGTTAAACATGTTCCGGATTTAACAGCCGGCTCCATAAGTTTTTCGAAAAAAACAGCAGAAAGGTAACAAGTAGGTCCCCATGAGCACTGGAAGGTAACCAACAGGTCCCCATGAGCACTGGAAGGTAACCAGCAGGTCCCCCATGAGCACTGGAAGGTAACCAGCAGGTCCCCATGAGCACTGGAAGTTAACCAGCAGGTCCCCATGAGCACTGGAAGGTAACCAGTAGGTCCCCATTAACATTTGGAAAACAGCCAGCAGGTCCCCATGAGCACTGGATGATAACCAGCAGGTCCTTATGAGCACTGGAAGATAACCAGCAGGTCCCCATGAGCACTGGAAGATAACCAGCAGGTCCCCATGAGCACTGGAAGGTAACCAGTAGGTCCCCATTAACATTTGGAAAACAACCAGCAGGTCCCCATGAGCACGGGATGGTAACCAGCAGGTCCCCATTAACATTGAAAGATAACCAGCAGGTCCCCATGAGCACTGCAAGGCAACCAATAGGTCCAGATAATAATTTGGAAAATAAACAGTAGGTCCCCATGAACACTGGAAGGTAACCAGCAGATCCCCATGAGCACTGCAAGGCAACCAGTAGGTCCCGATAAGCATTTGGAAAATAACCAGTAGGTCCCCATGAACACTGGAAGGTAACCAGCAGATCCCCATGAGCACTGGAAGGTAATCAACAGGTCCCCATGAGCACTGGAAGGTAACCAGTAGGTCCCCGTAAGGATTTGGAAAACAACCAGCAGGTCCCCCATGAGCACTGGAAGGTAACCAACAGGTCCCCATGAGCACTGGAAGGTAACCAGCAGATCCCCCATGAGCACTGGAAGGTAACCAGCAGGTCCCCATGAGCACTGGAAGGTAACCAGTAGGTCCCCATTAACATTTGGAAAACAGCCAGCAGGTCCCCATGAACACTGGATGGTAACCAGCAGGTCCCCATTAACATTGAAAGATAACCAGCAGGTCCCCATGAGCACTGCAAGGCAACCAGTAGGTCCTGATAAGCATTTGGAAAATAACCAGTAGGTCCCCATGAACACTGGAAGGTAACCAGCAGATCCCCATGAGCACTGGAAGGTAACCAACAGGTCCCCATGAGCACTGGAAGGTAATCAACAGGTCCCCATGAGCACTGGAAGGTAACCAGTAGGTCCCCGTAAGGATTTGGAAAACAACCAGCAGGTCCCCCATGAGCACTGGAAGGTAACCAACAGGTCCCCATGAGCACTGGAAGGTAACCAGCAGATCCCCCATGAGCACTGGAAGGTAACCAGCAGGTCCCCATGAGCACTGGAAGGTAACCAGTAGGTCCCCATTAACATTTGGAAAACAGCCAGCAGGTCCCCATGAACACTGGATGGTAACCAGCAGGTCCCCATTAACATTGAAAGATAACCAGCAGGTCCCCATGAGCACTGCAAGGCAACCAGTAGGTCCTGATAAGCATTTGGAAAATAACCAGTAGGTCCCCATGAACACTGGAAGGTAACCAGCAGATCCCCATGAGCACTGGAAGGTAATCAACAGGTCCCCATGAGCACTGGAAGGTAATCAACAGGTCCCCATGAGCACTGGAAGGTAACCAGTAGGTCCCCCATGAGCACTGGAAGGTAACAAGCAGGTCCCTATGAGCACTGGAAGGTAACCAGCAGGTCCCCATGAGCACTGCAAGGCAACCAGTAGGTCCTGATAAGCATTTGGAAAATAACCAGTAGGTCCCCATGAACACTGGAAGGTAACCAGCAGATCCCCATGAGCACTGGAAGGTAATCAACAGGTCCCCATGAGCACTGGAAGGTAATCAACAGGTCCCCATGAGCACTGGAAGGTAACCAGTAGGCCCCCGTAAGGATTTGGAAAACAACCAGCATGTCCCCCATGAGCACTGGAAGGTAACCAACAGGTCCCCATGAGCACTGGAAGGTAACCAGCAGATCCCCCATGAGCACTGGAAGGTAACCAGCAGGTCCCCATGAGCACTGGAAGGTAACCAGTAGGTCCCCATTAACATTTGGAAAACAGCCAGCAGGTCCCCATGAACACTGGATGGTAACCAGCAGGTCCCCATTAACATTGAAAGATAACCAGCAGGTCCCCATGAGCACTGCAAGGCAACCAGTAGGTCCTGATAAGCATTTGGAAAATAACCAGTAGGTCCCCATGAACACTGGAAGGTAACCAGCAGATCCCCATGAGCACTGGAAGGTAATCAACAGGTCCCCATGAGCACTGGAAGGTAATCAACAGGTCCCCATGAGCACTGGAAGGTAACCAGTAGGTCCCCGTAAGCATTTGGAAAACAACCAGCAGGTCCCCCATGAGCACTGGAAGGTAACAAGCAGGTCCCTATGAGCACTGGAAGGTAACCAGCAGGGCCCAATGAGCACTGGAGGCTAACCAGAAAATCCCCATGAGCACTGGAAGGTATTCAACAGGTGCCCATGAGCACTGGAAGGTAACCAGCTGGTCCCCATGAACATTAGAGAGTAAAAAACACTTCCATAGAACAAAATAGGCTGAGAACCTTTGCTACACTACGCAAAAGCAACACGCTTTTAGAATATTAACAATAACTCTAGTTTTTTTTAATCTTATATATGCATTATTCCACTAAGGAGTCAACTTCCTAATGTAGGAGGAGACCTTGCAGAGAAAATACACTGTGGGAATTTGGCAGCTAAAACTTCAAGAGCTTTCAACAGGACAAGCTAGGCAATCTCATTAGTTTAAAAAAGGGCTTGAGTGTTTAGCAGACAGTATGAGAACTAAAGGACCTATTGATGAGGGTGAAAAAAGAGAGTGCAAAAGCAGGCCTGCTGCTGAACCTTGAAAAAACTAAGATCGTGGCAAACAGCAATCTCAGCCCCTGGCAAATAGGTGGGGAAGTGGAAGCAGTGACACATTTTATTTTCCTGGGCTCCAAAGATATCTTCAGATGGTAACTGCAGTCATGAAATTAAAAGATGTTTGCTTCTGAGGAGAAAAGCTATGACAAGTCTGGAGAAGCTATTAAAAAAGATATTACACTATCAACAAAGGTCTGCATCGTTAGAACTACGGTATTCCCAGTAGTAACATACGTATGTGAGCATAAAGAAGGCTGAGCGCCATAGAATTTACATTTTTGAATTGTGGTGTTGGAGAAAATTGATTAGTGTTCATTGGACTGGAAGAAGATCCAATCAATACTACAGGCAATCAATACAAAGTGTTCACTGAAAGGTTTGATCATGAGGCTAAAGCTCAAATGTTTTGACCATATCATGAAAAGAGACTCTGGGCGCTGGGAAAGTTTACAGGCACACAAAGAAGGAGATTGATAGAGTTGAGTTGAGGTCATTGTTAAGGGAGGTCAGAGGGGCAATGGCTGACAGATGTGCCTAGCGTGCTGCAGGCCATAGGGTCACGGAGTGTTGGACACGACTGAGAGAATGAACAGCAAATTAGGTTAAAACACATTAAAGATTAATTGCAAATGAAGGTTGTGTATGTTTATTTATGCTTTATACAATGAAATTTGCCTGTTATCAAATTTGTTATTAAAAACACCATATAGGTAGAAACTGACCACAATAGTTACACTATTTCTGTAATGCATTTAAAAAACAGTATGCTTTAAAATATGTATTTATTCTCTACAGGTCTAACAAGTGTTGGAGAGGTTAAGGGATCATTTACCTCACTGTGAGTGCCCTTCATGATGTGAAAGAGCACAAGATTTTATGTTATAATGATCTTTGTTTTTTATTATTACACTAATAACAGCTAAAAAATCTTATGTTGTAAGCCTGTTTACAGGGTCATATTAAATTCCAAGCCCGTAATTCTATAGCAGACAGCCGAATGTTTGCGGGTGTGTTGCGGGCTCCCGTCTGATTGTGATGCTATTCAATTGCTCAAGGGTGCAAGTTACGGGCCCCAAGCCAAATCTGTAAACCATGCACTCGATCGTGGCTGTTCACAGCGGGAACCTGATAGATTCAGCAAGCCCGTAAACACCCATTTTAAATCAGTCAATAGAAAATTAGACTGTCATAATTACGGCAACAAAAAATGGAGGTTACATGTCAATCCGATATGCGATCAGACTCGCAAACCCACAAATTAAAGAATTATGAAAATAAGTGCAAATACTGTACTAGTCCATATGGGTGGCCAGAGATGTATTAACTCATTGATACCCGAGATCGATTTAACCCTGAAATTAAACATAAAAATAAATGTTATATACTGCCGATTTGCGAGCTTGAGACTGTTGTGCAATGAATTCTAATGTCTGTCATCGCTTTCCCCGTTATTTATATTTATATTTTTTATTTGCATTTACAGTGCTACGATTAGGTGTTTAACCCCCTTGCGGGTCTTCACTAGCACTTGTAGGATTTTCTCCAACATTTGCCATTTACAGATGTGAAAACATTTGCAGGCTTGGGGAAATTGAGCAACTGAATAGTTGAATTTTTCAAGCTCGTAACTAGGAAGACAATTTGAGCCTGCAAAAAGACGCTACTTGAATATTTAAATAGTTGCAACCTCACTTATGGGCCTCCGGATCTCAAAATTGCTCAATTGAATATGGCCCAGAGTGTATCCTGCCTCCTGGCAGTTTCATGATTAATAACACATAGCTAAGATGCACGGTGAGGACACTGACTGCACTGAGCAGTAAACCCATATATGACCCGTTTAGGTGATTTAAGCATTCCATGGTCTGCACAGATTGATTTGTTAAAGGTCAACACTTTTTTTTCTTTTGCTCACTGCACGGAGCTGTAGCTGCAGGTCTGGCATTGGGCAGTAAGTGGCACATGCTGTATCTGGTACATTCATTAGGGGGAATAACTGATTTATCCACAGTGCTCCACATCTCTCTGAGTGCACCCTAATTGGAGTTAGTCAGAAGGACATCCACCTTTTAGGCCAAGCTGCATTTCCAAAAAGTAAGATTTAACTGTTGCAGGCCTATTTTTTTGTGAAAATAAAATTGTTATAATGTCTAAACTCTGCTTAAAATTCACAACAGAAAAAAATAAATAAATTATGTGTCCTTTTAGTACATGAAATATGCCTATTAGTTTTTTTTTCCTTTTGTATATTTAGTGTACTGCATAATAACATATTATTGATATGATTCCATAACCCATATAAATAAAGTATAATAAAGTGCTTATCTAAGTGGGAATGGAATTTTGGTGGGTTTCAGTAAATTCAACACGTAGGAAGGATAAAGGAAACATTCTGCATTTTCCCACTCACACAAGCATTGTATTTAGGAGTAAATACAGAAACAATAATAATCTCTCTGTGCTCCGTCTCTCTCATTTCTTGCTGTGTCTATCCAGGCTGTTGCATTTTTCCCTATAATTAATTGTTGGTATGAATAAGCCTCATTTGCATACTGCATGGAATCCCATGGCTAGAAACAACTTTATTTTGCAGAGACATTTTTGTAATTGCAATCTTGTTTCACACCCCAACCATACATTCTAGAGTGCAAGCTCTTTGGAGCAGGAACCTCTGTTGTGCACAATTGCCCTATGGTATTGCATTTGTATGTGTGCATTTGTTGTTGTTTTTTAGTCATTAAGTTGTGTCCGACTCTCTGTGACCCTATGTACAGCAGCAAGCCAGGTACATCTATCATTATGTCTATGGTTGTGCTTATCCATAAAGTTATCTTGGCAAAGATACTGGAGTGGGTTGCCAGTTAACGTTATTTGTGACCTCTCTGCTATGACCTGCCCATCTTGTGTGACCCTATATGGTATAACGGACAGCTTCAATAAGGTACACAAGCCCCTTCACCACGACAAGGTAGCGTTGCAGAAGGGGTATCTGTGCATATTGTAGGAGTATGCCAATAATGTTTTATAAAATAAACCATGGTCCATTATGTCTTAATGAAATGAAGTCAAGGTCTGGAGTTCATATTCTTTCAAGAATTCACATACTGTACAAATATTTTAATATAATTGCATTCAAAAGGGTGCAGAAAGAGAGTTTAGAGAAACAGTGAAATAAGAAATATAACAGCATGTAATTGATAGCTTATTCAAGCATTCATAATGCAATGGAGGTTCAGAAAAAGGGGCCAGATGTCCAGATTTGGGCCATATCCACCTACCCTGCTATATTCTACATTTGTAATTTGCCTATTGTACCCACTCTACTTTATTGTATTTTTGGAAGCAGTTCTATGAAAAGTGCTGGTTTGTTATCAATAAAAAATTATAATAATTATCAATAAAGTGTGATAATCATTATACAGTGGGGGGAAAAAGTATTTGATCCCCTGCTGATACTATACGTTTGTCCATTGACAAAGAAATGATCAGTCTATAATTTTAATGGTAGGTGTATTTTAACAGTTAGAGACATGATAACAAAAGAAAAAACAAGAAAAACGCATGTCAAAAAAGGTATAAATTGATTTGCAGGTCAGTGAGGAAAATAGGTATTTGATCCCCTATCAATCAGCAAGATTTCTGGCTCCCAGGTATCTTTTTTATACAGGCAACGAGCTGAGATTAGGAGCACCCTCTTAAAGGGAATGCTCCTAATCATCTTGTTACCTGTATAAAAGACATCTGTCCACAGAAGCAATCAGATTCCAAACTCTCCACCATGGCCAAGACCAAAGAGATGTCCAAGAATATCAGGGACAAGATTGTAGACCTACACAAGGCTAGAATGGGCTACAAGACCATTGCCATTTACAGTGCTACGGACTTGGTGAGAAGGTCACAACAGTTGGTGCGATTATTCGCAAATGGACGAAACACAAAATAACTGCCAGTCTCCCTCGGTCTGGTGCTCCATGCAAGATATCACCTTGTGAAATTTGAATGATCATGAGAACGGTGAGTAATCAGCCCAGAACTACACGGGAGGATATTGTTAATGATCTCAAGGCATCTGGGACCATAGTCACCAAGAAAACAATTGGTAACACATTACGCCATGAAAGACTGAAATCCTGCAGCGCCCTCCATGTCACCCTGCTCAAGAAACCACATTTACAGGCCTGCCTGAAGTTTGCCAAAGAACATCTGATTCAGAGGAGAACTGGGTGAAAGTGTTGTGGTCAGATGAGACCAAAATCGAGCTCTTTGGCATCAACTCAACTGAATGCTGCCTATGACCCCAAGAACACCATCCGCACCGTCAAACATGGAGGTGGAAACATTATGCTTTGGGGGTGTTTTTCTGCTAAGGGGACAGGACAACTGCACCGCATCAAAGGGACGATGGACGGGGCCATGTATTGTCAAATCATGGGTGAGAACCTCCTTCCCTCAGCCAGGGCATTGAAAATCTACAAAGAGGAGTGGGACAAAATCCCTCTTTAGATGTGTGCAAACCTGGTGGCCAACTACAAGAAACGTCTGACCTCTGTCATTGCCACAAGGGTTTTGCCACCAAGTACTAAGAAGAAGGGGTCAAATACTTATTTCCCTCACTGACCTGCAAATCAATTTATAACTTTTTTGACATGCGTTTTTCTTGGTTTTTTTTGTTATTCTGTCTCTCACTGTTAAAATGCACCTACCATTAAAATTATAGACTGATCATTTATTTGTCAGTGGACAAGTTCAAAATCAGCAGGGGATCAAATACTTTCTCCCCACCCCACTGTATATGAAATAATTTCCTAACAGCTGTATACTTAGGAGTTTTGTAGCTATTTAGGGATACAAGGCCCTAGTGCCTTTGTGTAGTAAATCCAATGTAACTTGCCATATATTTAATGTATTTAATACACAATGTTTTAAACATTACACCATTTTTTTTGTATGAAAAATGATTGGTGCAGAGATTAAAAACACACATCTAGTAATGCAGTTCTGGAAATGCAGCTTTGCATGAAAGTCAGAATCTCATTTTATCTCTAATTATATTAATAATCTCTATGGTGTAATCAGTTACTTTCTCTAGACTGACTGGCTGCACCAAACACTGCTTAATCATTTATTTTAGGTCAGTGTTGCAAAAGCAGTTTGCATACAGTTAAAAGTATACATTGGTACCTCGTCACTCGTCTACCTAGAAAGTTGTAGAATTTGGAATTCAACGCATTTTGACAAGGACAAATGCCTCAGCACTCGTTGGTTTCCTTGGTACTCATCATGTCTTCTGGTACCAAGGGACCACTCATTTAAATTAATGATAAAAATGTGTTACTTCACTATCCATTTAATTATTTACAAATAGGGAAATTGCAAAGCTACTCATTGAGAGGCTCGCAATGGCTGCCGAAAGGGGATGGAGAGGAGGGAGGGAGAGAGGGAAGGAGAGAAGGAGTGTAGGAGAGAGAAGGAGTGTAGGAGTGAGAAGAAGGGAAGGAGAGAGAAGAAAGAAGGGGAGGGAGGGAGAAAAAATGAGGGAAGGAGAGAGAGAGTGAGGAGAGGGAAAGAGAGAGTAAGAAGGAGAGGGAGAGAGTGAGAAGGAGAGAGAGAGTGAGAGGGAAGGGGGAGAGAGAAAGAGAGAGAGAGGGAGATAGTGAGAGAAAAGCTGCTCATTGCGAGGCTCGCAAAGGGCGCCAAAGGAGGAGTGGGGTGGGCGAGAGGAGGGAGGGAAGGAGAGAGAAGGAGAGGAAGAGAGAGAGAATTAGAGGGAGAGAGAAGGAGAGGGAGAGAGATAGAAGGATAGGGAGAGAGAGAAGGAGTGGGAGAGAGAGAGAGAAGGAGAGGGAGAGAATGAGAAGGAGAGGGAGGGCGAGAGAGAGAAGAAGAGGGGGGAGTGAGATAGAAGGAAGGAGGGAGAGAGAGAGAGAAGGAGAGAGAGAGGGAGCGCAGAGAGAGAGTGAGAACAGAGAGGGAGAGGGTGCAGAGATAGAGAGAGGGTGCAGAGATAGAGAGAGGGTGCAGAGATAGAGAGAGGGTACACAAACAAACAGAAGACACAATTTTTAAGACTATATTATACCGTCAAGTGACTAGTATCTAAATAAACTTTGTATCTGTGCATCATGCACAATACTGCTTATACATTAGCTTTATAATAATTTCTGTTTGGTTTATATGTGTTTAATTTATAATAATACTCTCATGATGCTAATTCTGATACTATGGTGTAATTACTATACTATTATAAATATATAATATGTAGTTTCATATATATCATATATGTATTATTCAGTGTACTATAAATGTTTAATTTAGAGCTGCTATTATGGTGGTTTAGTGACAGCTGTAACAGAGTCTCATAATGAACCACTCAGTTGAATAAAGTACTGATTGGCTTCAGTAATAAGTCATTTATATAAATAAATAAGAAACATTTTAAACATTAAAATCCCTGACTGGATTGAAATAAAGTCAAATGTTTATCACTGGCAGAGTCACTAGATAAGTTGCCTCAGAACATTGCCTGAAAGCGCTGCTGAACTGCTGTGCACTGTACTGCTAGAGTTCAAGGTCAGCCATTTTAATTCGACTTGATAAAGTGATCATTTATACTATTTTGACTTGATAAAGTGACATTTCTATACCTTAACACCTTTAGTGTATCGCTTTATGGACACATTTAATACTTAGTTTTGAACTCACTGCTCGTGTTATTTTTTTTATTGTCAGTGGTCATTTAATCACACATTCTAATTGTCATCACTCTTTGCTAGCTCGCAAAGCGAGCTCGCAGAAGTGCGTCCCTCACAAAGTTAGCAACGCAGTTCGGGCCGCAAATGCGGACCTTGCATTTGCAGAGGTGGAGGCTCCCACGCAAGCTGCAATGAGCCGAAGGCTCATTGCAGGACGCAAATGTGGACCCCGTAAATGTGAAACTACTCAGCGCTGGGCTTACAATAAGTGCCGAAGGTCCACAGAGGAGCAAAAGCCGAAGGCGCTCATTCTGAGCCATGCGATGAGCGCCAAAGGCGCTCCGCACGTGGCTCGCAATGAGCGCCAAAGGTCCACAGAGGAGCAAAACTCTTACATTGTGTGGTAAACAGCATTGCCATGCCTAAAAATTTTATTGCCATAATTTTTGACGGGAAAGTCGTGAGTAATATTATAAAATCAAGAAATCTGCACAGGTGGAGATATGAAAGCCGACACTAGTGTCAATTCACAGGTGTAATCTGGTACAAAACAATGAAAATGTGATTCATTGTGACAGTTGGAAAACCGCTCATGTTCACAAGACAGAACTCCCATAGACTGACCTGTACTGAGCCACATCTGGATAGATGTAAAGTATTGTTATTTAGAGTTATGGGATGTTTTTATTTAAAAAAATATGTATATATATATATATATATATATATATATATAAAAATACATTTAAAAAAAAAAGGAAAAGAAAGGAATGAATAAAACGAATGATGTATATTGGCAAGTTGTATGATTATCTTGTTTTGATAAAGCCCTTGTGGTTGTTATATTGTTTAAGTGTATATTATATGTTATCAAATTATATTTATGTTGTCGTCACAGCGGCGGGTTGTGGGGGGAGTCGCCGGGACAGTGGTAAAATGGGTAAGATCCTACCCTATGGTGGTACGGATGTTACAACATGGTAGCCCCTGGATGAGGCTTTATGGCGTAGGGCCTACTGTCTCTGGCCAGACTCCTCCCCTCACATGGTTATGTTTATTTATTAATTGTTATGGTTATTAGGTCTATTTGTGTTTACCAATAAACGCTGTGGCCAGTTTTCCTCCCAAGAAGTAGTCTGTGGCTAATCATTATGTTAGAGGTAATTGTGTTAACCCTTATCCGTACATACCAACTGGGCCTTGCTTAGGTCAAGGGCCATACAATCCTTTGCAATAGGTTTATATTGTTTTGCCTGGTACTTAACCTGTGCATAGCACTATGGAATATTGTGGCTCATTACAAATAAAGGATAACCATTAAAAAAAAAGATAGTTTTGTCTTAAAAATAGAGTAATCTCCCTCCTATTGATTTGGATTTCACAGAAATAGGTTCCCGCAAAGAGGATTATGGGAGCTCCTGCTGAATGTGCTTCTATATACTGTTGCTGGGTTGTCTGTCAGCAGAATGTGACAAGTGATTGAGATGACCCAGAGCCAGAGGGTGCACGGCATTGAAAATAGCCCCACAGCAATCACACCAGGCTTTAAAAGTAGGACATATTATACCATATCTGCCAACAGGAGAACATGCTGCTCTTTGAATGAGATCCCTAATCAGTATGAGCCATATCTCATTTCACCCCCCCCCCCCCGGCTGTTTCATGCTCATAGCATTACTCCATTCCATCACATTACTATGACTTAACCTAACAGGATTTTTGTAACGCTGTGCAATGTATTACATCATCAAAGCTATGTGAAAACATGTTTTCTTGGTTTAAAAATTTTCATCTAATTTATTGTTTTTTCTTTACAAAAAGCAGTGACTTACAGTTTGATTAAGTGTCTGCATAGCACATATTATAAAGATGAGATAACAACAAATGCGTGAAAGCTTATTTCTTGGCAATGTGAGCGTTTAAGAAAAAATTAATATAGGTGAAGAAATACTAAATGGAGAAATGGAGTTTTGTTGAAACTTAAACTGCAATGCAAGAAATGGAATTGCAATAATGGATGTTTTATTTCAATAAACTTCTCTTTTAGATAACGCAATATAAGAGTTTTTGGATTTCTGCTTGTTTTCTGGTTTAAGGCTGTGGGATTACGTGTATACATTTCTTGTATTTGGGAATGGTGCAGTAGTCAGTGCCCACATGGCCCAGGACTAGGTCGGCACTTTTTCAGGGGGCAGCAGACTAACTTGAAGGAGCATTTTGGTCATAAATTTAGAAGATCCTCTTTTAAAAAAACTATACTTGAATATTTAAAAAATAAATTTACAAGGACATGCCCTCCTGAGACAGAAGCTGCAAAAAGTAGGATTAGTAATTCAAATACATTTGGGTGGAGATACATGTGGGAAGAGATAGTAAATTGATATGTTTCATTAATAGTATCTATGGCCATTGAGTTAGTGGATGTTTGCTGATTATTTGAGCTTTTTTTTATTGGGTTATATGGAGAATACATAAGAATGACTCAAGTATGGGATCCCAGGAATCAAGACTGGGTTTGGTAAGCTAGATATGTTTAGGTAGATATAATCAGCAGATGTAGGGATTGAACTGTGCCCTTTGGGTTAATGGGTGTTTGCTGATTATTTGAGTTTTTTATTGGGTTATATTTGACAATACATGAGAATGACTCAACCATGGGATCCCAGGAACTCAAGCAATCACAAGACTGTCCTGAGGATTTGGTAAGCCAGATATTTTTAGGTAGATATAATCAGCTGATGTAAGGATCCAACTGTGGCCATTGAGTTAATGGGTCTTTGCTGATTATTTGAGTTTTTTATTAAGTTATACGGACAATACAAAGCTATTTTATAACCTATGTTATTGTATTTACTGGTATACATAGGTTATTATTATATGTCAGTTCAATGTCAAGACCTTGAAACAATAAGGGAGGTGGTATTAATTTTCTATTATTCTTAGAAACTTTTGAAAATTAATCTAGTCAATCAGCTTTCCTTTGGTTGATGCTATGCCCTAATCCTCCTGGGCCAGATTCTCAGTATCCTGATGATTATCGTCTCTTCCTTCCAACTCTATGATATACAGCTATTAACATGGAAGCATTTTCCATTTTTACTGACATTTACTAAGTGCTTTGCTGCCTCCTCCCAAAGTCTCACTTAGACTTACCGTATATACTCAAGTATAAGCCGACTTTTTCAGCAAATTTTTTTATGCTGAAAAAGCCTGCTCGGCTTATACTCGAGTGAAAAAAAAATCCTCCTCCTTCCCCCCCTTATCATCCTCCCCCTTCCCCTTATCATCCCCCCTTTTCATCATCCTCCACCTTCTCCTCCTTCCCCCCTCCTTATCCTCATCTTCTTTCCCCCATAACCTCCTCCTTACTGCACCCTCTCCAATCCCTATCCCCCTCTCTCCTTACTTGCTAATATGCTCCAATGAGCTGATGTCGATCTTGATGCTCCAGTACGTCTTCCAAACCGGCTTATGCTAATGACGCAACGTCACATGCGCGTCACGTCATTAGCATATGCCGGTACAGAAGACGTGCTGCGGCGTCAGGATCAGCATCAGCTCATCGAAGCATAGTAGCAAGTAAGGAGAGTTGGGGATAGGCAAGGAGGAGGTTATGGGGGAAAGAAGATGATGATAAGGGGGGGAAGGAGGAGAATAATGATAAGGGGGAGAGGAGCAGGGTAATAAAGGAGGGAAGGAGGAGGATGATAAGGGGAAGGAGGAGGATGATAAGTGGGGAAGGATGAGGATGATAAAGGGGGGAAGGAGGAGGATGACAAGGGGGGGAGGAGGAGGATGATAATGGGGGGGAGGAGGAGGATGATCAGGGGGGAAGGAACCTCTTTTGCACCCTCTGCTTATACTCGAGTCAATACGTTTTCACAGTTTTTTGTGGTAAAATTAGGTGATTCGGCTTATACTCTGGTCGGCTTATACTCGAGTATATACGGTACTCCTTTGTCTTTTTTCTTTGGAAATCCTCTCCTAATTAAATAGATTTTATTCACTTTACCTCCAGCATTTGCATGATTTGTGACAGCGCAGTCAATAAGTGGAACTCCAGCCCCTTTCTTCTGGACCTCCTTTAAATTGTTACATTTACCTTCTATCTCAAATGAAGCTTCCAAATCCTTAAATAGGCCATCAGTCAGTCCTGTTTTTAAATTCCCTTCATTATGAAAATCTCCTTCCTTTGACCTTTCAAATGCCATTATATTAAGATAATTATATGTGTATCAATAAAAAATCGGACTTTGAAACATGGTGAAGTTTGCAAAAAAATGTACAACCCCTAGTCTACGGCTTTCTAATTTATCAGGGTCCTTCTGTATCACCTCCTAACAGCTTTAGGTCTTCCACGCTCTATTATGGCTACCCTAACAAGTGTATTAATTTAACAGCCTTCATGAAATTAGTCCATCTTAGATGTCTGAGTTAAACTTTGCTTCATTTGCTCCAGGTATCAGTTTTCTTGAAATTACAACTTGGTCTACCACTGTAGTAGACAGACTGCAACCAATCATATAATATATAGTACAAAAGTATTCACCCCCTTGGCCTTTTTTCATGTTTTGTTGCCTCCCAACCTGGAAATAACATGGATTGTTTGAGGATTTGCATTATTTAATTAACAGAACATGCCCACAACTTTGAAGATGTTTTTTATTTTATTGTGAAGCAAACAACAAATAGGACAAAATAACAGAAAAAGTCAATGTGCATGACTTTTCACCCGCCTAAAGACAATACTTTGTAGAGCTACCACAGCTTCAAGTCGCTTTAGATAAGTCTTTATGAGCTTGCCACATCTTACCACTGGGATTTTTGCCCATTCCTCCTTGCAAAACTGCTCCAGCTCCTTCAAGTTGGATGGTTTGCGCTTGTGAACAGCAATCTTTAAGTCTGACCACAGATTTTCTATTGGATTGAGGCCATTCCAACACATTTACATGTTTCACCTTAAACCACTCAAGTGTTGCTTTAGCAGTGTGTTTGGGGTCATTGTCTTGGAAGGTGAACCTCCTTCCTAGCCTCAAATCACGCACAGAGTGGTACAGGTTTTGCTCAAGAATATCCCTGTATTTAGCACCATCCATCTTTCCCTCAACTCTGACCAGTTTCCCAGTACCGGCTGCTGAAAAACATCCCCACAGGGGATGGTTTTCTTTGGGTGATGCGATGTGTTGGGTTTGCGCCAGACATAGCATTTTCTTTGATGGACGAAAAGTTCAATTTTAGTCTCATCAGACCAGAGCACCTTCCTCCATACATTTTGGGAGTCTCCCACGTGCCTTTTTTGCAAAGTCATGTTGTGAACTCAACTCTCAAAGAGCAAATTCCACCTAAAATGTGGTATATTTTATATTAAAGGACACTACTAGAGGGAAGTAACTATACAGGTAAAAGTAATGACACTTATCTAGTTTGGCAGTTGCTCCTCCATGTTTTTGTAGAGTGGAAGCAGCCATTTTTAGCTAGATTTTTTTTCTCACTGATACTCCATATCCTGGGCTGATTGGGTCAAACATTCAAGAGCCATCTGAAGAGTCAGAGTGCAGCTGAGTTGTAAGCCGTTACATTCATGCCCTGTGTTCTTCAGCAGTTCACATCACTTACAGGTAAATAGAAGTGTCTTGGACTATGAACGCATCTCATAGAGGAAAAACCATAGTGTTTAAAAACATTTTTGTGCATAAAACAATGTATTGACACAAAACAAATTAGAAAATAAAAAATAGTCAAATCGACTGTACCCTTAAGGTTCTATGTACTAGGTAATACAGGTGCCTCCCTGGGAATAAATAATTATATATTTATACTTAATAAAGATTAAACCTTCCAATTTTGGGAGCACTCAAAACACAGTAAAGTAATATTAAAATATAACTTTTATTGATGTGCATAAAATATATTTACAAAGGATATAAACACCATATTTAAAAATAATTATATTATTGGAGGTAGTATTCCACACTTAGATATTACATCCAAAAATTGATAACTGTGGGCTCAGTGTGTCCTATAAGAAGCAGAGGTGTCACAAAATTCCAAAATCCCAATCCGTGAGAAAGACAAAAGTAGAAAGACCCTGAGCTTTGTGACAATCCCTGGGTCAACTGTCCGACTCACTAACAACCCGCCCCCCCCCCGACTTCCATATACTCGATCACTATTTAGGAAATACACCCAGCTGTTATTAAATTATAAAAAGCACTTGGAATATGGCTTCTTATCTCCAAATTAATCTTTTATCATTCCTGTTGCATGTAAGAAATAATAGATACAAAACATTACTTTTGTGATCTCCTTTTCTCTGCATCGACCTTCTTCTTTCTTCCTCTCTTATCACCTCCTCTGACTCCTGCCTCCAGGACTTTTCTCGTGGTGCCCCAAATCTTTGGAACTCCTTGCCTCGCTCCACTAGACTATCTCACTATATCAAGTCTTTCAAAACCTCGCTAAAAACTCATCTGTTTAAATAAGCTTATCACCTTCAGCCTTAATATGCACAATGTATTGTACCTCACTCTTCCATACCTCACCCATACCCTCTAGACTGTAAGTTTACACATTTTCAATGTTATTATGTGCTTAAAGGTATATAGAAGTTTCCTGGGTTTCAAATGTTTTTTTTTTAAAAACAGCCAACGATTAATAGAAAAATATATATTATATTGAAAAGTTGAATGTACTTACATATTTATATGCTGGGTACTGCTATGTGGATTTGCACACCCCTAGAAAGCTTACATAACAATGTACCTGGTTGTGACCTCCAAAGGAAGTGCTGCGAGTCAGATGGTTCGTGGGATCAAAACACCAGCAGCAGTTGATGCAGGGAACAGACAACCTGCAGGGTTGTGATCTAGTGTAATGTGCTGCACAGACAGATTCCTTTATGAAAATACATAGCCCTTTCTAACATGTGACAGACTACATAACCCTGGCTGCTTTGCAGCACAGATAGCAACTGCAGATTGTGATACAAGTGTTTAAGCCTCTGCTTTCTCCTGATTGGCCAAAACAAATGTTGATATGTATGCTAATTTAGCCTGGGTTTGGAGAGGGTGTTAACTGTCAGAAATTACAAGACATTTTGCTAACTTCAATGTTTATTTTGGTATTTTTTAATGCAATAATTTTTTTCATACACTACTGATTCTCTTCTATCAGATGCATTCTTAATCCGGGAAACTTAGAATTGCTTTATTTCAAGCTCAACAGCAGAGCCCTCCATTCTTTTGTAATTTGTGAAAATTGTTTTTGACTTGTATCTACCCTGTATAGCGCTACAGAATACGCTGGCACGTTACAAATAAAGGATAAAAATAAAATAAGATCATAGTTGGGTATATCATTTACACTAAAGAAAGCTTGTCTGTTCCTGCTATATAATGCATTCAAAGGTAGACACACTTGACATCCTGGTTACTGGCAGTTAGAAAGCAACATTACCACCTAATACCAGTAATTTGTGAAATAGATAATTCAACAACAAAAAAGGGCTCCGAGACCAGTGAAGAGTGTCAATATGCCCAACTCATATGCATTTTACGTGGCAATTTTAACTTTAGCTGATGCCAATGACTGGGTCACTGTCCGATAGAAGTGACTTCAATCAGGTGGAATATACAGCACAGAAAATTAGCCAATTGGTTAAAAAAGAAGGGATTTGCATAGGCTTTTTTGTTTATGAATAATCACTATTTCCTAAGTCTGCCTTCTTCATCACTCTTCTATAACTTGCATGTTCCGGGCTCCCTCAATGTTGGGATATCTGTTAGGCAGGGGCTTTATTTACGCCTTGTGTCCCTACTCCCTTGATGTTACTCCATAACTATGAATTTTGTATATACAAGCAAAATGTAATAATAACAACATTACGAGATTCAATATAAAATTGTTTTATGTGGTAAAGCTGTTGATGCTTTCTCATACTCTGATTTTAACTTTGTATTGTTTGCATGAAATAAGGTATTGTATATATTCGAGTCTAAGCCGAGTGTTTCAGCCCTTTTTTTAAGGCTGAAAAAGGCTCCCTCGGCTTATACCCGAGTCACCCTGTGTCTCTTTCCTCCGGTGACTCTCCACCCCCGTGTCTCTTCCCCTCTCCCCTATGTCTTTTTCACCCACTCTCCCTCGTCTCTCCCTTATCATCCTCCTCATACTCCCTCCTCAACCCCCTCTTCAACCCCTCTCCTCAACCCCCCTCCTCAACCTCAAACCCCCTCCTCAATCTCAACCCCCCTCCTCATCCTCCCTCCTCAGCACCCCTCCTCACTTTACCCCACTCTAATTACCTCCCCCTCTCCCCACACTTACCGTTCATCAGCAGCTGCCCCTAGGCTCCACCCCTCCTCTGCGTGTCTTCCGGCTGTGTCGGGACCCGGCATATGCTAATGAGGAGGGGGTTGAGGAGGGGGGTTGAGGATGAGGAGCGGGGTTGAGGAGGGAGGGTGAGACGGGGGGTTGAGGAGGGAGGATGATGAGGGGGGTTGAGGAGGCAGGATGAGGAAAGGGTTGAGGAGGGGGGTTGAGGATGAGGAGTGGTTGAGGTTGAGGAGGGGGTTGAGGAGGGAGGATGAGGACAAGGGTTGAGGTTAAGGAGGGGGTTGAGGAGGGGTTGAGAAGGGAGGATGAGAAGGGGGTTAAGGAGGGTGGTTGAGGAGGGAGGATGAGGAGGGGGGTTGAGGAGGGCGGTGGAGGAGAGAGGATGAGGAGGGAGGATGAGGAGGGCTTTTGAGGAGGGGGATTGAGGAGGGAGGATGAGGAGGATGATAAGGGAGGGGGAGGGAAAGAGACACGAGGGAGAGGGGGGAAGACACAGGGGAGGGAAGGCGGGGAGAAGAGACACAGGGAACAGGGAGAGAGGAAATTACATAGGAGAGGGAGGGGGAGAGACTCAGGGGAGTGAGAGGAGGGGAAGAGACATAGGGGAGGGAGAGGGGGGAGACACAGGGGAGGGAGAGGGGGAAAGAGACACAGGATAGAGAGAGGGGGGACACAGGAAAGGGGCACAGAGGGCACACAAGAGGCGGACACAAAGGGCACAAGAGGGACACAGGGGGCACATTTCCCACCCTCGGCTTATACTCCAGTCACCCTAGTTTTCCCAGTATTTTGTGGTAAAATAGGTGCCTCAGCTTATACTCGGGTCGGCCTATACTCGAGTATATACAGTAATTATTATTATTATTATTTAAAAATTACTAACATTTTTCAAGGAGCTATATAAAGTTGACAAGAGTACATTCTCAAGGTTTATTACAATATATTGGAGACAAACATCAAAATATAGATCTGTGTATTGTACAGAAAATCAGAAACGAAAAATTCATAGGGCACAAATAAAGACTATTTTCTCTACCTTGTCTGGTAAAAGCCAAACTATATTTTAACATAAAATTATACAGAATAATATTATATGGAACAGAAGCCCTTATGATTCAGGAATTTATATTGTTCTCAATTGAGTAAATACTAATTAATCACAGCTTTTTTTATCCAAGATGTCATTAGTCATCCTCTCAGGCACTGGTTCTGGTTTTAAGCACATTTCCAGTGGCTGTGCCAAGTTGCTCATCCAGGGATCTCAGCCTAACTTGAGATTGTTCATACCTCTTACATATCTATGCTTTCTATGTTTCTATGCATATATTAATTGAAAGTGTAGTCTTTTGCACTACCTTGTTCCTCACTCTGTTTTAACAATTCCTCATTCTTCTCTCTTCTAAAGGCTCATACTCTGTACTCCAGGGAGCTATAAACATCACATTCTGAGTTGTGTTTGCTCAAGAACTTCTACTTTATAAAGCAATACTGATGTTATGGTCCTACTACAGGATATTCCCACAGTCCATGTTACTGCATACAGCTTGTATTGATTTGGAGAATGTAATCAATCTGCAGATATCAGGCATGAATTTGAATTTTAGCTGGCAGATTCAGATGCTACACATTGGTCCAAGTTTATTTTTTGAACATTCATCTAGATTTTTTTTTTATGAAATTCCTATTGGTCAGTAGTTCTAAATTTCTTTTTTGCAGAAGACCACCTAAAATTGATGAGGGTCTTGGGCTACCACTTGAATATTTAGTGGGTCTTTGCGGATCACTATATGAAATAAATTAAATTCAAACTAATTTTCATAATATGCCTAGTCAAAGTGTGTCTAAAGTCTTTAAAGTGTAGACTATAGACACACTTTGTAGAAATGTAGAAAGATTGGGCCATATTCTGTAAGCTGCTTGCAGATGCCTCAAACTCACAAATGTAACTGTGGATGTTTAAAAAAAAAATGTTTAGATGTATTCTATTAACTCCAGCTTGTAAATTCCGACCACAAGGCTGAACTCATAAACCTGGCCTTTTTAAGTCGTATTTCAGGAGGGGTGATCATATGATCTGACAATATTTAAACAAGCCCGTAATTTACTTCTTAAACACTCTAAGAAATACTTCTAAGATACATCCAATAGTAAATGAGACATCGTGATGTCAGTAAAACATGGAGTTTATACTTAAACTTCACTCAGAGACTACGAATTAATTAGTGTAGAGAAGTAAATTTTGCAATCGGACTCACAATCCAGCAATGTGGAAATCAGTAACATTTATTAAATGTTCTAGTCCATGCGGGTTCCATGGTATGTACGAACCCCTTTAGTCCCAGTATTTATTTTGCACAAAAAATCATAAAAACAATATTTTAATTGCATATTTGTGGGTTTGAGACAGTTGTGCAATACATTTTAATGTATTTCTATACTTTCCCCTATTTTTATAGTACAGTGTTGTATGTTTATTTTCTGCTAAGGCTCTAATTATTGATTGAAAAAGTCTTTGCAAGTCCTATTTAGTACTCTTAATATTTTTGACAGAAATGTGATACTTTTTTCAATTGCGGGTTAGACTTTATTTTCCAGCTAGAGCTTCTGGTCTAATAGAATATTGATTTTGTGTAACTTTAATTAATTAGAGCTCATAATATTCTAGCTGTGCTAAAACCAATGGAGTTCTAAGGCCAGTTTAGTGTCTTTCACTGGCCCGTAGTGATTATGGACGGGGAACTCATAACCGTATTGCGAGTAGCTAATAGAATATGGGGCAATACTCAGAGTGGTTTTAAGTGTGTGTAACTTTGAGAATTGGCCAATAGAATATGGCCAATTATTAGTAAGTAAATTCTTGATAATATTTGATTCAAGAAATAAGACATGAAGTGAAGTTTATTTTAGGTTCCAACATGTCATGTTAAGATAATAGATGTACACTATTAAACCTTAATGGCAAAGCAAAGGATCCAACTATATAGGAATTATAAAGTATCTTTAAATAAGGATATTTGCAATTGGTTGTTATTAAACAAATCTCAGCTTGGGATAGATAAGGATATCCTATTTGTTATGGTCTTCCCTACAGTCTGTGTCTTATCTGAGGCAATTAGTTAACACTCACAATACAAAAAATAAATAAAAGTAAACGTTGGAACAGTTCAACAGAATCTTGAAAAGTAATTAATGACAAAAATACCAGCAAATCAATGTTAAGAACAAAGCACATGACACCTTGCCCCAGGGCCGGATTTTCATGTCTGGAGCCCCTAGGCTCAGCAGCTTCCTTCCTCTTATAACTCTCTAGTTCCAGTCGTTTGCTGCCTAGAGCGCCCCTATAGTGACCCTATGCGGCTGCCTAGTTGGCCTAATGAGAAATCCGCCCATGCTTGCCCCTCCTTCCTGTAGGCTCAGTAAAGACAGCTTGCAACTAATCTCACAAGCTTTGCTGATCTGGATGCCTTGAGAAGGAAGTATAATCATCAGGGCAGCTTCCATGCACTAGCAGATTCTTCATGAAAATATGTTTAAGCCCATGACATCACATAGTTGAAAATGTTGTTAGTTTATTGTGTTCTTTGGAAACATGGGAAGTTGTTGCTAATCTACAATGGTCTTTTAAATATCAATCCTAAACTATCTATTGTAAATTGCTGCAGTTCGTGATCACTCTCACCTTCTTATTTGAGCCTGGATTTAATCCAGTATATCTTAATTGTGAATTGCTCTTTCAGTTCTGGCTCATTTGTTCCTCCAGTTTTCCATTGCGCACCATCTGTTCTGTTTGAAGGGCTTTCGCAGTGTTGCTTACATAAATCAATCCACACGAGTATTCAATTAAATAAATAAAATTATTTCTATCCGGCTTTTGATTGCAAATTTCCTCCTGGCTTCTGGAAGCGTAAATTATTTTCCTTGTTTAGATTTTCTGCATCCTGAGTTTTCATTAGAAATAAAATGCTCTTTCTTCAGTTTATACAAAACATCGGAATAGATAAGTGTTCTGATTTATTTTCCATAAAATATTTCCTAGAACAAATAAACAGTGTGTATAGCACTTCTGGGTTTTAAAGTTTGAAAGCCCTTTATGTAGTCAGCAGCAATCAAATAATTCATAATCAAATAATTTATACTTTTTTGATCAACTGAATTACCAAAAACATATTCTAAACAAGATGAACTAGTTTACTACAAGAAACATAACATGTTTCTGTTGTTGTTTAATCGTTCAGTCGTATCCGACTCTCTGTGAGCCAAAAGACTGTAACATGCCAGGCACATGTTGTGTTGCCAGTTCCTTCTCCAGTGGACCGTATTTTGTCTGACCTCTCTTCTATGATCTGTCCACCTTTAGTGACCCTACATGGTATAGCTCACAGCTTCATTGAAGTACACAAGCCCATTCACCATGACAAGGTAGCGATCCATGATGGGATGTTGCTGTTAGCTCACCCTTAAACTATTTCATAAGCAAGCTACGTTCCCATAACTAGTCCCATCAAAATATTTGCTTTATCCCTTTCGATTGCATTGGGATCCAATCACAGCCCACATCCCAGGATGTTTTTTTCTTTCTCAATGATGAATTGATAACTAGTAAGAACTGGTATTGACATTGCAAAGAGCAACTGGAAGAGGGTGCAGCAAGCTTAGGACATGACTTGTGGCACAGCTTTAGAGTGAGTTTTTAATATATTATAATATCTTATTTTTAATTAAGTAATAATAAGAATGAGTATTAATTTATTTTGTTTCACAAAAATGACCCAAGGCACTTAAACAAGTTAAAGGAAAGAGAATGCCTTTTTGGATCAGGGGCCAGCTGGTTAACATCCAACCCTTATGGGAACCTGCTTTGAGATCCAGAACATTTCAACAGGGTGATAGTACACGTCACAGTACATTTTAAATTAGTTTTACACTGATTTGAAGAGAACATTTTAACTGTAGATATGTTCCTGAGTAAATAGGCCAAGGACTGGCTGTTGAAAACTACTGGTTTAAAAGATGGAGGATGTCTGATCAGTGCTGCATACATTAAAGTGCTAGGCCAGATATAGACAAAGAGATTCAGGTAACTAATAGTTCAACTGCAAGTCTCAAAGCATGTCTTGGAAAATAAGAAGTGAGGAGTCTCTTCAGATAGCTGGGACCTTGATCATGCAGATCTTTGTATGTGAGTACTCCAAGCCTGAAATGTATTTGATATTTCATGTGGCGCCAGTACTGCTTGGTTGGAAGTTTTGTAAAATGTCAAATGCTATAGTCCATAATGATGATAAGGCATGAAGCAAAGTACCGTCTTATACACGGAATGTTGCAATTACATATCTTGGTCTGGTACTGTAATGCTGCATCTGACCACTAGATTTAAGGCAGGAGAAAAGACACACATTTGGAAATGCATTGGTTACAATTTATATGCACACAAGCAGCACACACATGCCATACACATGTCACACACAGGCTAATCAGCTCATTCACAATGTGTAACACACTGTAATGCTGCATCTGGCACCTAGATGGCGATGTTTTAAGGCTGGAGAAAAGACGCGTAGTGGAAATGCTTGTTCCAATTAGAGTGCATTACAGTGCAAGTGTGCATAGAAAAATGTATTTTATAAGTTTTTATTGTGTTATACATATATGTAAGGGCTCTTTCTGTCATGATTTTCCCTGATTTCCATTCCAGCTCAATATCCTTGTGATCACATCACTTATTACTCAGTCGCGATGTGCAATTGCATTTTTCCGGTTTAACACAGGATCACAAAGATATTGAGCTGGAATGGAAATCATTGAAAATCATGACAGAAAATGCCCTTAAATATATGTGAAGCACAATAAAAACTTATGAAATACAAATGTTTAAGCTCACAAGCAGTGTACTGCACAATACTTGGAACAAGCATTTCTACTATGCGTCTTTTCTCCTGCCTTAAAACATCGCCATCTAGTTGCCAGATGCAGCATTACAGTGTGTTACACATTGTGAATGAGCAGATAAGCTTGTGTGTGGCATGTGTGTACTGCTTGTGTGCATATAAATGTGTATTTTATATGTTTTTATTGTGTTACACATATATTTAAGGGCACTTTATGTAATGATTTTCAGTGATTTCCATTCCAGCTCAATATCCCTGTGTAAACCGGTAAAATGCAATTGCACATTGCGACTGAGTAATATATGACAGAATATATGTGTAGCACAAGAAAAACACAAGAAAAACTTATAAAATACACATTTGCATATTTATTTATTTATGAATTTTGGGCTCCAAAAATAGGGGTCGTCTTATACACGGAAAAATAGGATCTTTCTGTGGATTTACTGGGCTTTATCTTGTCTGTTCCTTAGTTGAGAACAATGATTTGATCTTGATGTCTGATTTTTTGTATCGGACCACAATCTATAACTGCCTCAAGAATGTACACCTATTCACATGTTAATAGCTGTGAGTTCTCAAGATGAAGTCCACCTCCTTTTGACCTTCAATAACCCAACAAATGTTGGGGCCCCACCAGGAGTATCTATGCTTTCTGGGTTCAGGTTTTATCAGATTGGGTATATCCTCTCTGTGCTCTTCTAGACATCTATTGAAAGCTGGAGTTTGATGCTTTGTACCTGTGACAAATAACAGATGTGTTTTGTTGGCATAATAGTACTAGTTGATGCCATGTTTCGTATTGGCACGTAGTAAACTGTAAATAGCATTGAAGATTGAGTCATCTGGAACTTCAAATGACATGAGTTTAGAGGAGTACATATCAAAAGAAACCCTATGTGACCTGCCAATGACAAAACACATTTCAAGGAGTACTTTAATGACATAAAAAAATAAGTTGTTTTGATTATGCATGGAACTGTAATAATAAGGAAATATCATTAATAATAATTATCAAATGCTTTATTATAAAAAAAAAATCAATATTAAATGAATGTTCAAAGATTTGAATATGATCTTCAAGTTGAACTGTTTTCCTTTAACCTGTGAAGTTCAATTGGGAAAGGGGAGTCAGCCACTGAGAAAAGAGGACAAATAATCATTCAGAGGCGAAACGCAGCAAAAAGCCTGTTTGCATGGGAAACCATTTAGAATAGCATTTTTTCAATATAATCTTACCTAAACATTTAGCACAACCACCTCCACTCATTAAATATATATATATATATTTTTAAATCATTGCATCTGCATTCAATGCCTCCGGTTGTTAGGCTATTGCAATTGCCCTTTAAATAAGAGGGCAGTACTTTCCAGTCCACAGTACTTCACCAACCACAACGTCTTGCTATCAGAAAAGTATTGAACAAATGAACCCCACAAATGTTTCTTTATTTTCACATGCTTTTGTATTAAAAACACCCTTATCAGTCCCTTTAAGCAAATTGTTTTTCTCAAGTCAGATGACTTGGAGTTACTTTAGCCTGTAACGTAGTCAGCAAAAGTTACTGCTATTAAATTGGCCTCGATCGATCTGCGGGTGCAGGCTAAAAAGCAACTGCGGTGGTTAAAATCGTAAATGGCTAATAAATTACTACATTACCTCAATCCCGCAATTGCTTTCACACCCGTAAATGGCAAATGTAGCCAAAAATCCTACGAGTACCAGATAGGACTCGCAAGAGGGTTAAACTCCTGTTCGTAGCACTGTAAAAGCAAATAAAACTCAATACGGCACTTTGAAATATGGGAAAAGCGATGAAAGACATTAGAATGAATTGCACAACTGTCTCAAGGTCGCAAATCAGCAACCAAAAATGATTTTTTTTTACGTTTAATTTCCGTGTTATATCAATCTCGGGAATCAAGGAGTTAATATATATCAGGCCACCCACATGGACTAGAACAGTTTCTTCATTCATTTTTATTGATTTTTAAATTGCTAGATTGCGAGCCGGACATCAAAACACTGGTTGTGGTTTAACCTCCATGTTTTACTGACGTCATGATGACAGTTTCATTTACTATTGGCTGTTTTTAAATCAGTTACGGCCAGCTAGATAATGCTGCTACACTCCTTAGAACTAAAGGTCCCTTAAGGGCCATACATCGACATTCAAGTAAAAATGCTTGAGCTGTTACACGGTTGTACTTTAGACATACACCCTCTCCTTGATACATTCGGACAAATTATATTTGTACCGAAACCAAACATTTCAGCTTCTTCCTATTCTAATCTGTCTTTTAGGCGAATGAGCATTTATACTTGATTAATGGTCCTGCAATGACCTGCAAGAAAGCTTGTGTTCATGGTCTCTGTGTGAGTGTCTGTCTGGGGATGGTGATGGGGCAATTCACTGGGACAGGGGGAGGTCACAGAGGCAAATTCACTAGGGCTGGGGGAGGTCACAGGGGCAATTCACTGGGGGAGGGGTTTACAGGGGCAATTCACTGGGGCTGGGGGAAGTTTCACCTGGAATGTTATGTAGATAAAACAATCAGTGACACATACATTGTTCTGGGTATTAAAGAAAGCTAAAGGAAACGTGCAGCTTAATTCACAGACCAAAAAGATACAATGTATTATGTATGCTAATTTCCGCTGGGATTTTTAGTGGGTGTCAACATTGATAGAAAACAGTTTGCAAATACAAGAAATTTAGCAAACTTTAGGGTAACTGTTTAAATATTTATTTTGGTATTTTGTCATGCAAACTATTTTTTTCATACACTACTAATTCTCCTTTATCAGATGCATTCATAATCCAGCTCACTTTTTTCTTGAACTGTGAAGGTCTATTAAGAAGCATCTGTGATTACAGTTTTCTATTTTCTGGTTTTTCAAGCAGAGCCGGATTAACATTGCCTTTGAGATTAATGGTATGTTTAAAGTGTTAGGATCTCTTTGTCCCTCTTTGTCCCTGAGGACCAGCAAATAACATCTCAGGGTCTGGCACATCCTAGCACAAGCTTTTGAGACCACTGTATAAACCACATACATAGGTTTCCTTCCTAGGCACTGAATTGGCTACAGCATTTGTGTGTGCCAGTAGATGCATCAGCAGTTTGATACTGAAGGTTATTCATCATTTCTTCATGGTGGGTGCTCCAGTACAATGCATTATGCTATAATATTGCCATTGTTGATCCTCCTCAACATAGTTCATTATACTGAAAACCACTAAACACAACCAAGCTATAGATGCACATCATACTTATCCCACTTACCTTCTTCTTTGTCCCCTAGAGAAGTACAAATTACTATCAGCCCTATTAAATTCCCTCAACATTGAAAACCATAGCCCTATTTAATTGGCCTCTCAAAGCTACCCGCAAACGACTTGCGGGTTAAGTGCAAAAAAAACCTACAGGAGGTGGAAATTTGAACTGCGCACCCGCAAATCCTTTGTTCTGTGAAGCCCGTAATGGCTACGTTCCCAATTTCGCTATTAAATTGCAACAAAACCACTGGAGTTCAACTCCATAACTG